>VWZS01001110.1:421830-493458 GCA_013397075.1 Rhabdornis inornatus | reverse complement strand
TTTTTTTTTCCTCTAAAAGTTACTGCATGCTTTCTAAATTTAACAGCACATCAATGTTTTATGGCAGATTTTAATCCCTGCTGGAAGCAGAGCATGTGCAAAAGGCTTTTAAAAAAAGAAGAAAAAAAGAGGCAGGCACTTGGGCAGAGCTTGTCAAAAGCTTATCTGAACTTGTAAATCCCTTGAGAATTCCCTTTCAGCACAGGCTTTAACTCTATCTCAGTGTCACTACAGGTTTTCAGTGCTGGTACCAGGAAAATACAAAGTATTTCAACTTAAAGGCCAATATCTAATCAATAATCTTGAATTAGATTCTTCCACTCCCCTTTGTCATCAGATTTTTTTGGGTTCTGAAGGCACAAAATGCTCAGTGTGACAAGCAGTGATGCACCAGCTCTATGGATCTGAGCAGCCATTCTGGTAGGAATATTAACTGTACAGAATATTGTGCAGCTTCTAAACCTAAGCCAATAATTTTATATTTGTAATTAACTGTAGCTATAACAGAGAGCATTACTGCAGGGAACTTTAATTTTCAGCAACTGATACAATTAATCAGAAATTATGCCAGAGTTAGGAACTTTATTTTCCTATAGCAGCCATATTTTTTTGAAAAAATCATTTCCATGTGTGGGGTAAAAACAGAGAATACCAAAGCAGAATTACTTACCACATGAAGAATTTTATTTTCTGTTTCATACACCGTACAATCCTGTGGTAAACCAGAACAAAACCAATTAAATGAATGTCACATTAAATTTCCTAATAAGAAATGAAAGAAGGGTTTATGCTGTTAGCAATCTCTTACATATTCCTGATGGACCTTAAGACTTGTTACTTTTGGAGTAGTAATTTTCCTGTTTTAGCTATCATTTTAAGAATAATCAATCTTACACTCCATAATTTCAGTGCCACCCTTACCTTGCTTTTTGCTTTAGTGCTGTTACAGGGGTTAAAATATCATTTTTCTTTTATGAAACAAACCATACAAACTGCTAAAAGGGATCTGCTGCCTTTATTACTTATTAATGTTTGAAAGTTCCCCCAGTGTGACCCTCTGGAAATTGGGACACAGCCAGTTTGGGGTTTGAACCATCCCCTGCAGCTCTGCCCCACCTCCTCCTGCCACTCCAAATCTCAGGTTATATTCTGCTAAAACATAAAACACAAAGGAAAATACAGAAAATCTCTCTTCCAAGCAGAGTGAGATTGGAACAGGGTCTCCCCAGGTCTTGGTTCCCTCTGAGGGCAGCCCTGGCCAGGGCTCCCTCTCCCCTTATTATGTTGAGAAATTGTTAAATCCTTCCAAGTGCTATCCCACATTGGAAAAAGCTTTCTACAGAGCAAGATATGGGATAATTAAAAAAAAAAAAAACTGTCTTCTGTAATTAGTTTTTTTTTCTTGAATAAGCTTTCAAATAAAATTTAACTTACTGATAATTCCTGAAAGGTCCCTTCAAGTAATTTAAGATTCCCTCAGTTGGTCAGAGCCTGGTGATGGCAACAGCAAGGCTGAGGATTTTATCCCTGTGTGGGCTTAAGAGCTGGAAGTGATATGTGGGTCCCTTCCAAATCAGAATATTCTGTGGTATCCCTTCAAGCATCTTAAGATTCCCTCTAGTTCTCAAGATTTCCTCTTTTTACTGGATTTTAATATATTAGCAATAAGAGTTAATTGCTTTAGGTCTCCCATGAACCAATTCCAGCCCCTCATTCCCTGTCCCTGAACACTCACCTTGGGCTGGGACACCCTCTGGGGGTCTCTGCTCCCCTTTTCCCAGCATCCCAAACCCTTGGCTGTTCCCATCCAGCTCCCAAATCTTGTCCCTCCCAAAAATCCCTTCCAGGATTTTTTCCCTGAGCCCATCTGAGGCAGCTGCTCCAAACCCTCAGCCCCAGGAACTGCCCCTCCCTCAGCTCTGAAGGTCAATATTTATTTTGGAGGACTGCTGCTCCTGTGGAGAAATTAATTTCTAAGTGACTACAGTTTAAAGAATATTGCTACAGAATAAGAAAGTCAAAATCAGAAGATTGGGAGCACCAAGCAACACAGACGAATTTATATTAACGTTTCATGGTCAAGTATCCCTTTGATGTTTCCTCTGTATTCATACTGTTATTTTCTAGAGCACAAAAAAGAATTCAATTAGTCAGTTTGGCTGGCAATGCCCAAGGCAGTTTTTCCTACAAGTTTTGCACACTTCAAACAGCTCATCCACCCTCTCCTTTTAACCCTCCACATACCAGGAGAACAAAATGATCACAGCAGGGCTTCCAGCTTGACTTCAGAGCTAATGGTCTTGTCTAAATTATTCCTTTAATTTCTGTGCTAGAAATACAGTATGAACCTCCCTCTGAACAAACTTAATTACTTCAGGTCAAAGAATAGAAGACTTACGTATAGTAAAACTGAAATTTTACTGTTTTGTAGAGCAGAATTAATGTTAGCTGTACTTATGTTGCACATTCAAGATAACATTAGCATGAAAAATGTTAATGGCTTTGGGATTCCTTCCAAAATAGATGCATATTGACTTTTTTTTTTAATACATCAGACTAGTTTAACTGAGAGGTTAAAAGCACTTGCAGTGTTATACTAAAATATTAAGATATGTAGGTCACAATATTCTTCTGATTTATTTTTCTCTGATACATAGCAATGCACTAGGGATCTCATTAAAAAATAATCTTTCAGGACTACCATTTATAGGATGTTGATCTATTTTTCTTAGAAAATAAATAATAGTTATAGTCACATTCTTTCTACATTCTCCAGTAGCAAGATGACATGATAAAAATATTTGTTCTCAAAGTTTAAAATAACCTTTAAATTAGTAGTTGTGTTCTATTTCCCCTCTGTAAAAGGATAAAACCCAGGAATTACAAAACCAGTCACAGGAGCAGTGGTGTAAACCAGGCAAGGACTGCACTGTCCTGAACATCCAAAATGGAAAAGTGCAGCACACCTTTGTCTCTGACAAGGTGAAACTGCTCCTCTGCATATTCATGAAGAGAAAAGGTCAGTGGGACTTGTGCTCACCCAAGATCTAGTCAAAATTTCAAATCTCTAATTCTGAAAGAGGGAAAAAATGCAAGCACCACAAAAATTTGCAGGCGCCATGAAGAATGTTTTATGGCAAGGTCTTGAGGACTGTTAACTAACAAATTAAAAAATGGAAAACTATTCAGTTCATTAACTTAGTCCTATAAAACAGTGTGGATTAAGTCAACTACTGAAAAGAAACTGAGACCTTAAAAAGGAGAATTTCCCCCCAAAACACCACAGGAAAGTTCTACAGCAGTATTTGAGTGGTGGATATGACAAAGTGGTATTTCAAAATACATTGCTGGCATGCATAAAATGAAATACTTCTGAAATTCAGACATGCAAAAGAAAGAGATCACCCTGGAATTAGGCAAATATACAATGGCAAATGCACAGAACTGACTTATTTCAAAGATTGAGACTTGATCAGGGTGCATTTTTAGAAAAGTGTGAACAGATGTTTGATGAAATGTTCTTTAGCAAATGCAAGCAAAATAAGATGAAGGGGTTGAGAGCTGAAATCTGCAAAGTTCAAACTGAAAATAACAGCCAGGTTTTGCATGGCAGCTGCTGAATCACAGGAAAATTCAGGTGAAAGGGGCCTCTGGAGGTTATCTGGTCCAACCACATTCTCAGGGGAGGCTCATTTAAAATTTACTCCAGGTACAGAAGTTACTAAGAAACAATTCCTTGCAGTTGCAGTGCAAACTAGATGGCTTTAACAAACTAGAAAAGCCATGCTTCATCCCAAACACAGTATTTGGCTAAAAATAGGGCAAAAATCCATTATAAGGTGTCTGAAATTATCTCAGTGAGGTTAATTAGAAAGTAATATAGGGGAGAACAAGCAAAATTTTGTTTGGTTTTTGTTGGAAAAAGTTAGGCTGAGTTGTGCTGACATCCTTTGGTATGACAGTTTTTGTTGAGAAAAAGTTTGTTCTTGCAGGTGAATGAGTGTATCAAAAGCATCTACCTCAGATTTAAACATCTTTGACATAATGAGGAAAAAACGAGAATCCCAGCTGCCACCAGGACTGGGGAACTCTTCCTACTCAATGAAAAATTAACCAATGGCTGCATTTTATGAACAAAAATGCAAACCTACTCTTCCCCAGTTCCTCCAGTTGTGGCTCCCTCAGGGCAGCTTTGGTGCTAAAGTGACCAAACCCAAATTTAGTTCTGTTATTCTGGTGGATTCCATCTCAGAGCAGGCACCTTGAAACTGAGCTGTAACTCAGAGTGAAGTCAGCAGAGAGCTCAAACATCTCAATACCTGTTCTAATGTGCTTTTTTGCATGTTATTGTACACACATTTTGATGGGACACTGCACCTCAAAATCAGGATGTTTCTGCAGCTCTGTGCACGACACAGTTCTTTTACAATAGCTTAGTGAAGGTGACCAAAAGGGTTAAGAATACTGAGCAGAATAAAGTGCATTTCCAAACAGAAATGGAGAACTGTAAAACTCCTCTAAAATTAGAGAATGAGGTTTTCTTTTAACCAGCATGAGCAGATGCTGTTTAAAGTTGAATAAGTGACCATCCATCACAGCATTTGCATGGTATGTCAATAATAATAATACATCAAAATAAATTTGATCTAAGGTTGTGTCACTCAGATCACACAGGACATCTGAGCATGAAGATTCACATGCACTTTCTATATTAAAATCAGGTTACAGGGTAATGTCCCCTGTTAGGAAAATTCACCTGGAGTGGCAGCTGCAAGTTATGCACACAAAACGTGTTCAATTTGCAGAAAATGTCAAAGACATTCCTCACTTAATGTGCCAAATCTGTACCCTTGACTGCTACTTTCACACTGGCTGAATGAGGTATTTAAAATGTATGTAATTCATAAAACAAGGAATATCTGAAAGCATCTGAGACCCAAGTTCCTATTAGTTATGCCTTTTAATTCACATTCCAGCCCACAGCTGAGCCTGCAGTTCTGGTGTAGGTGAGACATTTCTGCTTTCACACATTAAGGTCAATTTTCCTCAGATTTTGTGACAGCAAAGTTGTCTCTCTCTGACTGGTTTTATCTGCTCTTTCTTGTGCTAAGTTTAATATAACATAAAGAGATCTTAATAGACAACCATCAAACAATCCAGATCTGACAATAAGATAAAGAAAAGACAAAACTTGATTTGTAACCTCAAGAACTAACCAAGCATTTTTCATATTGGAATGGCTTGGAGTTTATGCTAAAAGATTGTTTTTAAGTTGTCAAAAGAAGGACAGCTTTGGGACTGGAGCTGAAGAACTGGAAAAAATAAAGAACCAAACTATTGCTGGCAGAGGAGAAGAGAATTTGATCTGCCAAAAGCTGGGACATGAACGACAGAAGTGGAGACAGCAATTCAAAATTACTCCATTTTCACCTGGACCACAGGGAAAAATCAAACTCACACAAACAAAGTGCAATATCATCTGAAGGACAGAATCAGAATCTGGACTTTTTATACTGTAGAGAAGTTCATTTTGCTTAGTCTGTAAATCAAAAATAGCCTAGTGCCATAAGCACCTTGTAAGAGAAAGCTTAATAAAGATACATAAATAATTAAATGCCGACCCAGGAATTTCTAAACTTAGAAAAAAGATCTTTGTTTTCTGCTGCAAAAATGCATAAAGGACAAGATTTCCTGGCGGAATAAAGCTGAATATTATAAATTAGGGATAATAGTGTAAAATACAATAACATATTTATCAGTCTTAGTCCTTTTGCTCCAAGAACTGAAATAAAATTCAAGTGGAGGGAGAAAAAAAAAGTTTTCAGAACTACTACTACATTACTGCTCCAAAAAGCAGTTGAAATTGAGTTTGCAATTGAGTTCTGTGATTGGTCTGCTGGGAGGGTGCAGGGAAATCTGTGCAGCACAGGACGGGGCAGGCAGGGGAGTTCTCTGCACTGGAGATAGGTCCAGCCTAAAGTCCCCACAAAACTGGAGCTTAAGCTAAACTTTCTGCTTGCTTTCCCCATTCAACCCTCTCATCTCATTCCTTTTCTTCATTCCAAGACAGCCCTGCCTGTTCTCTGACCTCTCCACATATTCCAGTAACACTCATCAATATTTTATCTGCTCACAAGGGGAGTGGCTCATTGTAAATATTTGTAAAATTAATTTACCCTCAGTCTTTCAGTATCTGTGTGCCACCTCCTGTCTCACTTCAGCAGCAGACACTGTCAGAGACTGTTATTATATTATTATATTATATTTTATGATATCGTTATAGGGGTCACAGCTCCAAGCCTGAGTTGAAGGAGGGTTTGGACAATGGTCTCAGGCACAGCGTGGGATTTTTGGGGTGTCTATGCAGGGCCAGGAATTGGACTTGAGTCTGGTGGGTCCCTTCCAACCCAGAATATTCTGTGATTCTATATATTATATAGAACTAAAGACCAGATAAATTATTTTTATGTACTAGTGGAATGTACCATATTACAATTAACTAAGGAGTGTCCGTGATGATAACACTGCTACCATTATCTGTTTTGTAGTTACTTGGTTTAATGTTATGAATATTTCATGTTCCTTCCTAAAAATCTTCCATGCCACTTGCTGTCCTTTCAGTGAAGAAGCCACAGTGCAGGTTCTGGATGTATTTTTATGTATTTTAAGAACTTTTCCCTGAATCATTTTGGATCATTCATATTTTAATCTGGAATAACCTGTTTGCAGTAGTTAGGCTGTTTCCCACTGTGGCTTTATTCTTCTGTTTAACACTTGCATGGTGGTAAATCACCTGACATGAAACTGTCCACTCAAGAGCAAAGTGGATGATTTTTAATTTCACACCATGCTTCAATCTATCCAGGAGAATCACCAAAGTCCAAAAATCTTCCTGTCAGCCCCAAAAAATGAGACTATGGAAAGAGCAGGGAGGTAATGCTGTAACAGATGTTCTGGTGCTGCAAAAGCTGTAGTTATTTTTACTATTGCAGTTTTTTAAGCAGTGATGTGAAAGAACTCAGAGCAGAGAGCCACTCCTACCTGTTGCACAATGGTTGTTAGTTCCAGGCACAGTTGAACAATGTTGTTTTTCAGCAGTGAATATTCTGTCACGCTGACAAATGGAGACCTGGGACAGGGGAAGGACAGGTTTATGCAGCATTAGGGACCACAATTTACACTATAGGCACATTTCTGTGAGACAGGGATCAGTTCTACAGCACAGAAATGCCAAATCATCTCAATCTCCAGCAGCAAGTTGCACAACTTTTGTAATATACACCTTTGAAACAAGAAAAATTGCATGCAGGATGTAAACTGGATTTTGGCCAGAACACCAGAAGTTCTCATTCTTATGGAGAGTAGAAACAGAGGCTTTCAAATAACCACAACCAGCCCAGATTTTCTTTGTACTGCTTATTAAAAAGATGGCATTTCTGGTGTGACATCACTCCTCAGCAGCAACCAGCACCTCAATTCAGACAGCACAGTAATGCTTACTTAGTCACAGCTTCCTGCACACTCAGATTTTCTTCAGGCTTTCCAAACTCTGGCTGAATCTGACCCCGTTTGAATTTATAAGAACTGACAAGGTCATAGCCTGAGAGAATATGACTGCTGGCATTAGGTTAGGAAGATGTCACCAGGATTATACAAATCCTGTAAGGGAGGGTGATTCACTCTCACTGTGATTTCTAAGGTGCTATTTATACATTCCAGAGCATTCTGATTGCAGATAAAGCTGTTTCACTACTATAACTACAAAGAAAAACAAGCCAATGTTTGTTTTTTTTCCTGGACAAGAAAAATGCTGGTTTATGTTTTGGTTTCTCTTTTGCCATAGTCACAGAGATACTTTTAACCAAATTCTCAGCTCATAAATGTGACACACCAGTGGCTGGTTGAGCATTAACCATCACACCTGTACCTAACACATCCAGCCTACTCCTGAGAAATAAGATCAGTTAATTTTCAGACTAAGCAAGTGCTATCATTTATTTTGAACATTCTTCATTGATTTGCTCAACTCCAGCTTTTCTGTGTCTTTTTGATGGCTGAAAGACAGCTCAAACTCCACGAGCTTTCCTTCCTTGCCCTTCATTCTGAAATTTCTGATAATGTTACCATTGTGGCAGTGAGAGTAGCACAGAAATATTTATTTCACACAAAATCCAACTGAAAGAATCTCAAAAGATATCTAGACCAAATTTTAACATTCTCCTGATAGAGAAGAGTACTAAATTTCTCTTCCAATATTCCACAAATTTCTAAAAATTTAGAGCTAGAATTCCAGACCTGCCATTTTAATATAAAAATAAGAATAGGAAGAACAAATACAAAACTCCCCAAAGAATTATGCTCATGCACAAGGGATTGAGGAACAGTTAATTACCTGTCCAGCCAGGCGAGTAAGTTCTTGGCAGCACCAATCAGGTCAACTACAGAGGTAAGAAAATCATTTGGCAGCCGTCTGGAGGCTCTGCCATCGTAATGGCCACTCCTCCTCCTACCCGTTATAAAGTTCTGAAGGTTTTTGGCCGAGGCATTCAGCTTGTGAGACAGAGTCCTCAGGTTTTCAGTCTCCAAACCATAATTCTGAGGGAAAGAAGAAGATTGATAGTGTGTGTGGTCAGCTACATGAATCCTACTGTGAGGAGAAACATCCATAGCTGAGAGAGAGGGTGGTTGTGGTACCTGGGTTGGGATGGAACCGGAATATTTGGGCTGGGACACAGGGGATGCTTAGAGTTTGGGACACAGCATCACAGCCCAGCACAGCTCAGGTGGGCTCAGCCACATCCCAGGGAAAGGCAGGAGGGATCCCATGAGCTGAGTGAGTCCCTGGGAAAGGCAGGAGGGATCCCATGGGCTGAGTGAGTCCCTGGGAAAGGCAGGAGGGATCAATCCCATGTGCTGAGTCCAGGGAAAGGCAGCAGGGATCAATCCCATGTGCTGAGTGCCAGGGAAAGGCAGCAGGGATCAATCCCATGTGCTGAGTGCCAGGTCTGTCCCGTTCTCAGGAAGTGCAGCTGAGTGCTCTGTCCCCTCTCTGTGTCCCCTCCCTGCTGGGGTGTCTGTCACCTCTGTCTGGAGCTGTCCCACTGCACTGCATCCCTTCACCTGAGCAGAGCAACCAATTCCCCTGCCCTGTGAGCCAGGAATGAAGTGGTGTATTATCAACACCTCAAATGAAGGGATGGGACTACAATTGTGCCAAAGTTTGATTTATTGTCCCAAAATGCATCAGACACGGTGAGGTTTAGAGAAGCAAGAATTCAGCCATAGCCAAAGTAGTCATGGGTTTCTTCATTACAATATAACATTTTAATTCAATAGAAAGTTCTTACGAAGTTTATTTTGTTTTTCTAACCTCTCACCTTTACTTAATTCTGCCACATTGAATATACTTTTATCCAATAATATTGTCACACTTACACACATATAGTTTTATTATAACACCTAAACTCTCAGCTTACCCTGTACAACTACACCACCACGCTATAAAACTCTTCACCATCTCATCTAATACAGTTTCTTACTTAAGGCATATTCTTACAACTATAGAAGCACAAGCCTATAATTTTTCTGCTTAATGTCTGTGTACTTCTATTTTCCCATCAACCCAAGCTTTTTCCAAGGCTGCAAACCAAACCCTTCAGTACCTGTGGAAGTTTCTATCTCTCTGTTTCCCACAGTGGTGCATGGCTTTGCTGAGGAGCTTCCAGAGGAGCAGCCTCTCCTGAGAGCAGCTGCTGCTCCTGCTCTGCTCAGGGAAGAGTCTGAGCAGAGAACATGCAGGAACAGCTGCTCCAGGCTCACAGGCTCCAGCCACTGACAGGGTTTTGTATTTAAGAGTTCTGAGTGGATTTTTGTCCATTGTTCTAGTTCTGATGGAGGGAGAAGGGTTGAATCTAATTGAAGGTTTCCAAACACGAGCCCCTTTTCCCTTTATCCTTCATCCATGTCTCATTCCTTTTATCACAAGATCTATTCCCCACTTAGACCCAGACAACAAGCACAGAGATAGCTCAAATCCATTAAATAATTCAAATTCACACAGAAAGTCTCAAACACATTGAATTGAGCCCAGATTTCTTGCAGCCCACACAGGATGTAGGACATGAAAGAATTCAATGAGCATTTAAACAAAATCAGTTCTCAGACTCTGAATTGATTGCCCACTGTTAATTTCAACTATGCTTATATCACAGAGGACGACTGATCATGAATATCACACATTAATATTTTTGCCTAAACTTCTTCCTCAAAGCAGAGAATAAAGAATTGAAAAGAACACGCTTGACAGATGCTACTATGGATATTTGTACTAGAAATAATAATTTTCAACTCCAGGAAAGGGAAATATACTGACCATTAACAAGATGATAAACTGGGGTTGTAGAGAAAGCAAACAAAGCACAAACAAACACTTGGTGAAGTGGTTTGGAACTCTGACAGCTGGCAGTGGGGACAGTGCCTTCCCTGCCAGCCATTCTCCCTGTCAAAGTTCACTCTGAGAAATAAATCAAAGCCTTCCCTCCAGCTTGGAGGGAAATCTCTGAGAAATGAAACACTTTGCTACCTTAGCTGACAGCAAAGAATTAGATTTAAATACCAGGGAGAGAATTAATTTCATCATTAGCTTTGTATCACAGCTAAAACACTGTGGTAGGGGGCAGACCATCCAGTTCAAGATTAAATTGCTACAGATGAGAAAAAACTCTCTTCAACTTTTTTCCCCCAGAACAAATACAGCACAGTTAGCAACGGAGTCACCAAAGAAAGTCATTCCCTTTTGGAAAAGTTTAAAGAGCAAGCTGTATGTGACATTAGTGTGTCATGTGTTTAGTATCACATCTAATCTTTTATCGAGGCGCTGAAGGAATTCCCTGCCCTGCTCTATTTTCCTCTCAAGCTCCACTCATGCCAAGATGATGACTAAGTGCGTGCTCTGGGATGCCTTTTCCAGCTCTCAACCAGCTGGGCAGGGCTTGCTTTCCCCTCTGAACGAGTTTCATTCTGCACACTCAGCAACACTTTACAAGGATGATGAACTGGATCCTCCTGGTTGCTTATTCTCATGGAAACAGGCAGAAAAAAATATACCTAAGTTATCTGAGTTAAAAATGTATCTAATATATCTAAGTTATATATAGTTATCTCCCAATAACTTATTGCATAAAAGCTCTGGAAACCTGTTACTTTGCTTTTAAGATGAGTCAAGCAGGAAAGGACACAGTTTGATCACTGAATCTATAAATACCAGAGGATGTTTTGGATCCCAGCAAGGGTAATCAGCCAGAGAGATCTCCTCCAGTCACTGGAAAACACAGAGGACTGAGCAGGAAATGTGTGTGAGGAAATCCACGTAGTGAGCAAGTTCTTTGCTTTATCTTGAAGTTTTTTGCTTACATGCCAATGACAACCTCAATCAGTGTCAACATAAAACTTCAAATGCAGCAAAATGTAGATAAAATACATCCATAAAGATAATCAGAAGATGAAAAGAAATTTTTCAGCACAGTAGAAGAGCTGATGCAAGTTCGTGGTTTACCTGAGACTGAGTGGGGCACAATAAAGGGGAAATGATAAAATTGTTATAAAAGTGACAGTAAATCAATGCCTTTGTAGAAGACAGAGACATCGGGTTGCTTTAGATTTGAGTGTGTCTAAATCCAAGATTTTAATTTTTAAATCAAACAACTGTAATCAACTACCAAATGGGGAAAATGTGTTTGCAAATAAACCTTGAAAGTATCCCTGCATCCTGATGCTCTGATGCCACCAAACCCCATCGTGGCAGGATTTTAGGAGAGGCTGTGGCTTCTTCTGGGCTTCCAGAGTCAACCACCAAAGTGATGGGGAATGGAGGAGATTGTTCCAAAGGAGAAAAGAGCCAGGAAGTGGGTACCCCCCAAATTTAAACTCCATCAATTTTAATCCAGTGGACATGTTTGAAAACCAAGAATTGTAGTTTATGGCAATAATTAAGCAAGAGGAGCCCTGTGGATGGCACTGCCAGTATCCAGACCTCCTCTAATTCCTGTAGGCACCTCATCTCCGTGGTGTAACTGAGAGAGCCTCAGAGCTGCCAGACTAAATCACTATCACAGCTGCCAGGCCAGACTTCAGCTTTCACAGCCACACATTCTGCTCCCCCTGTGTCAAATATGTGCTGCTCTTGTGAGCCACACCACGAAAATGATGCTCCTGAGCCTGGAAAATTCTGTCTCCTGGCAGGAGATTCAGGTGGTTTCCTTCTTGCACTGTAAATCCTAGATATCATTTCTGGTTTGTAAAGAAAGACAGAAAAATAGGAGAGAAAACCTCTAAAAGGGACAAGAGGGTGCCATTAGCATAGGCAGAATTATTTTTCATCCCAAGAGCAGGGAAAAATAAACAAGGGTTGCTCCATTCCCTGGTTTTGTTTCCATGATGCTTCAGGTTGTTCCATCATCAAATGACTCAATTTGTGGAAATGGATGTACAAGGTTAGAGAATGAATCCTGACTACCGAAACAACCCCAGATGTTGCCTGTCTAGACCCACACAGCCACATAATTTGTCAAATTATCCTGAAATCTGGATCAGGAAGCTGTTTAATGAGAACAGAAAGTTGCCTAAAGTCACCAATGCTCCATTTCAGAAAAAGGGACCTGGACAGAAACACTGCAGAAAGTGCCAAAGCAACAGCACACCTTGAACACAGAAAATCTGTTAAATGTTTAAGTTATTTCATATAAAAGCAGAGATCAAACACTAAGAACTTCTGTATCTGCACTGACAGCATTATTACCTGCACACACTCAAAAGAGCTACACAGATTATCTGATTTATTCAGTGACTGATCCATGTTTCAGCCTCAGTTCCTGAGGCCCCATTCCATGACAGGAGCTGGGAAGGATTTCAGGAGGCAGAAATTAAACACAAGTGTGAGATCAGAGGCAGCCAAGCTGATTATGGAAGAATATCATTAGCAAAACATCAGGATGAGGCTGTGCTTACAGTGACACTTCTCAGTGAGGTGTGCAGCTGATTTGGGTGCAAGGATAACTAAAATTCAGCGATTTCCCCTCAATTCTCCCCTTTCCAGGCTCTCTGTCCCAGTTCCCCTCTCCTGCTGGGTCTGGGCTGGTGGCTGGAGTTACTGGAGGTGCTGAGGGAACAGATCCCCCCAGGGTTTCACACCTGATTGGGTTTTCTGAAATACAGAAAACAGGTGGCTGTTGTCAGAAACTGTAGAATTCAGGTGACAGGAGAAAATGCCTTTTTTTTTTTTTCCTGAGCAACCCGAAGCAAATTCTTGTTTTTCCTAGTGCAGAGAAAATACAATGCAAGAGAGAAGTTGTTGAACACTCCCTATAGTTCAAATTGGAATTTTGGAAACTGAAATCTAGGAAATCTGCCTCCAAACAGATATTTCCTCCTTTTAATGTCATAAACCCAAAAGGCAGAAATAGCTAAACACACACTCACCATGACCCTTCCTGCCCTGTGCCTGTGTCACAATTCCAGCTAAAAATTCTGTTTTGTACACTCTGGCTTGAAGTTCTATTTTTAAATAATTGAGCAAATTCTATATCCAGCTGACAATATAAGATCTGAGCTTTTTACATATTCAAAGAAGTGGAATGAAAAAAAATCTTCAGCTCTGGCTTCAGGTGTTCTCATACCTTACTGCAGGTAAGCAATAACATCACAAAGGAGAATTTTATGCTAATAAAGCAATCTGGGAGAATTTTAGCTACTAAGATAAAATAGACAACATCAAGATAAAAAATAATGAATATAATGGGGAAAAAATAGTCAAGTGCTAATCAGTTTCCGTAAACACCAGCACCGGAAGAATAAAAGCCAAGCATGAAACACCTACAGTATATGAAGAATTTATTTCTTCTGTGGAAACCCCCCCAGCATTTTTTCTTACAGGTAGAGCTGTAACAAAATGGTTTTGCTGTAATGTGACATACAGAGACAGAAATAATGTATGCACATTGAAATTTAATAGGCACGGGATGTAATTTTAGCTAAATAGTTTATATTGCATAAGTAATGACTTTAACTTACCTTAAAAACAGATTTCTTTTTAATTATAGTAATTTTTCTTCATGTTGTCATTCGTCTGAGTAGTCAGTGTAATATATATATATATAAATATATGTATAAATATATAAACACATGGGTGCCTACACAGCTTTTTCTGTAGGTGATACTTTGAGACTGTTACAATTTTCACTGAATATAAAAGAGAAATAAAAGGGCAGAGCAGGAGATCTGACAGAGGAGGTGAAAGGAAACAACACTGACTGAAATTCAAGCACCTTACATGGAATTCACCACATCCAAGGCATTTAAAACACCACAACCTAAATACTGAGCTGCAGTCCCATTTCTATATTTCACAGAAAAGCTTTCAGAATGTTCTAAAATAATGGGGATTTAAAAGCTCCATCCCCAGGTACTTCTTCCCCAATTCAGCCTGGTTTTCAACCCATTCTCAGATCACCCATAAATTGATTTATTCTGGGTGTGCAGCACCTCAGCAGCTCCCTGGGGATGCTCTGCTCCCCTCCCTGGTCCCCAGGGTCTGGAGGTGCACAGACACCCCTGTCCCACCTGGGGCTCAGTCACAGCTCTGACACCACTTGGGAAAAATCCCCAGGGCAGCTCTGGGATTCTCCTCTGGGAGTGCCAGATGGGATCCTGCACCTCCCTGCTGTGTCAGGGCTCTGCCTGCTGCTCCAGCTCTGCCATGAGAATCAGAGATTTTGGGATGGCATGGAGCCAGTTACCTCTCTATAAACCCAGGCAAACACAGCCTGTCTGATTATAACAGCAAAAGTCACAATTAATCACTCACTCTTATTTTTGCATAAATAATTCTGATACATACAACTATCAAAACACATTTTTTTCTTTTAAATTTCCTTTCTGGAAGGATGTATTTAAAGGTTAAGAGCCTTTGGAAGAGTGGAAACCTGATTCTGAAAAACTTGTCTCTATAAGCACTTTGATTTCACTAAAATTTTGTGGTGATGTTTTCATGGTACAGCTTCAAACTGAATATGTTGAAATAGCATAAAGTCCAAGTGGGTGAGGCAGTGCATTTCCACCAGGTGTGTCTGGTTTTCCTCTTGAAAAAGAACTTACAGGCTGGTCATCCTTTACTGAACAGCAATTTGAAAAAGGCCAAATACATTTTTCATTAGGGATCCTGTGAATCAGTGCACAAGTTCAGGTCTAGAGACTGGAACCTAAAACTTAAAATTTCCTGCATGGTAAAAAAGTGACAATTATTATAATCAGATGCAAGTTATGACACCACGTGATAAAAAATTAAAATAAATTAAAGAAACCGTGAGTTTTGTTAAGGAGAACGTGTTGAATGTAGTTCACAGAGTTTATACACTGATATATTCAATAATTTATGTCTTTTATATGTATATATAAAATCCTAGTACTGTTGTTTTGAAAACCATAAATGTATTAGGAAATAATTTCCATTCATGCCCGGGGAATGCAGCTCCAGTAAAATATGGCCCAAATTTGGTTCAGCTTTTTCTTTAAAAGCTTTTCTCCTTCTAAATCAGTACATTAGCATAATAATAGACAATAAATATATAATAAACCCAATCCTTCTGCCTCTCTTTAACAACATTTGCCCATCATTTCAGTTAAACTGCAGTATCATAGCAGTTTATGTGCACAGAACGTGACATTTCATCAAAATAGAAGTATGGAGTTCATTAATAATTATGGTAATACTATGCAAATATGCAACATCATAATACAAATTAGAGTCTATTATTTGAAACACCTCGATGCTTTTTTATGTGCAGCTTTCCTCCCCCTTGTTCTCCCTTCCATTATAATTATCCCACCTTGCTGGAGCAAATTGTGTCACAATTCTTTGTCTCCTGAGTCTATAATTTGGAACTTATCATGGTGCTTCTAAGCACTCCATACACCTTCCTATTATCTTGTAAATAGATAAATTAAGTAGATCTGGAAATAAGATTAAATATTTTAACCTATGTAAAAAATTAAGACCTGCATTATATTTTTTTTTATCTTCAGAAGAAGCTTTAGCTTTTGCATTGCAATTGAGATATATATCTATACCTATCTATATATCTATGTATCATGTATATATCTATATATCATCTATATATCTGTATATGCATATATATCTCTATATATACGTATATAAATGTTATCAAGTATACTTAAGGTGCCCTGGAATTTTTTTTTATCTTTAACAAAAGTGATCTTTATTTCAGATAAGAATTAGAACTTGACAGTTTTTCCTTAAAAATTGGACTCAAAAAGATTGCAAGGCCAACCATTGAAACAGGTATTTTTTCAGAATAGGGTTTTAAAATAAATTGTTAACTTTATGCTATATTTTTTATGTTTAACTTTATTTTTAAGACTTCAGAGTCAGGTGATTGGGCTCCTGGTGAGAGCACAGCAGCAGATGAGGTCAGAGATGGAGATGCAGATTTCTTGTTCAAGGATCTCAGGTTATGTAAGGCTTGCCCTACTCTAGACCAGCCTAAAGCTGCACTCTGCACCCTGGGCTGATTAAGATGAGCAGGAATTAAGAGATCCCTGATCTCCTGCCTAAACATTTTATAAAGAGCTTTTTTACCTGGCAGCTCTTGCCACAGATCTCTGAGCAAACTGCACAAAACCTCCTTGGTCTGCTTAATCCTAATGAAGCACTGTGATTTCAATTGTGGAATAAACAAAATTCCCCCTGATTGGGTGAGCTGGAAGAGATGGAACATCTCCCTGGCTTGGGTATGGAGAGCTGCACAGGGATCCATGGAGACACAGAGAAAGAGAGGAGCCACTGCTGGGGACAAGTGCCCAAACCACAACAAGGTGTGAGGAAAGCAAACTCATTGCACAAAGAATGGAATTTAAAAATGTCCTACAGAATTAAACCAGTCTAATCCACTGACACAGATATCTGTGTGATGGGAGTGCATCTGAAAATGGATTTTAAAGTTCTCTCTCACTGTCCTACATGGTCCCACAGTGAGGTCCAGCACATCGTGGCACATCACCAACACTGGTTTTGGATAAAGTCTGTAAAAATGTGGGATCTGCTATTCACTTATCTAAACTCCTGCCTGCCATCATGGCATGAAGTATAAAGTTCATATATTTTTACAGTTCATGCCACTCTGAGTCTGCTGACCATGTTTAAGGAATGCCTTAATTACATTTTTCCCCATGAATATTTTGGCTGTTCTCCTTTTTCCCCTCCCCTTTGAAGAAATTTTAATTAACATCTGAAACCTCCTTATATTTTTCATGGTTTTAGATTACTCATTCAGCAAGTCCTTGAATTTTATTCTGTTTGTAAATAATTTAAACACCTAAATGTCATCCCAGCTTTTTGACTATTTAGTGCTCATTCTCACCAAAGTTTTAAGAAGGGAAAATTTTAGAAGAAGAGAGGAGAGCTCAGATCTCATTTCAGTTGTAAAGTATAATAAATGATTATTTACATATCTGAACCACCAATAGTTATTTCTGAAGAAGTGATGAACCATCAGATTCAGAAACAGGAGAGATTGATCCAAACCTGTGATTTAATTTCTCTGGGAGAACACATTTCCTGCTTTTCCTGTACACCTCAGCAGCATCCCTTGGAGCTGTTCCTGACTGCTCTCCCACTCTGCTTCTAATTCACATTTTCTGCTCAGCTCTGACTTCACTAAGAGTTTTGATCTAAAATCCCTGGAAGCAAACCTGCATTTAAAAAAAATTATTTGTTTTCAAACAAAGCATTTAATGCCTTTTTTTTTTTTTGTTTGGTTTGGTTTTATTTATTTATTTTTGGTGGGTTTTTTTTTGTTGTTGTTGGTTTTTTTTCTGTTTTTATTTTATTTGTTTATTTTTTTGTTTGTTTTTGGTTTTTTTGTGGCTTTTGTTTGTTTTTGTTTGTTTTTGTGTGTGCGCTTTTTTTGTTTGTTTGGGTTTTTTTAGCAAAACCTTAATATCCCAGCAGCACGAAATAACAAAACCTTCTCACGACCATGCCAAGCTCCTCAGAACCCTGCTGACAAAGTGGTGGGTGCATTGCAGCATCCTTGGCCTGTGCCAAGCTGACATCTGGGCACATTTAACATCTCCAAATTCAACTCCCAGGAAAATACCAGTGAAATACCAGGAAATCAAGCTGTGGCAGCATTTCCTTCCTGATGGGCAAAAAAGAGACCCAGGAGGGTGGAGGGGGTTCGAGTGTTTTGTGGCTTCCTTCCACATCCCAAGGATTGTTGTTCCCAATATTTTATTTCAGCATTAAGGATGGACTGATCTGCATATGGCTTCAATTACAAAACATATGCAAGCCAGACAGCCAGGGTGGCTTGACCTCTTCCATATGTGTAGGAAAACAAGCTCTGAGCAATCTGCTGACTGGGGATGCTGTGATAAACAAACAGGAGCAGAGGATGGCAGGAGATATTTCCTACAAAACCGTATTGGACCATGAGCTGCTAATTTCTAAAGATGATTAGCAATTCCTGCCTGCATGAGTCATTTGCAACCTGCTGTTGTTGCTCCCCAGTGTGCACCCTGCTATTGTTGGTGTGTCCTGTCTCAGAAATACCTAAATCACACCCAAATTCTTCTTGGCATTCCCAGTTACCAGTCCAGGAACTCCACTGGCAAGGATGAAGCATCTCAAGGTTTGCTGTACATTTCAGTGCTCTTTATTCACCTTTGTCTGCAGTATCTAAGGGAGCTCTACGTGTGTAGTGCACTGGTTAGTAACCACAAACCTTCATTTTTCATTACTAAAACCTTGTGATCAATTAAACTTTGCTATTTATTTCATAACAGCTTTGTGTAGGAACCAAACTTCCAATCCTGGAAAGCCTCATTTTGTCATTTTTTAAAAGTATCTCTTAAAATTAATTATAAGGCAGAAATGTAAGATCACAGAAAAAAAGAGATTCAGTACATAACACAAAATTGGAATTTGAATCAATGGTGAATTATGCAAAGTTCAGGGAATAAATGATAAGCTGGTCTTGGAAATATTACATCAACACTGACCATTTCTCTTGGGTCAGATATTTAAGTTAGATCCCTGCAGAAGTAATTCCATGTAGAAACCAGAGCAAAATTCTGGAGAAATGTTCCACATATTCATAACAATTCAGAGCAGCATATAGAAATTAAATTAGTAACAAGATTCGTTTGAATGGGCATTAATGAGAGTATGAAAAAAGTTCATTTATCTATTTGGATTGTGGATTTGCTGAAGGCTGCTCAAACAACTCAGTCAACAACAGTGACATGAATATGCATGTGCATGCTTGGATATTTGCATGCAGATGAATTTATCCCTGACAATAACTGATCACAGATAATTACTCAGGAATTCAGGCAGCTCATAGACACTGATAATGTAACGCAGTGGTATGAAAAATATCTTACTGGGAATTCATGAAAGAAATTGCCCCTTGCAAATTAAAAAAGTGATTTTTTTTGGTAGGGAAAATGTCCTTTTCTTGAACTTTCACTGAGCTTCTCCCTGTATTTCCTTGCCACAGAGATTCTCCATGGTATAGTGCTTGCTACCATG
The DNA here is from genome assembly GCA_013397075.1 of Rhabdornis inornatus. Taxonomy (NCBI): domain Eukaryota; kingdom Metazoa; phylum Chordata; class Aves; order Passeriformes; family Rhabdornithidae; genus Rhabdornis; species Rhabdornis inornatus. The sequence continues at coordinate 473,852 of VWZS01001110.1, read as the reverse complement.
CATTGCACGGGACAGATTTCAAGTCAGATTGATTTGAAAGTGAAAAAGAACAGTTGCTTTCTGCAAGGGAAAGAAGATTTTGCAAATGAAACACACAATTAATAAAGGCAATACAGTCCTTTCCAGTGGAAAAGAAGAGAAAGTCTTAGGGAAAAAAAAAGCTAATTTTAAATGTTCATAATGTTGTTTATACCTAAATATTTGAAATACCATTTAAGAAATTGTGCAATTATTTTTCATTAAAAGACTAAGAATTACCAGTGTATTTCATGTGGATCGTTAGAAAAAACAATTTCTTTGATGGTTAAGAGCTTCAGCACCTGAATGAACCAAGAAAATATCTGTATATCACCAAGTTATTGGGTTATCTTAAAGAAATATAAATATTGTGTCAGTGTAATAACACTTTTTCCACTTAAAGGGGAGAAGTTTATCTCTTCCTGCACTAGTGTGTATTATTCTTCCTTTTTGTTCTAAAAATAGTCTCCCCTATCCTCTATAATCTAATATTCCCCTCCTATTTAACATAATTACCCAGGACTGAATCAATGTTCCATCAGCTGGATGCAGTCACTGGCTGTCCCTCAGTGCCTGGAGCATTCCAAGGATTCAGGCACGGATTTTCATCCACGCTGCTTTAGCATCCTCTGGAAGGAGTGACAAACATTTTGGGGAGCAGTGGTACTGCAAAGGGTTAATTTTTCATGGTCTGCACCCTCTGCATTCCCAAATCCCTTCCTCCAAGTGGAAGTGCAGGACAGTGGCAGTGTCCCAGGACACCTGCACAGCTCTGGGGCCAGGGACAGCCCCTCTGACTGAATTTCCTCCCAGAATGTCACTCTGGGACCTTCTCAGCACTGGCAGGAATCCTCGTGGACTCCCAGCTCCGTTGGGTTTGGCTGGGATTGGACAAAACTCCCAGAATTTAGAGGTGCTGTGGGGATGGATGGGCAGCACAGCCCCAGAAAACCCCACCTGCCTTGAGAATGAATCCCTTTGGGATGATTCTCCCACCCAAATAAATATGGGAATTCACACAGCTTTGGTAAAAGACCTTTCATAAAGCTGCCAAGTCAAGATTATCAACCTCAGCTGACTAATGGATTTAAATTCTGTGTTCAGATATTTAATGCAGTAGTGTACAATCAAGTGTTGCTATGATGCAATAAACCCAAACCCTCTGCTGGTTTCTGACAGAAAGCACAAAGCCCTCAGTGCTCCAAGCCATAATTTTAGAAAACCAATATTTTCCTTTCATATGCCCCTCTTGAAGTCTTATTTCTGTGTTGGCAATAAAAGATCAGAGTGAAAGAGTTACCACTGGGCACCCAGAATTTAGAATTTTAAATTACTCAGCTTAACTCCTCCACGAAAGATTGGTGTTTTAGAGGCATTTTTATGAAACCAAAGCAAACTTTGCAACATCTGGATTTTTATGCTTTACTTGGAAAATTTTTTTGTAAGATTTGCATGTATTTGATTAAAAGAAATGTAGAAATCCAGCAACACATTTTATCATGAGTAAGAGATGACACAGGATGAAAATATTACAAGCATCCTTCTTTCTAATTGCTTTAGTGTAGAAAGAAAATGATGGAAAAGAAAATGTGAATGCTCTGCTGCACAATTTGTTCATGTGTCACTGCAAGGCTGTTCCATACTCTTCACATTGAGATTCTAGAAAAGCAATAATTCATATAAATTAATTGGATATGTCAATCCTAATTGTTGCACAAAGGCTGGGTGAGCATCCTTAGGAGACCACAGGGGATTCTCCACGTTGCTGAAGAAAAATCAAGCATCCAAATCTTGGCTAGTCTGAGGCTGAGGACACAGGAGAGCTTACACAGAGCAACTGAGGTTAAAATTAAGGTTAAAACATTAAAGTTGGCATTCCTGCTTTCTGCTCTCCACAGGTATTGGCAGACTGGATTATTGTGCAGGAAAGGATGCCTGTGAAACCCAGAGACATCAAAGCAAAAAAGCAATAAACAGTCCCCTAACACTGCACCATGCCATGCTGGGGCAGCTGGTGGCAACAGAAACGCCATGAAATGGAGCAGGGGGTTGCTATAAAGGCTTTTTTTATTCCTGTGCAGGGAAAATGTCCATTTCTTTATCCCCAGCAGTTACTGGGATCACTACCATCACCTTTGGAGAAACCAGGCACCCAGAAGGGCTGAAATTACAAACACAATCCCTGACTTCCAGCTCCAAACCTCAAGAGAAATCAAAATTATGTCAGAAATGAGTGTTCTGTTAATGACCCCTAAACCAGGGATAGAAGAATATACAGAAATTATAATATAATGCTGTTATATTATTCCGACACTAGCTGAAGTGAATTTCAGCCTTAATGCCCTGCCCTACGGTTTTGGACACCTGTGGTTTTTAACCCCAGCTCATTACCCACCTATTCATTTGCATAAATTCCTGCTCCTGCATCGGCCTAATAAGTAGCAATTCAATTTAATTGCAATTATGATGGGGGGCTGTTCTCTGCCAGGGAGTGACAGGAACTCATGGGATGAAAAAGAGTGAAATGTTCAGGATCAGAATAGCACTGAGCTTACCCAGACACAGAACCAACATGAAATACAGTAATGGATTATTATAAACTGATTCTTTTATATGTTTCTAAATGGAAATAAGTACATTTATTTCTCAGAAGCATGCAGGAGCTGCTGAAGGAGCCTATTCACCAGCCATGGATTAGGATCCTCATTCTCACTGGTACTTAAACAGATGCATTTTCAGAAGAAAATTACAAGCTTTGGAACAGGTTTAACACTTTGAATAGAACATGTTTCTCCCTATTTTGTGAAAAAGAATTACTGTGTGACAAGAGGAAATCTCTCAACTATGTCAAAAGAAGTCTCTTTCCTCTCATTTGCCTGTTAACACTGTCTTGCTCCAGAGGAAAATGATGTGCATAAATTCAAGGAATTAGCAGCAGTCAACACAGCAAATTTGTATTTTTCCTGGTTTTTTAAAACATAAACAAAACCATAAGCAGGAAGAATACAGAAATAGCCTGAAGTAATTTATCTGAAGCTCAATAACCCAATATCATTGTTTGTGGGCAAGAATTAGATGTGGTCTCCTGGATTTCAGCTGCACCGTGTTGTTCCCCTTTGGACTGTGTGCAGGAGCTGAAATTTGAACAAAATGCAGCCAGCTTGCTTTCTCATATTTCCTCTTTATGCACCTTGCACTATGGCAAGGGATGAAATTCTCACTGGAATACCTGAAAAGAACCATTTCCAGTCTGTGCCTGGCTGCAGGATATGCACACATCCCATAACCAGAGGGATCAGAGGTTGTGTGGCCATGGCTGCTCTCCAGGAATGACAAATTCAGAGAGGATAAAGTTCTCAAGAGAGTCCTTGCCTAAGTTTCTAATGTATTTAACACACAAACACAAATCCAAAAGTCACTTTCGTCCCAAATTCCTTTTGTAACAACCCTGTGCTTGGGTACCTCTGAAAATTTTCCTTGCTGCACTTTTATACCACCACTGCTGCAGTACCCAAAATATTCCTGCAGTGTGTTACTGTGGGACAACTGGTGTGGAGTCAGTGCTCCTTGAAGAGAACACTGAGAAGACATCAAGAAAAATTCCCCTTTTTCTTTGTTCTTTGCTTTGATCAACTCCCAGAGCTGCCTTTAGCATGGTGATTTTAGAAAGGATTTCATTTTGGTGGTTACTCGACACAAATAATGTGTGATTACACCCAAAATTTTACAGCACACCTTAGCAAAACCATGATTTTTTTTTTTTACCTCTCCTCAGTAAGACAAAAGAGTCATGCACACATCTGTAAAATCCAGGACTTTAGGCTACTCTAAATTGTTTGTACAAACTTAATTATCTCCCTTCAATGTCCTCATCCTAAGAGAAATCTGAAAACGTCAAAATTGTCAACAGACTTTTAAAAGAAAAAAAAAATCCTTACAATCCCAATCAATCCTTAAAAATCAATTATTTTTCCAAGTTGCATGATTTGAAAGGCTAAGAAAGAATGAAGCTGCTAATTAGACTAATCAAAAGATGATACACATGTTCTAATATGTGCAATAATTAACCCACTCAATTCAACAGTATTAATTCAATGTTTTGGCACAGAATAATAAATAGCACTGGACTGCCAAAAGCTGAACTTCTTTTCCAGTTGAAATTAATAAAGCTCTCTGGATGTATATATGTTTGTGGAGACAAAAATAATGTATGTGCCAGGTTCCTCATTGCTCTGAGGAGATGGAATATCTTCATCTCTCACCAAGAGGGATGGCATTCCATTCCAGATAAAAGAGATTTATTTTCATCTACTCAAGCATCACTATATATATATATAAAATGAAGATTTTAGTCTAGAATAATTACCTTTGAATAGCCCCTGAAATATGGGTTGAAGTTTTGACACAGAGAATGACTTGTTAAAAGTGAAACTTGTTTACAAATCAGGTAAAGTAAGAAAAAATGCTTCCTAATATACTTGCCAAATTGACAAATCAGAAAGTGTATTAGCAAAACACAAAATTTAAAGGATCTCAAGAGAGATCATTATGTGGCCATTAAAATAGTATTAATTTAGGAAAAATTTGAATAACTTTAATTCAGAAGAACAATGTTATCAATAGATACAGAGGCAGCTATAAAAGACTTCACCTTCCCCATGGTGTGTTTTAAAATAAATCACTGCAAACTGCTTTCCACCTGACCAATAAATTCCTATTGCTCTTGTAATTTTTTTAGGGAGATGCCTAATAAAGAAATATGTTAGAAAAATTATAGGGGGAAAAAAAAGAATTTTTTTGGTAGCTGTATCCCACATGTTATTTAAAAAAAAACCCCAACTAAATATAAAAATAAATTAAATTCCCACAGTTGTAAACATGTTGACCACAGGTGACTTTTTTGTGCCTTCTGGTGGAAAACCCTGCCTGGATTGTGGCTTTGCAGAAACTGCAGACAAAGTTTCTAATCTTTATTTCTCCTTGAAATTTCTCCACAGCACAAGGCTTTATTTCACAAGTGGAATGGCTGTGAATTAACAGTAATTTTAATTACTTGAGATACAATCTCTGTTGGAGCATTCTTTTCCTTTCCCATTCATTTTTCATCCTTTCATTATCAATCTTTCTTCCCACTAGACTGTTTATATTTTAATTCATGCAGGCTTTAACAATATACTGACTCCAACACTGTCCTAAATAAATTAAATTTACTTGCAGATTTGAACAGCAACCCACATTGATCTCAAAAATATTCCTTTTTCTTGCTTCCAGTATATTTTACTCTCTATCAAAAAGTTCTTTTCCCCAGACCCTGCTACTTCTGCAGATTCAGCCTCTGTGCAACAAGTCCTCCAATTGAGATCCCAATTAATATTTCAACTTTAATAAAGTTACAGTCCCAATCCAAGTGGCCCACAACTTTTAGTCCCTAAATGTTATTTAGGTCACTTCAAATAAATAATTGCAGAGAAGTTTCTGAAGCAAGAAAGGACTTTGATGTTCCAGATTGGATTTTTTCCCCCACAGCCATCATTCCCAATTTTCTTCATAATTAAAGCACAACTCAAAAATGTCTCTCCAGAATGGTCAAAGAACTGAAGCTGAAAGTAAAGCTCACCTGTGACTCTGCATTTCACAGCACATGAATTCACCCCTCAGCAAGCCCAAGATGGTTCCTGCACTTTCTTTCCCACAGAGAAAGTTCCTCTCACCTTCTGCACTCTGATTTTACCCTTGCATAAAGGAGATTGTTTTAACACTTGAAATTATTTCACTTTCAGGTAAAATAATTCTTCTATAATAATAAAACACTTCTATGTCACCATATTGCAAGGGAGTATTGTATACTCTTATTATTCCCTTTTCACATTTCTCGTATTTTTTTCTTTCCCACTGCAGGTTATCTTCCAGTGTGGAATCTTTCCTAGCCAGGATTCTCATATGAATTTCCTATCTAATTTCAGCTTGCTTCCAAAAGAAAAGTGGATGTAAAAATCATGTCAAGGGCTGATGCTTACCAGAGCAAACCCTCCCTGCCTTTAATAATTTGCATTGGGAATCTGGCTAATAGGTGGTTTGGGAAAGGGAATAAAAACCAGGAGTTTCCTCCTTTAGTTTTAGTTTCTTCTTGCACTTAGAACCTTCTTTACAGGTCAATATTTGGTTCTGGGGGGGTTCTCCAGTGCTTGCAGCCCTGGAACAGCAGCCAAGGCATCATTCTTGGTGTAACCAAAACCCCAATACCCATCCCACAAAGGCAGTGACCCTTGGGAAAGGCACATTCCAGAGTGTCCCAAGGGCTGGAGCTCAGACAAACAAATTTCCCTGGCTTTCCTGGAGCAGCAGAGCTGTTCTGCAGGTAAAGCCCTGCCCTGTGGGAATTCCTGACCTCCCCTGAGCTTTCCTGGGAGATTTCTGCAGCCCCTGGAGCTGCTCCTGCTCCCAGCACTGCCCAAGCCACCCTGCAGGGATGGGCTGCAGGTCCTGCTGGTGCTGCCCGGGGGAAATGGGTCATGGAGCTTGGGCACTGCCCACTGCCAACCAGAAATCAATCCAGAAATCCATGCTTGGAAAAAAACCCAATTCTTATTGACATGGCCCAGCCAGGGCAAAACCAGGGCAGGGACATGAACAGAGCTATCCCAAATCCATCTGGGACTGGGAGCACCCCAGGATGAGCAGAGGGACAGAGCAAACTGCTGATGGTGCCTCCCATCCCCAGGAGGGATTTTAAGACCAGACTGTTAGAATTGGTGGTGCCCTGCTCTTTTTTTTTCCATTAAAAAATGTTGAAAATAAAATTCAAGTATTTTTATTTATGAATTTACAAACAGAGCTTGTACTGTGCACTCTGTCCATACTTCCAACACACACAGTGTGCATTAAAGTATTGATTCCTGACTGCCTGGGACTCTGTTTTACCTGCTAATAAACTGCATTAAATTTGCTTGTAATGCAATTCAGGGAATCAGGGACAAAATTACGAGTTCCTTAAGCCATTCTGATTTCAATAATTTCCTATATGTTAACTCCTGTTTAGTGGCATAAATAAAATATCAGCGAGCAATTCCAAGTCTCAATTTTTTCTGGTCACTTGGCCAGGAGTCAGATGTTAGTGCAACAATCTATTAATTTTTCAAGAGTTAGCACAGAATAAGAATACAATTGTGATATTTTAGAAATGTATTTCAGCTCATAAAGGCAGCACCAACTCTCCTCTCATTCAATTATTGCCATTATTTAAAATAATTAAAGTGAGATTCTTAATAATGCTTTTTGATTACATGGATCCAAATTCTAATAAATGAGTACAGATTTAAAATACATATTATACTGAGTCTGGTAAAACTTTTCTATGATCCTTCAAGAATTGAAGGAGATGTACAGAGAGCCAGGGAGAAATGTCAGAAGCAGGAGAACACCCCCAGGAGCAGAGCTGCAGGCAGCAGACTCACTCAGCAGAAAGCACAAGGAACAGGCAGGGAGAGAAACATTCAGAAGCAGGAAAAAAAAAAGAGAAAAAGGAATTTTAGAGTCAGAGTGAGAAAGGAAGGGAAAGGGCTGAAAGGCAGGAGGTAAAATAAATGATACCAGGAGCTGGAAAATCCCCATCCTGCTTCAAAAGGAAAAGTCAGGTCATGAGACAGCACAGAGAGAGCTGCACTATTGACCAGCAGCAAGAGGCACATTTTCTGTGCTTAAAAAAGAAACAAAAAATCACAATAAAAGAGTCAGCAGGGTCCTCCTTGGGGACACACTTGACTGAAGGGAGATGTTTTTCCAGAGGAAATTTCTGGGGGTGCTGCTCCCGAGGAGGGTCCAGGCTCTGCTCACTGGGCTGTGCTGGATCCCTTGGGGTGGAGCTCGAGGTTTCCAGGGAAAAACTCGGGAGTTTGGGTTCAGGTCTTTCCAAAAGGCTGTTGGGTTCTGCAGCACACCTGCCCCTAAAGCATTTCCCTGCTCCAAGTTGTTCCATTTGGGGGCAGACCTCAAGGCACACTGAGGGTATTTTGTCATTCCAGGTACAGGAAAGAAGAAGATGACTAATAAGAGGTACTTTAAATTTTCTTTTTTTTCCCCCAGATAAAGTGCATTTAACTCACTTGTTTTCTATCTTACTTCTTAGTGCCAGTTTCCCTCTTGGAAAATTGTTCCTCTTGGAAACAATTTCTCTTTATCAAATTCCCACAAAATAAACCAGGTATTCAGAAGCAGAACTCCTGATAAAGAAGTAAAATACCATGACTGTCATGTATAATTTACCTATGTAATTTTACTGGTTTGGGTTTTAATATTTTCAATATTCTTTTACCTGTCCATCTACATGAAAAGAAGTTATTTTGTCTTTACAATTAAGTTAATACATCACATTTTATTATTTTACATCACATTAGGTTGGAATAAAGTAGCAGAGGACAAAAGAATTTTTTTATATCAAATACTTTGTTTAGAGTTAACTGAATTGGTAACCTAGTAATTAATAATATGAATAAATAATGTCCTTCCAAATGCCTGCAGCTTGCTAAAACACCCCAAACCCAACTTTTAGTCGACACATGTGTCTGTAGTTCAGATAAAGTCAATTTTACCACTCCAGTCTCATCTTAAAGCTCATTTTAAACAATCTTCCAGTCTAATTAGCATTACCTTCTGGCTGCTTAGTACCATCCTTGTGAATGCTGGCATGGTTAAACCGCTCAGGTCTACTTGGTTCAGTGCAGTGTGGCAAATGTCAGCGAAATACGAGGGCATATGGCACATAATTACAGAACCATATGGATGCCAGGAGTGATAGTCAACAGCATCTGAGTGCAGGACCAAGAAAATCAGAGGAAAAGCAATCAAAGCCCATCACACATAATCATTAAATGGATAAATATAGCTCCTGTGCAGCTGAGAGAAGCCAGGACATGTCTGTGCTTTGTTGAAGCAAAGCCACAGTGGCTGTTTGAGCATTTCGAGATTCTTCTAGAGGAACCTCTACATTATTTGCAGCTTGGTTTGTGAATTTATAAATGCAGCTGCTCAAGGTGAGTGATGCAAGGAATCACTTACCAATGCACAGAGCAGATCAACTGCTTCCAGGATGAGCTCCTGGTGGCCAATGCGAGTCACTCCCAGCTCCTCCAGCTCCTGGTGAGTGATGTGCAGCAGCTGCTCTCCATTGATCTTCTCTCTCTCAAAGTTTTTGATGTATTGTTGGAGGCAATCATCCAGGCCTGGTTAGAAAAGCCAACAGCACGGATTCAGAGAGCAGGACAAAACCCAACCAAATAATTCTGTAGCTCACAAGTACAGAAATTTCTTGGGAATGGGAGCGTGCTTCCTTGTTTGGAGCTATTACAGAAAACGTGTGATGAAAATTATAATTTAACCTACACAATCCAGCACATGCTGCCAAAGAGAAAAGTTCATATTTCTGATATTATTTTCAACATTCTTAAACATTTTAATTGTAATTCTAAACCTTCATGGAGATGAGGGAAGGACAAAGCAGCACAGAGAGTGACATTATAAAAAACCTTTTTCTCGTGATGTCACAAAGACCTAAATCTAAGTTTATCTTATGATTAGGAACAAATTCTTCCTGTAACTCTTCTAGGACTCTTCAAGGTCATAGAGTTTGGCTATCCCTGATCAGGAAGAGTTTTTCAGGCTCAGGAACCACCCACATAAACTCTGCTACACCCACAATTCTCATCCCAGGTTATCCAGATTTCTGAATCCAAACAACACAAAAATGGTTTTGTTACAACACCTCCAACTAAGAATACAACTTTACCCATGCATAAGGAATTGTTCCATTTCACCCTGAAACTTGATAGGGTGAGAATAACAGATTATTTTGTTTCTCAGACCGGAGAAGAAGCTGATTGAGGACGCTGAAAGATTTTTTTCTTCCTCCAAATCTGTTTCTGAACCACACACGCCTTGAATTTCCAGCCAGAACAATGAGTTGAACACAGGGATCTGCTACTGCAAGTCTCTCAGAATCTGCAGTGCACATGAGGTCTCTCAGAGGTCCCTCAAGGATTGTCAGATTCAGCAGAAACCTGATGTGCACACGATTTTCTAGAGACCCACAAAATGCACCTTCAGTAACTTCATCTACCAAGTAAAGTAAAGCACTGATTCTCAACTATTTGGCCTGCAGTGAGGCAAGTAAATCCAAGATCTGTAAAATTACAGAGATCCAGAGACCACAGAAATTATCAGCTTGGGCATTTATGGCAGAGCTTTGAAATATAATTTCTGCACACAGCCATTATCAAATAGACATCAAGCTTGCAGAGCATCTGAGAAAACAGTTCAGACACCATGTCTGGGTGTGCTGGGTGTCACCATTTACACCCCAATTTACACAATTCCGCTGGGACAAAAGGGCTGTGATGACACAAGAATGGAATGAAACCAATGTGTTTGTCCTCAGTCCATAGATACAAGGGGACACGTTGCAGTTTCATTTAATTAACTCCTCTTTCAACATGATCCAATTATGTGCTCTGCAAGCTGATGATCCTAAGTTATGTTATAGGTAAAGCTCATTTACCAAGTAAAGTGCACAGCTTTATATTCACTTAAACCTATGTCCCATACAAAGCTAGTACAGTGATAAAAATGTCATATTTTATGGTGTAATTCAGAAGTATGAGGTTGTTTGGGGGATTTTTAAAGCTCAGATCAGCAGTCTGTAACTAATACCTAAACCTCTTCTCTATTCTAGGATGGTCTGCAAATAGGAAACAACTTCTCTGCATCTGTTCATTATTTTTAATGATCTCATGAATGGTTTTACATAAGTATAGTTCAGTTCAATTGGCTGAGAACTGGTCACTGCAAATTCTGTTTATTGTTTAACATTTTAAACTCCAAGCTGTTGCACATTTCTGTTCCTGCTTGCTCAAGAGCAATTCTTAAAACCATTTTAGAGCAAAAATTCCAAACCCCACACCTCCCTTTTTTGCTTTTACTGGACATTGCCCCAAAACTCAGAAAAACTGCTATTAGATAATAAATTATTTTCAACAAAAGCAAATTAATTAAAAAAAAAATTAGAATCAGTGGCCATAACAAGCATTTGTAACATTAAGAGAGATTTAGGAAAACCCAACTGAATGTGCCACGCTGTGAGAAGTGTGCAGTCAGATGTATTAAACCTGCCTGTGTGCCAGGGAGAATGTATGACAGCAGAGCAAAAACTCAAATTTGTATTATTTGTGCTGCTCTGTAATAGCTCCCCAGGGCACCTTTACAAGGCATTTACTTACTGGTGCAAACAGTGTGGCAGTTGACAAGAAAATATAGAAATATATCATTAAAGGGCCAGGCTGTCTCACAGAATGACAGCACTTAATAAATACACACACAAAAAGAGATTTTCCCATTGCTCTCTGCTTTTCTGCCTCTCTGGGAGCCAGGTACTGAAATGTGAAACATTCCAAAGCAGGAATTCGGCATCAGGAACATCTTTATTGTCAGGGCTCCAATTGTTTCTACATGAAAATATCCAAGATGAAATTAGAAAGGGTACAGAAAGAGCTCATGTTGACTCACCCAAACCAAATGAAATATTTATTTCCTCAAGCCACTCAGGTCTCATTAGTGCTCTTCATGCATTTTCCCCCAGTATCATTTCTGTTTACAGGTAAGTATTAAAGCAGCTCAGATTCATAACCACAAAGAAGGAAAGGGCCTTAGCTCTGCTTAGATGTAGGTAAATAAAATTAAGCCACTATTCCCAAGATACACAACATCAGTGTCAGGCAAGAAACAGAAATTTGCATTCTCTTGCTGCACATTCTTATTGTATTTGTGCACATCTTATAACTAACCAACATCTCCTTCAGAGTGCAATAAGGAAAAATTGTTTAAACATGGATGTTTTACTTTAAAGCCAAGGCTTAACATCCATGATAAGAAAATTACGGTTGGGGATTGGAGAATTTTTATTTCTCCAGCCCAGCTGGGCTCAAGGAGTTAACTCACTTTAACAGAAAATCAGTGAAAGTTGAAGACATTTACTAATCTCTCAGTGTTATTTGAAAGGACAATATCAGAAAAAAGGAGTTATCCATCAGCCCAAGTGCTGCCTGAGTCAGCTGGGAAGCAGCTCTGGCTGAACATTGCATTAAAAATTGTAAAAACACTTGTGCTCAGAAAATGGCCTTGTAGAGGGGAATCAGGGGAAACATCCCATAAACCACATCCACCTGGAAACTCTGACATTTTCCTGGTGTATGGTTGGATTCCACGATCTCAAAGGTCTTTTCCAGCCTCAAAAATTCTATGATTCCATTTTATCTCTTTCCATTTTTAAGTTTTAAAAAAAAAATCCTATTGAACTCACATGGACTAGGAAAACTTTATCTCCGTATTCAAAGAGCAGAAGAAAAGGAAGCAATTCTGATACATTGACTGCAAACTGTGATTTTGCAAATAGAGTGTCTAAAGTCAAAGTCAAGGAAACGTGAATAAAAAGGAGGTAGAAAATAGAAAATTCTTAGGGAGAAAGGGCAGGAAAATAAGAGCAAGTCAGCTTGAAAATGTTTATATTTAGAAATGCATAATTAAGAAAAAAAAGAATAATTGAAACAGCAAAACAAAGCAAAACCTTAAAAATATCTCTAAATCAGATTTAGGTAGTAACTCAGAGCAGATATTACAAAAGACATGTCCCATATTGTGGGCAATTCACTGAGAATAAAATGAATCTTCCCATTGGTGTCAACAAATGGCAGGTTTGGTTTCCATTAAAAGCACAAACATTGTTGCCATGTTATGTAAACATCTGTCCCTTCCCCTCTGCCAGTGGACAGAGATATTGAAAATATTACCATTATAAAATTACTATAAAATGAGTGAAGGGAAAGCACAAATTGTTGCCTTTTATGCAGGAATGGTGCAGCCAGAGCAGCACTCACAGAACTGCAGGAACAATAACTCAGGTGTGATCCAGCCCAGAAGGAATTCCTAAGTTTAAAATCTGTCATTTCCAATTTTTCATTGATCTCTCCACCCCTTACATGCATTTATTTGCTTCTCCTTTTTCCTTATATTTTAAGAGATTTTTGCAACATACTGGAAACTATGCTGGTTTTGTAATCTCTCCTAAAGAATTCCTGCCCAAATGATGGGGTTGTTGCTGCTCCATGGGAATTCCTGGGGGGAAATGTGGCTGGGAGAGAAAAACCCTGGCTGTGAAAAGGAGGGGTCACAGGTCCCTGCCAGCTCTGCCTGGCACAGGCACAGCAGATCCCACAGGGGAACTCCCTGACAGAGGAGGGAATGCAAAACCAGCCCCCCATAGGAAAATGCTTTTAGGTTTTAGGGTGAAAAAGAAGGAAATCAGCTCGTTGGGAATGCACTGACCACTCCTGGCTTCAGCACTGCTGCAAGAGGGGTGAGAGAACACAGGGAAAATCTCTCTGATTGAGGGTCTGACAAAGTATTCAATGCTTTTTTTCCCTGATTAAAACCATATTTAGAAGCTGAAAGCACACAGCACAACATTAAGCTCCCAATTGCACAAAGGTTTATGCACAATAAAGGATCTGAGGTAGAAGTGTCTGTGGGACCTGGATCCAGAGGACAAAAGCTCAAAGTCGATGGGATGATCTGTTTGCTCAGAAGAATTACACTTTGGCCTGCCAAGACAAATTAATAACCTATTAATGTGCCTCATTTGACTAATAAAAGCTGTAAAACAACACTACCTCTGCTCTTGCAGAATGGTGACTTGTGAAAAATCAACAGATTGAAGTGAAACAGGTACAAATATCAATCTTTAAATGTTGTGCTGTTGTTTCTGGACTCACAAGTCCAGAAAATCAGCTCTTCACTCACAGGAAGTATAAAATCTCTCACTACTGTGCTGGAAATTCTTTGATTAATTGGGGAAGGGAGCACGAGCTTCTGCTCCTGTCACAACCTTTAGTTTATATATGCAGATCTGCTTAAATATATCCAGCATTTTACAGCATCCACAGGCTCAGTCCAAGTGTAATTTTTACAGAAAGCAAAAAAAAGTTGGTTTGGAGTTCTTTTTTTTTAAGAACAAGGGATATTTTCCATATAAAGCAATATTTAGCAGCTAGCTAGAAAGATCTGGAAGGCATTGACTGGTTGCCTGGCTGAGAGACTGGAGAGAATTCATGCCTTTTGCTAAATGCAATTTTATTGAATACACACATCAATTCAGCCATGTTCTTGATCAAAACCCTTTTGATTTATTACCCTGGGCTCAGGCACAGTGGAGCCTTTCCAACTCTTATGTAACTTGTAACAAGGAAAATCATCAGGTGGATATTTTTGCCAGTGACGTTCAAAAGCTTTTTAAGAATTATTCAGTCCAAATAAAGAAAAGACATAATCCTCGGGGCCATGTTCACACTAAGCTGGCTCTCAAATACCAGATATTTGTTCTTAAGCTCTTCAGGAGGAAAAATCAAAACTATTTAGAGCGTCAAGAAAAAAGGATCTTCATACCAGCACAATTCAGAAACAGACAGATGGAACGTGTTTGAAAACACTGTAAAACACCAAGCTTGGAATATTTCAGGCCTCAACTTTCCAAAACTTCAGTGTGTATTTGAAATCTAAGGATTGCAGTATTTTGCATCTTTAAGCCTACATGCCGCAAACCTGACCTAGAGAAATACGAGAAATTATTAATGTGTAGAGAAATCTAGCTATGGCCAGATTACAGAATTTTTTTAAAAAGCACATTTAAAATTGCAAGCTCCAGCAGAAATTCACAAACACAGAAAAGGAAAAAAAAAATCCCAATTATTCTGAAAAAAAAGAATGCCTCAATTCTGGCTTTATCTGACCTTTGAATGCTTGACTGTGCAAGTAGAATGTGTTTAAATGTTGCTTCCCGGCTGAGTTTCCTCTGCGTCACTCCGATATTCACAGGGATACAGATGGGTGTTTTAGATGCAAATACAGGCAGACTTGTGCTGCTTGAATTTACAGATCCTCATCTGCATGAACAGGAACTGGGGCGGGATGAGCACTCTGAATTAAAGCTTCCCAGGCACCAACTGACACCAAAAATGTTGGCTTCCATTCCAGGCTGCAGTGTGGGTGGAACCACACTGGGCATAAACTCTTCCACTGGTGTCAGGCCACTGCTCCAGGCTGGGCAGTCCCTCAGGTATTTCCCTTGCTCCATTCTTCTCTCCTGGATCCACAGGAGCACCAGGATCTGCCCTCTGCAGACACTCTCAGCTCCGGGATCCAGCTGTGCTCTCAGCAGCTGGAGCTGTTCTGCATTTCTGGCCCTTCATTCCAAGGGCTCCCTGCTCCTCTTCCTCCCCATCCTCATCCTGCAGCTGTCCCTGCCTCAACAGTGCCAGCCACAAGAACCTTCTCCTCCTCTTAGCATAAAATTCTGGGGATTTTTCCCCTAAGAAAACCCTGTATATCTTCAACTCCCTTCATTCATTGCCAGCTTCCATTTCCCCACTTCCATCCCATTTTTTCTCCTTCCATGCTGCCTCTATTCTTTTATTTTCTATGCTTGAAAAATAAGAGCTTGTCCTCTGTAACCAGCAGGAAAGCAGATTTGGGAGAGCACAAGCTGGAAACTTCCAACCTTGTTCCTCTTCTGTCCCCAGAACAGGCCAGAGCTTCCCTTACAGAGCCCACTCACAAAGGGACAGACTCCTCAGGGAATAAACACAGCAAGTTCCTAAGAACCCTTGTTATTCCCCTCCAAAGTGTCCTCCTCCAAATCAGGACAAGCGTCACTGTCCCCTGACCACAGTGCTTTTGTGAGACACAGACCAGCCTCCCAAATCCTACCCCATAAGCAAAACCAGTGGCACTACTACTTCACCACTGTATCTTCATTATTTTATTTTTAGTACAGCTAAAGCAAGGGGCTTTCCCATAATCTCAGTGCCTATAAGTCCAAGATCTTTCCAGCAGCAATTATCCAAGATAACTGTGTTATCAAGACAAAAGCTGGGCTCAAACTATCAATATTTTAAGAGTTCACAGCAGCTGAGAAGGTTCTGTGAGGGGATGTGTCAAGCAATATTAATAGCAAACGAACAAACTGCTGAACTAATAAAATTTGATTTAATGATATGCCATCACCCTTAAATTGACATTCATATATATGAAGTAAATGACTTAATATAGCTCTGCCTTCATTACCTATGAATGAATAATAGGAAGTGAAGCCATTCTAACTTTGTCCTCAATATTTGACAGGTGTTGTGGAGCTGTGGGATTACCAAGGAAGTAATAAACATCATTTTCAGGAAGCTTGCTGGAACTAGACCTGACCACAGAGAGGTTTCTGGAAGAGAAGTGTCATGCAGAGAGACTGGATCACATTTTCAGCCCAAGTGTGTGCTCCTTGCTGCCACATTTCCCAACAATTTAACCTCGAGATATGTCACTGATGCTGTTACTGACAAACTTCCCATAAAAGTGACAAAACCCAGAAGCATCTTAATTAGCCCTGTGTGCTAATGAAAATCTACATCTTTCCTCAGCCTCATTAATTTTCTCCTTGATGAAGATATAACCACAGCCCCCAGTCATTCCTGCAGCAGAGTGGCTGGGGGTGACCTGGAAGTGCTCACAAGCCTCCAAAGCCTCCAGGTTCAGACCTCCCATGTAGTGGGTGAAATTATTCCCCATTCCAGAGTGACTGAGCTGAGGACACTGGGACCCTGAATTTGTTGCATTTATTTTAAAAGAGAAATGCTTTGACCCAGTGCAAGGCAAGTGATTCTATTTCCTGCACTGGACTATGTAAACACAGCTTTATTTTTCTGAGACAGGGTTTGATGGGAGCCCATCCTGACAGAAGTGCTGGTTCCAGCACAGACACCCTGGAATACACATCAAAAATTTTAAAAACCTTTTAGTACCAACTAAAAAGACAATGCAAAACATTTTTGGCCTTGTGAATCTATCCAGAAGAATCTTCACGATTTATTCTCAAACCAAAATGCAGAATTAGCACAATTAAACTCCTAAATCTCTTTGTGCAATCACAAAAGATCTCTGTGTCAGAATAATTCAGGTGATAACAAACATCTCTGGATCAGTAAGAACACTGAGAAGAACAGCCACCCTTTATGCATGAGGGATTGCCTTTCCTACAAGTGGAGAATTTATGTGAAGGGTTCACATTCCTCAGTTTTGCAGCAAGTGCCAAAGGTTGTGCTCTCCTCTGCCTGGGTGTGAGGGCAGGGGCAGAGGAGATTTTTCCAGTTCTCCACTTCCCAGACAGTGGTTCTGCAGTAACCATTAACTCGCTGCCAAAGATGGCAGGGGATAAAACTCTCACTGCAACAAAACCAAACCAAAACCCCAAAACCACCAGCAGAAAGGAACAATTCTTAGGCAGAAAGAAAAACATTAGGGAATCACTATTTCCTTCACTAGAGCCTGAGCACACTGAGGTGAGTTTATTACAGACAGTTTCCATTTTAGAAAGGTTAACAAGTCTAATAAGGAAGGAGCAGCATTAACCATGTCTCATCTACAAGCACTGATCTTAAAAGCAAAAGTACAAGAACAAATAAATACGACTGAAAGCTCCTTCCTCCACGCTTCTGAGGATTTATCCACCTTGAACTCTGCACAGGAAAGTCTTAATCACAGATTGACCTTCAAAAAACTACTTTGGTATCAGACAAAATCAAATAAAACCCTCACACCAAGGAAGTTCTTGTACAAGTACTGCAGGGATATGCCCCATTTGTC
This sequence comes from Rhabdornis inornatus, assembly GCA_013397075.1. NCBI lineage: Eukaryota > Metazoa > Chordata > Aves > Passeriformes > Rhabdornithidae > Rhabdornis > Rhabdornis inornatus. The sequence goes on along the minus strand of VWZS01001110.1, from coordinate 456,107 downwards.
CCTGTCTGAAATGGGAAGAAAAAAATTACTGAAAAGTGAGATAACGAGCCTGTCTGAGCTAATCAATAGAGAGGAAGTAACTTGTCAGACAAAATTCATGTAATAGCAAGACAGACATTTAAAGTTCTGCAAAATGAGTCCTGCCCTAAAAGGATCTCTGATCACTTTGCAACAGGGCTGCACATTAAATTCAGCTCATCATCATATCAAACCCCATCCAGGCACAGTGTCACAGAGGCCTCAGAAAAATGACTTCCCAACCAGAATATGCCTAAAAAACCAAAATCTTCTGAGCCACCTCTAAAGCTGCAGAATGTTTTCAGTGAACCCAGCTCTTGTGGGACAGGCAGAATCCCCAGGTCACATCCTCCCCCCACGAGTGCTAATACTTGCAAAGATAAGGGGGATAAAGAGCTGACAGAGGAGACACAAACAAAAAGTGCTGCAGATGTTTCAGTGCCAAAATACATTAATTCTTGTTTCGACTTCACTGACATATTTTACTAAAAATCCCAGATATCAAAAGAACAGCCAAATCCAGTGTGGGCGTTTGGAGTGAAAAGCCCAAACAAATCAGATTTCTGCTCAACCCAATTTCTTCAGCAGCTACGAGTCCATGACCTAATTCATGAGTCAGAGTTTAGACACCTGCAAGATGCAAATTCCCAGAGCAGAAGGTGGCCTTGGCAAGTCCTAGCACAGTTCTTCACAGAGAGGCCAAAATTCAGATGGCTGCAAGAAATAAAGAAAAGGGGGAGCATTTGATCTTTTCTCAGGCATATTCAGAGGCTTTGCTGATGGCTTCTGTTGGCAACTACTCAGCAAAGGCTGGGGATCACTAAGTCTGAGGTTTCACCCACACTTCTGTTTTTTTTTTTTTCCAAGGATGCCACACACAGCACTGCAGCTCTTGTTTATGTCATCCTGTTGACTCTGTAAATCTGAATGATCTTAAATGAGGCTCTTTCCTTAAGCAGTTTGCAGGAATTAGCTCTAGCAATCAGTGGGGAGCTCAGTTAAAAGTCAGGTCGTTGGCAGGAATTGGCAATTAAGGCAATTCCCAAGCTAGGAATCCATATTTTTATCAATACAAACTATACAAAACTAACAAAAGCAGGCAAATGGGGTAAAAATCACACAGGAAAGACCCCTCAGTCTGCAAATCCTCCTGAAGAAGCTTTTCCCCTTCCTTAATTTTCCTTTTTTATTCCATGTTTCTGTCCCATGTTGATACCACGCAAATGTTTTATGGTTGTTATTGAACAAAATGAGAGCTAGAAATTTTTATTCACTTTTCATGCAGTGCCAGATTAAGATAGATTAAGTCTCTGGCTTCGACTACATGATGAAAGATATTACTACATCTTAAATCACTATTATTTTGTGTTTTAATTCTGAATTCTAAATGTTTTGCTATTTGATCTGGACATAGTTTATCCATGATTAAATAGTTCTGTGAAGCAACATGAAACAAGCAAGAATCTTATCATATCTAAAGCACTATGTAGCCTAAATTCCATGAGTAAAATATGATTACAACTCAATGTATAAGAAAAATCCATCCAGCAATGCAATAATTCAATATGAAAAAAAAGTAAAAATCAAGTGATTACAAAATATTTCAAAGCCAAAGGATGTCACTCACTCAAACGTTTGAAATGAGACTTTTTAAAATGCCTAAGTTGATTAAATCTTTGACATGGCAACAAAAAAAGGACATAGCTCAGGCTTAGTGCTTGGATTTCAATCTCTCTGACAAGGAAGCACCAGGCTGGAAGAACTGCAGAGTTCCCAACTACCATTCCTAGTTATTTTTATGCTCTGCACAGGTAAAGTTAAAGCCTTCCTTTCAAGTCATCAGACAAGGAGTAAGAGATACCCAATAGCAACATGTCAGTGTACATGCTGTCCATAAACCCTCTAAATAGAGCTGCTGGTGAAAAGGTAAATGTAATAACTGTAAAAATACTCTATTGAGCAGGATAAATCAATTCTGTGTCAGCAAAAGTAGCACAATATGAAATAATGTTTCTGGGGACATTCCCCATGGCTTCTTTTGCACTTCCCTCGCAGCCATTCCCAGCAAAGCCCCAAAAAAGGAAATTCTCCTCTGGTTTATTTTTCATCTAAGGCAGAGAACAGAACATGAAGGACAGGAGAGGGGAGTTGGCTCCTTCAGCTCACTGAGCAAGTGGTTTGCTCTAGCAGGATCAAGCAAAGCGTAACACAGAAACAAGGAGTTCCTGGGAAAGGTGAGTATTTTGTACAGGTTCATGTATAAAAGGGCTGTGATGAGAAAAAAGCAGGAAAATCAAGACTGAGATAGTCCTAAAAGGTCAGATGTATGACTTTCATATTCATGAAACATTTTTTCTTGAAATCGTTGCGTGATTAGCTTTATCTAAGTTGCCATTTTCCTGAACTTTTAGAAATATCACATGAAACAAAGACAACCTCATGCTAAGAAATTAAGATATTATTAATTTCTCCATTAAAATGCATTGTGCCACCCATTGCTGCAATTTCTTCTTCCTGGAACACCACTTGGTAAATTAAAATGTAAATCTGGCTGCTTCAATCACTCTCAGCACATATGGAAACACTCAGTGCATCCAGGATCCAAGAGGTTTTCTATCCAACATTTGAATATTAGGAAAAGCAAAAATAAAACTTGGAAAAAAAAAATACAACTTGAAAGTTCTTCTGTGAGGGTTACAAGAGCTATAATTTATAAAGGAAGTGTTGCCATTTATCACCAAGGGTTCCATCCACAGTGCTCAGCAGTGGAGGGGCTGCACTCGGAGCAGATCTGGATGAGCTGGGCTCCTCCCAGGGGTTCTCTGCACTGACCCTCCCAAAGAGCAGCAAAAAGCAGATGTAGCTGGGGAGCTGATCCCACAGACACAGCACAATTCCAGCCACTCCTGATGCCTTAGGGTTTTACTTTTTGTATTTTTCATCTATTTGTAATCCTGCAGTTCTTCAGTGTAGAACTCTAAACTCCACACCCAGTATGAGCTGCTGCTTTCCCATTTTGGGCAGACACAACAATTCCTCTCCAGGCTGGGAATCAAGGACACCTCACTGCCTCAGGCCCCAGAGATGGAAACAAAAATGAGTTAGGGGGGGAAAACTTGGGGTAAATGACTTCATTACCTGAAACTTTAATTAGAAAATTAACCCCCAATCTGCAAATGGACCAAACTTATAAAAGTGTGAAAACCTTGTGACCATCATTAATTTTTGGGTACAGCCCCTGAGTGGGCTCAAGCTGCCCTAAATGTACCTGAAGGCCCTTCAATAAATAGAATTGCTTTTTATTTCCTTAATTCTGTCTGCCCTGTGTTTTTTAGGTAGCCCCAAAAGGCATCACCCCATCACTGCTGAGTGGATTTTGGGAGTGCTGAGACCTGGGGCCAGGGGACACCTGGGCTCAGGGGCTTGGGCAGGTGGAGGTGACACTTCCAGCCTGGCTCCAGCCCTGGCAGGGATGGTTTCATGGAATAAGAGGATTTCACTCCTGGCTCCAGGTTCTGCTGGAATTGGGTGTGTTTCCAGCATAGCTCAGGGCAGACCTTGAAGCCAAACACCCAAAAACAATCCCAAACCCAACCCCAGCTCCAGGCATGCCCAGCCTCAGTCCAAAATACAAAACCAGCACAGGGAAAGAATTATGGAAATGGATTCACTCGTGTGAAATCATTTCAGGTTGCATTAATCACATTGCACAGTCTTAATTGGCCTCTTTTAAAAATTAAAGGTTAAGTGCATTATTTCCCTGCAGTGAGCACAAACTATTGATTACCTTCAATCTGAAAATGAATTCAGTTATTTTATATATTTTACATATATTAAGATTCTCCCTTTTAAAAGCTTTGAAGAGATCTGCTTTAGATAAGACATCTTTACCATCATATCCCTCCCTAGTTCATGGCATCTGTAATTAAGAATTTAAAGGACTCCAGAAACAAAAAGTTGCCAGTTTTATCTTAAACACAGCAGCTGTTTAAGATTGAATTTGGACTTTTCCTTTACTATCCTTGTAGTTTAAGTAACTTGATAATGTAGATGAATTGACAATAGTGTTCAGTGTTTCTTTTCCCTATAAATATATCAGTTGGACTGGAAAAATTCAAATTATGACCTTTAACACACATGTAACCATGTTGTTTGCTCCCTGTGAGCAATTTGCAGATTCTAACTTAGAAGAAAAAAAAAAAATCAGGTGCTTGCAAAAATGCTAAAAGTCATTTACAAAACTTGAATGTCCTTGACTTACTTTAGTCATTTTCAGGGACAGAATGAGAAATTAGTATTTCCTCTAGAGGGCTTCAGGATCTGTATTATTTCCCAAGTCAGAGCTATATTGCAGTAGTGAGGGTCAGAGAGGCTGTTCTTGCTGTTCTGATTCCTCCTGCTTTGGGCAAAAATCCTCACAATTAGTGAAGTGCAGAGTTCAGACCCTGATGGTCCAACCATGATTTGTGTCCTCACTTCCCAATGCTGCTGTGAGAATCCAGAACTGATGGTTATGTGATTATTTTTACTAGAAATGCTGAAGTTAATTAATTTGCACTTTGTTTTCTTGCAATTTTGTTCCTTATAAGAACCAGTACATTCTTTAAAGTCTATCTTAGTGCCATACCAATATGAATTCAAAATTTAACAGAACTGTAAAGCAATGCACGTGTGAAAATTAATACATCAAATAAATGTTGTTGATGATTATTATGTTGTTATTATTATTATTTTTAATTTTTCTGTAAGACTGTATTGTGATAATCCTGCTAACCAAATTTCTGATGGAGAATTTATATACTAATATAAAATTTAATTGAGATTCAGGACTTCAAACCTAATCACTTTACTATCTCCATGCCTGCCACCAGAAATCCTAGGCTTGGTTAGCCAAGATATTCTGCTCTACATTCTGTCATTTTCCTCTGGTTTTGTGCAAAACTTTATCCTTTCTATGTCTACCTTACTCCTGAGCCACTGTTACCTCTCAGCAGCCCCTACTTTTCAGGTTAAATCCTTGACAATTACAGGAAATCTTTTTGAGATGCATCTCAAGAATCACTTGGACAATGCTCTCAGGCACAGGGAGGATTTTTGGGGATGTGCAGGGCCAGGAGCTGATCCTGGTGGGTCCCTTCCAACTTGACACATTCTGTGATTGTTTAATTTCATAACTGAGACAGCTGCCAGCCTGTGCAGCTCTCCAAACCAAGCACATTTTCTTTTAAAATAGAAGTTTAATTAGATTTATCTCCCGTTCGATGTTTGTCAGATAATTGGAATCCATGGAAATCATAACTGGAACTAAAGTTCCCACACAAAGATCTCCCCTTCCACGGGGAGATATCTGAAAAGATATTTGAAAAAGATAACTGAAAAATATTTTTTTATGAATTCTGGTGTGACTGTGGAGAGTCCTATCCTTGGTAGCAGGCATTATTGAATACAGGAAGCACTGCAGTGATGATTTGTGAGAGCGTGGCCTTGATTCAACCAAGAACTTAAGTGCCTGCCTCACTCCTCTGTAAAATGCTAATCCTCCAATTGATTTCATGGGAATATTCACGATTCAAATCAAGCCTAAGTGCTCTGCTGGAGCCTGGCCAGGCTGAGCCCACGCTGGCCAAAGCTTTGGAGATGGTCCCATCCAATTTCACAGATCGAAATTCATGTCTCTGGAAGGACATCCCACTGAAAATTTATACCTCACTTAGAGTCTCCCCCATTCTGAAAAAATCCCCTACAGGAATTAATGTTTCCCCTGACACTTCCTGATACACAAGTGCCAATTTCCTCAGTAAAGATGATTTTTGGTAGCTGAAATAGAAAAGATTTTTCTATTTACATGTTCCAGAACTGACCAGTGCACCCCTCTCAATGTTTTTCCACTCTAGGAACTTGATGTGCTGTGACTTAACACCTGATTGTAAATAAACTACATTGCTTGCAATCCTGGTAGGCTGCTGGTTGAAGACAGACAAACACTAAAGAAAATTTCATATTCCATTTCATAATCTATTCATTGTCTTCCCTTGTCATAACCTTTGGATAGTACTTCGAGAAATTTGTTACAAAATCCTTTAAAATTGTCCATAAATATTTGTTTACTCAGAAAAATACTGCATAACCTTTTAGGGACTCTCAGTTAGGGCTTTTCAGTGGACTGAGGGGAAAAAAAAAATCACCAGGGGATGAAAATATGAGAACAGTGGTCACATTTCAAAGTGAAGTTACTGAGCACAAAGAGATGATGAGAAAAAAATTCCCCTGGACCATGAGTGATGGTTGGGTCAGCTCTGAGACCTGGAGCCAGTCAGGAGCCAGGAGAGGTGGAAGTGTCCTGCTGGGCACTTTTCAGCCCAGGGACAGCAATGTGAGACAGACACATGAAAGGAATTCCTATTTCCATTTTTCCTGGACAAGTCTGTCTCAGCAAGGTCAGGTTGGGAAATACACTGAGTCTGGGCTGGAATCAAAGAGATTTGGCTCTACATCTGGAAAGACAAAAGGTCAAGACAAGTTTCTTCTTCCAGGATTGAAGGAAAAATCCTTGGAGACCTGACTGAGAACAGATGGTACCTCAACCCAACGGATGCTCTTTTCATCAGTTTTATGATTAAACACCTTCAAAAGGGGCTCAGCTGCCTCCACCTCCCCTTTTAGAGTCAGGAGGAAACCACTCTGAGTTCCACTGGCTCCAAAATGAAATGATCACCCATGTTTGAACAAGCAATCCAGTGGTGGAGCTCATCAAGGAACAAGTCAAGGCATTTTCCTCTCCTTTTTTGCAGCTATAAATATCCAATCAAACTCTAAATTTTATTGAAATGATCTTGTAAGGACTCTCTTTATGCCACTCCAGTTCTATTACAAAAATATCTTTTTTAAGGGGTGCTAACTAGGCTGAAAACAAACCTGTAACAAGTTTATTTTGCATGTTGGGAAAATTTCACGTTTCTTTGTCAAACAGGTTGTTACATCTTGCTACTACAAAGTTGGCAATTGTGCTGTATTTTGGATATACTGTGAACACATTTTGATTGGGTTCTGGCAGGCTCCCAGTTAAGCTGAATTACAATGAATGCCAAGAACATATTACAATTTCTTTCAGTAAACACGAGGCACAGTTCTCAGGCAAGCAGCCATATGCCATGTTCTCACACACTTCTTTTTCAACCCAAAGAGCTGAATTTAGCTGTTGCTTATGAAAGAAAATTTTAAAAAAAGACAGTCAAAGGATCTCCTCTTATGAGTAAAAAAAAAGCTGAATTTGTCTCAGTGTTCAAATTCACTGACAGAGAATCAGAGAAGATTCTGATCTGTATGGAAGGGCTCCTGGAGAAAGGTAATTCCATTTCCAGGGCCTGGGGACAGGGGACACAGGGATGTGGTGCCTCTGTGCTGGCTGGAGCAGTTTGGATTCCATGGCCATGCAAATATTCCAAAGCTGCTGCAAATTCCACCAAATGCTGCTGGAGACATCAAGGCTGCCAGTCTGAGCAGGGGTTTCAGGCTGAACCAAAGCCCCTTTGAGAATATGGAAATTTATTTTTAGAGAGAATTTTAGTTAAAAATGCACAAAGAAGAACCGGGCTGGGAAGAGGCACAGTCAGAATTCAGAGTTCAGCCCTTGGTAAGGATCTCATTTCTCACAATGAATATGGATGTTGTTAATCTTTATAAACCTCACAGAAATGACAGCTCTCTTCTTTGAAGCCTGTCCAGCAGAGAAAACACAATGGGAGAGATAAAATTCACATTAAAAAAAAAAGAGGGAATATTTTCCAGAGTGGAGCACCTTCCACAGGTGCAATCACCCTCCTGCTGGATAGGGTGGTGGTGCTGCTCTCCAGCTCTTGCCTGCACATTCTGATGCACTTTCTTTGTTAGCCAAGCTCAGATCTCATTATAATTCCCTATTTCACAGGTGGGAAAATGGAACCAAAGAGATGTAAAGCAATTTTCATCAAATCACACCAAAGAGCAGCAGGAGAACTAGAAGCAGGGCCTGTGTCTGTTCACAGCTTTCAGGTATGGGTTTAATTAACTGGGAAAAATTAGAAACTTCTAGAAGTGAAAGGCAGCTCCCACACTACCTGATCCTCCACCAAAATATTAATGGGCTCTGAGAGAATAGAGGGAAATTTATGACATGCACTTTGCCCTTTGCTTTTGGAGAAGAATCTTTCAATATTTGCAATAAGCACTGCTCAAGCCACATTTTCCTCTAATGCATTTTAGTTTGCAAGTGTTCATAGTCAAAATAAATTCCAAGTATGGCAAATGAGACATGGAAAATTACATCCACTTGGTCTACCACATCTTTATCACATTCTTCATGCCAAAAAATTCAAATTACTCTGTATTATGTATTCACACATTCTGTCACTTGCTCTTTACCTCCCCTTGTTTTCCCACACGTCTTGTTCATTTTGCAAATGCTATCTTGTCTTTTTCAGTTTAATCCTCTGCACTCCCATTTCTCTGTCTCAGTGCCTCAGTTTGGAGAGCGACCCTTCTGTTCCTCCCATTTGCATCCTGCAAGCTCAGCTCCAGCTCCTCCTTCCTGACCTGCAATTTGTGGTGCCATTTCCACTGAGCTGAGAGGCTGCTGAGAGCACAGTGATGATGTACATGGTACATTGCAGTCCATGCCTCTGTGCAATCCACTCCATCCCCTTCTAAACAATTCTAATTCCACTCCAAGTATGTGCCGTTGCCATTTTTCTCTCCTCCCAAAAAGCATCAAAATTCATCCCCTCCACAGGCTTTATTACCAAGCTGATAAACCAAAAATACATTTTACTCTGTATTTCTCCAAAATTTCGATGTGCACTAGCACAGGATTTTTCCCAGTCCTTGTTTTTCAGTGACTGCAGCCCAAAGGGTTTTCAGAACTCTCCTACAACATTTTCTCCCACTGCAGTGGATCCCCAGGGCTGATGAGTCCATGGAAGAGTCAACTTCCAACTGCAGTAAGAAAAAAATCTGAAACACTTCAGGAAGATGCACAACTACAATATCTCATAAATACATGAAGCATCTCAGCACTGTTTCCATAACTGAAAGCCATGGTGGACCAGACTATGAGGAATTGTAATTTCTGTCTCATTCCACAGGCAAGGTGGGGATGAGGTGCTCCTGCAGCTGCAGTAGCTCTGAACCATCCACCTGGATGAAAAACACCTCAGATGTTCACACCCAGCTCCAGTGAACTTCCTGCCTTTTCAGGAGCACAAACAAGAACGTGGCTGTTGTGAAACATCACTGCTGTGTTTTAGAACATCAGATCTCAGCTGAAAGACTCCTCATTCCAGGGGCACCCTCCAGCAAAACTCATGTGATTTCACTCTGCTCGCCTCCAGGACACCAACTGCTAAAGATGTGAGCAAGGCCCACCTGGAAATTCAAATTATTTTCTTTGTCTGCTGCTGGATTTGCTGCTAATACCTTGACCTTAAGGCTGGAAACTGATTAAAAGTTTCCTTTAAATTTACGCTTGTCTCCCAGTTCCACTTTGTGGAGCCTCACACACATACACAGCTTTCCTCTTTCAGTCTCACTCTCCATGTCCTTTAATTACTCAGTCCTTTCTCATCTTAAGCAACCTTTGCTTCCCTCTCTCTTGAAAAACATCGAGTCTCTCTGAGAATCCACCTCCAAACTCTTTATAGCTCCTCCACCACTTCACCCTCCAAATCTCATGACGTCATTTTCCCTTTTCCCTGCCTTTTAAAAATTGGCTTCTTTCACATTCCACCCAAACTGCTCCCTTTCATTTCCATAGCCAGAGCAGGCAGGCTGTGCTCATGAAACACATTAACAGGAAACTTAAAAGGCTGCATCAATAAAAAGGCTGAAATATTGTCTGAAGAGATCTGTGTGACTGAGAACTAGACCAGTAGGAAATGAATGAAATACAGAAATACAACAGGCCAGTGCCATCTGGGGACTATTAACAGATTACTGCTGCTGTGAGGAGAGTCATCAGCTCAGGGCAAAGAGATAAAGCAAAAAAAGAGGAGTGGAAAAGGGAAGAACCTGAGTACTCCAAGAGGACTCCTGACAGTGCTAAGAGGGGCTGGGAGGAAGGGAAATACAAAGCTCAAGTGAATTAGGAGATAAATTTTTCATATTTTAATTTACTCATACTAAAATTAATTAAAAATCTGTGGTGATTTCCTCCTTTTCTATTATAAATCTGTCCAAGTTTCCTTAATAATCAGTTTTATTGCTGCTAAGCAATAAAAAACCATTCTGCTCAGTTTTTGTCGTGTATAAATGACTTGAGGCACATCCTACGAGCTGATTGTATTAATTATTTCATATTTTAAAAGTCTGGAATGCCAGACTGGATTGTCTTTTAACCCACATCTACAAAGGGTGTTACCTGCCCACAGGTTTTATCCCTATTCCAGCTCTTCCTTCCCTAAAAACCACTACACCTAAAGTGGCCAAAACAGAGTGAAAGATTCATCTTCCTCTCCCACCCACTGACACAAGAATTAGCTGCAGACTCATCTTGCTTAATTAATTTTTGTAAAAGGATGCAAAATTTCAAATAAGATCTTAAAGGTCACAATCAAATCAGCAGAGCAGCCTTCTCCCAGCACCACTCAGAAAAATTAGTTCCCACTTCCAGGTGTTTTATGCAAGGCATCCTGCTCCATCAGCATTTTCCAGCCCCTCATTTCCCAGAAAAATAATGTAAATCACAAGATTTAGATGATCATATTGAGGGTGCTCTGATTTTCTGCTCAGCTCGCTGCAATTCTGACTTCAAGATTTATCACAAATCCGTGGTTTTACATCAAGGAAACTTCCTTGGGAAAAAACCAAGGAGGAGGAGGAACAGTGGTGGCAGAACCTCGAGTGTGACTGATCAACAGATCTTTCTTTATGACAGACCTATACCCAAGGAAAATAATAAAGTGGAGCTGTATATAACAAGTGAGGTATCCCATAGGGACAGTTCTCTCTCCCTGCTACATCTGCTCCTACAAGCTTTCAGAAGAATTATCCTCTGCCTTGTCAGGTTTCGAGTGCCTTAGGAGATATTTAATTCACTGCCACTGAATTTAGCAGATATGCAGCTACCAGTGTAAGTTGCCAGCATAATTTCTGGGTTAACCAGGCACTTTTTCACATCACATTATATTAATACAGTGTAAAATTGGGTATTGTCACATTTATCAATTTATCAGATTACCAAAGTTATCACATTTTTCTAGCACGCTCCCAGTGCTTGTTATATAACACAGAATGATTTGCTATTTAACTTCCACATAAGTTTTTTCAGGCCTGTGAAACTTTATTCATAACTAGTAAGACTATAAATATCACAAATGGACCAACAAAGGTAGATCTGAAGGCAAAATGAGTTGCACAAATGTGCAGTTTTGCCATGCAAGGATAAACACAGCAAGGTCTCTGAGTGTAAAGAACTGGAATTGGAGGAAGTAAGCAATAATTCGAAGGGGTTCTGTTTTATTGTTGTAGGGAAAAAAAAGCTTGGAGCTATGTAAAAGTTATTTCAAAATTTAGTTTAATTTTTTTTTTCCCCAAAAACTCATTAATCCTCAGGTCTTACACACAAAAAAACAAGCAGTACACAAACTGTTCCCTCCAATGCACACAATTTGCAGCCACGAGGTTACACATTACAATTCCAAGCACACAAATACTTCAAGGAGTAAAGGTTGAAAATAAGTTTTAATGTGAGGCTTAGAACTCCTCCAGTTGGAAGCAGTAAAAGATGGGAAATACGAAATTAAAATTTCAGATTCCGTTTTCAAGGGAAAGAGTCTCCTTTTGCTGTTGTCATGAATGAGGCAGGGGAAAAATAAGCCCTTATTTAGTGAATTCTAACAGCACTCAGCTGCAACTAGACTTGGTGTATAAAAAATAAGGGAATCTTACTGAGCTAAGACAAGAATTGCCTCTTAGATGTGAAACACCATCAGCTGATCAAGGACTCACAACTCCCACAAAGAACTCTGATTTAGAAGGCAATGAGCCCATTTATAAAAGCCTTATTGATTCTTCCCAACATATCATGTTTTTTCATGTAAATCTTAACTCTTAACAGCAGTTCCTTCCAAACTTGCCCAGCAGGGAAACCAGATTTATTTCTCCACTATACCTGGGTCACATGACAATCCCTTTGAAAGATTTTATTTTAAAGATTTGTATCTCATTTGCAGTCCTCTGTCCCTCTGGTATTGGACTGACTTGAACAAACTATTATTGATCTGTCATCTCACATCTGAGGCTTTGTTGCATTTTGTTTGGTTTAGTATCAGAACTTTTAGAATTACTTCAGTAGAACAGCTTGTACCCCAATTTATTACATCAGCTGGCTGCTGGCACTTCCATTGGAGACAACGATCCAGACACATTTCCTCTAGAAAGTGTCCTCCTGATCTCCTCCAGCAAGGAGTTATTTGTTTTGTATTGTATTTTCAACTCAGCAGACAAAAGACAAATGTTGGTTTTAACAAAAAGAACATATAATGCTCAAATTAGGCAATTATTTGTAAAACAGTCCTGATGAATATTGTGCTTAAACTCAATCAGATTCTTTTCCCAATATTTTTCCTCTGCTGTGTACAGGCCTCAGCTCCCTAATAGATGTAGATATCCAAGTATAGAAATGAATCATTAGCTGACAAATTAAACTCCTTATCAAAATGGAACTCTATTGTTAACAGATGAAAAATGAGTGGATCAAATGGCTGCACAAAGAAAATCCAATAAAGGCTCATCTGCACCCCATCAGCTCCTGCCACAGCACTTAATTCATAGTAACTCACTCTCACCAATTATTTCATACCTGCATGGATTTTCCTCCCTCTAAAGTAATTCCAGGGTTCAGCTATGCAGCTTAATTTCTGAATTAGTGGTTTCCAGGGAATGTGTTAGCAGAGTAATAGGCTGAGGAGAATGAAGGGAAGGGAAAGCGTAGCTGGGAACCTTCTTGGAAAACAGTAAGAAAAATCCTTGGAAAACAGAAAGGACATGAAATGATAGGGAATAAAGAAGAGTATAAAATTCATATACACACCTGGATGCTGAGCTTGTTGTGTAAATGTTTGTTCCAATGACAGAACGAGAGGGAGGAGGGAGACAGAGGGACCAAAGTGAGAAGACAAAAGTGTGTTCTCGCACATGTGACCCATCCCAGCTGTTGAAAGCTTTCCAAATTTTGTTTTAGATACCAAGAGAGCTGTGCAGGTCACAGCAATCCCTGAGAGGGAGCAAGTCAGTCTGCAGGGAACACAGACAGTGATGCCCCTGCTAACACAGTCCTGCTCTCCAGCAGCCTCTGGAAATTTGAGTTTTCCAGCAGGCAAGGAGAGAATCCCGCACTGGAGCAGAAATTTTGCAATCCACAGCGTTGAGCTTTTCTGCCCTCAGAGGTTTTACAGGAAATATTTTGTAAAATGGAATGTAGCTTGGCAGCTGTGAGTTGAGGGGTGAAGGTGGGACACAACCCCTGCAAAGAGGGGTTTGGGAGGTGGCTGCTCTGTGAGCCCAGTTCACACCAGAGAAGGGAAGGTGGGAAAAGCCTCAAAACCCTGCAGCTGCTGGAAGCTGCTCTCATTGCAGGATCACAACCATTAAATCTCTGTAGAGCTTTTACTTTTTGTGCTCTGATGTCCCAGCCAGGCTGCTGAGCTTTTCTGAGCCGGGTTCTGTGTGTGCAGGGCAGCTGATGGTGACAGCTCCAGATCACAGGGTGGCAGGACTGCAGCAGGTGCTCAGAAAGAAGGCAAAAGAAATCCTGCTCTGCCCCAACAAGGTCCTTTCTTCCTTAAAATAAACAGGGAGCTTAAACAGTGCAGGAGGCACCACAACAAAAAGGGGAATTTCTGAGGGAACAGTCTGCTGCTGCTCTGAACCCAGGATAAACCTTCAAATGTTGGTTTAAAAGGAAAACGCTTTTCTAAAAGGGAGAGAGCACCTCTAACTTCTTGACTGGTGCTGAAATGAATCACAGCACTCTGAGGAAAACACGGATTTGTCAGTTGTAGTCATCACTCTCCTGCTACGTTGTGATGCTTTAAATGGCTCATCTGAAATATTCTCAGTCATTCTGTAATTCCCAGCCTTCAAACTGGAGCTGCAGGAATGCTACAGCACCAGAGCTCCTTCCTGACTCAGACCTGAGCTTCGGAGGAGCCTTTCCTCCTCCTGGCAAAACCAAATTAGGAAAATGTAAGTTCATGCTGCCATCATTTCCTTCTTTGAAAATAAATATATATACACAAAAAGAATGTATGATAATGTACTCATAAACACCACTTTGTTGAACCACAGCTGATCTATAAAAGGAATTAACACAAAAAATTGAAAGGTAATCACCACACAGTGGAAAGTAAAATATACAGGCACCAGTGGGACAATTTATCCTCTGATAGCATCTGGGGGAGCCCTATAGCCACCACATCAGTATTCAAAATGTCATTGATGTGAGTGAAATCTTCATAGGAAGATTATCCCTATCTGCCTGTAAAATCCATGGCATTCTGTGAGAAAATCACCAAAGTCTCCCATGCTCAGCTTTCCATCACAATCTCCTATAGAGAGCTCCTGCAAGTCAGCCATCCAGAGTCTGAAAAGGCTTTGCTTGGGCTTTCTCAGATGGAAAGAAAGGGAATAGCAAAAAAGAAAAGAAAAAAGGAAAAAAAGAAAAAAAGAAAAAAAATCTGTTTTTTCACACCTGGTTCACTTCAACCCCGAATTTACTCATTTTCATGAAAGGCACAATACATGAGTGAAAAGGTAATGCTTGGCTCAGTAGGAGAGGGAATGAACACCTTCATGCTCAGATCTTTAAAAGGCATGTCCTTCACTTTTACAAATATTTCAAACCAATTTCTGCCGTCTGTAACATTATAAAGCACTTACAGCTCCACAGCGTTTTCAATTCAGTGAATTTATTTTCATATTTTCCCAAAAGGTCTCTCCCAAATGCAGGTCCTGGAGTCGCTGTCTCCAAAAAAACCTCTCAGCTGAAAACATGGCAGAGCGTGAAGGCCACCACTTCTTTGTGTATATTATTTTCATAATGTTATTTTAAGCAAAGTATTTCTTAAAATTACATTTCACAGCTTAAAAATTTACCAGCCAGTAATTGCTTTTAGCAACAGACAGAGAAGCCATTAGGATGATTTCAGTGCTGTAATCAACACACACTCTCAGGCACACAATTCTGTCTGACTCATTCCCTGCACAGACTCTAATTAACTTCCAAAGGAAAGCCAGGGGATTCCTGGTGGAGTAATAATGCTGTGGAGATATTATGCAAAACTTCACCTCTAGGAAATGATCTGGGCTCGTGATTGCATCCCAAAAACCTCACAGAAAGCTCTGATTGCATTCCCTTCTCCACTAAATTCAGTTATTAACCAGAGCAAGGGGAGAATTTGTGGGGTTTTTGCTTTTAAAATGAAAGCATGTCTGAAAAAAATATCACTGCTGGGGAAAAACCATGGATAAAGCTGGATCCTGTAAGTTTGGAATCCATAAAATGTTTTTTTTTTTTATGGGATTCAGTTGTCAAACTAAGAGTTCAGTGACTTCACACTCTGAGGTTCTGGGACTCAGCACTGTCCAGCAGAGCCCTCCATGGACAGAGGAGAAAAGAGCCAGGAAATGTGAAATAACTCACACCACACCATGGAAATAGCATGGCTGGAAAACACAGCTGGAAAATCCCCCAGCTTTGATCCCTGGAGAAGTTTTGGGGTTTTTCCTCAATGTATTTTAAATGTATATAGAAAAAGATACTAACTGGACACTGAAATTGTTTTTTAAAAGAAATGAATGGAGGAGGAGGAGAATGGAAAAAGAATAACAGAGCAAGATTTAGAAATTATTCAAGTGCTGAAGTATGTGTGTGTGTGGAGTTCAGATTCTCTTAGAATTACAATAATGATGCTCTCTGCATTGCTTTCCAATATAGTCTGGATTTATTCTAAGTTCCTTGGAACATTCTTGTTTTCCTGCTTTTAAACTAGAGCAAAATAAAACTAGAACTAAACTAGAGCAAAAAAAGCTTCAAGAATCCAGAACAGCAAACCACAGTTTTTCAGGGTGAAGGAGCTGGCTTTGAGGTTTGTTTACTTCTTTGTTTCTGTTTCTTTTGTTGTTGTTGTTGGGTTTTTTTGTTTGTTTTTAATGGGATCACCATAAATCAAATATTTCCTTAGAGTGATGCAGATTTAAGGCCCTTTTTCTATCACATTAGAGCTGGAGCTTGATTTTTAAAGACAGACTGTGACTTGAATTTTCATTTGCTGACGCAGTAGAAAATTTTACAGAATTCAGAGTTCTTAAGAGCATGTTGGCTTTGCTGTAATTAGGGCTGCAGGAATTCTGCAGAAATCAGGCTGACAAGCAGAACCAGGCAAGGCAAGTCACATCTCTGGCAAAAAAGGTTCTGTGCAACTTTTCCCCCTTCATCAGCAAAACCACTCCAAGAGGTGTCTGCCCTCCTTGCAGGATTCCTGACCCATCTGAGCACGCCTGGAACTGTGTTATAAACAGGATTAATGACATGATGCTGCTTAAAACTGACCCTGCAGAAAGAGAAGGAGGGCAAAGAGGCATTTTCAGCAGTGATTCTTTTCACAGCCAACCCTGCACATGGTTGTCACCAACACAGTCAGGGAAATGGGGACCCCTCGAATTGGATTAAGCTGAATTTAATTAATCTCACTTCAATTAGATTTATCTAAGTGTATATTAAACTCTGTGTGTTCATCGAGTGGGAAAATGATAATCTTTGCTCTTCAGCAGAGATTTTCGTGTGTATGCTGAAAATCTCTGTATTACAGTAACTACTAAATATGACAAAAACAGAATATTGCTGCACTCTGGTCCAACAGCTAAACTTTGAGTTTGAATTATGGAACTAATTATTCAATTGAATTAAATAATACCTATTAAGTTTACTACTGTGTGAAAGCAACTAACTCTTTGTATGTGAGAAAGCCATTTACTACACAAGCTCCTTAATTAAAGCATCAATAACCATCATCTGCACCTGAAATCTCCTCCTCTGTAGAAGTCACCCCTATGTCATAACCAAGATGCAGAAAAGCATATAAAAACAAGCAATGCTGGCTTTATTCAGGCTGTAATAAAATAAAATTAAAACCAACCCAAATCCAAACTTCATAGGCAGAGATTACTTGCAATAAATCCATATTGTCTAAAAAAAAGATAAAAAGCTGGAGAGGGTGCTCATTTATTACCTTTCAATGAATTCTTTGACCACTCCCAGTTATAATTTCAATCTCAAAGTCTCATTACTGCAGCTTCTTTGTACTCTAATTTCAAATGCATGGACTTGGTGCTAAAGGCATCAAAATTTCACATTTGCCAACAAGATAAAAATGAAACAACGAATAGGAAACCCCCAAAACCCAAAGTCCACATCTGCAGGCAGTTTTGTTAGGGACTGAATACAGTGTCTAACGTCTTTATTTGCTGTATTTGGCCCCTCTGAGTATAGAAGGTAAATTTCCTAACTAAAACAAGCTCGGAAGTAGGTGAGACTTTCAGAGAGGTTTTTTTAGGATGATCCTAGGTAAAGACATGGGTTTGATGGATTAACAGCAGAACCAGTAAGCCCAGCTGCAGTGCCAGAGTCAGATGCCTCAGGACTCAGCCAGAGGTCATTTTGGCCAGTGATGTTCAGCACAGGCTGTGGTGATGTTGGTATTGGGCTCCAGACTTTCCAAAGGGGTTTTCCCAAATAATGAAGTGAGGAAGGAGCTGTGGTGTCCCAGAGAAGGAAACTGCAGGATAGATTATGGAGGTGTTTACAGCTGACCTTTCCTAAGAACCATCGAGCACAGCAATAAATCAGAGCTTTAATCCCCTTCCCTCCATGAACACAAACCCCAAGATTAATCCAAAATATTAAAGTAAAGTTTTACAATAAAACTACTATCATGGGGTGCAAACTAATAGTGGTGAATACCTGAGAAAAGGAGTAGCCAAGTATTTCACATAGCAAGCAAAATTTCCTAAGCACTTTCTTACTACTGACTCTGGTATGAACCAAAAAACTTTCCCAGTGGGTGCCTTAGATGAAAACAAAACCCAAAGCACAGAACTGGGGGTGAAAGGGGGTTCTGGGGCAGGGATAGAGAGCCCAGGGTGTAATGAAATCTCAGTTTCTCATTAACAGCCAGCCTGGTTGGAAACCTGGCATTTTCAACAAAATTTACATTTCTAGAGTTGTTATTTAGAATATCTTCTCTGAAACCACAGGGTTTCAGTAGCATCAGAGTTGCCATGTATGATCAAAAGAAGGGACCTCACAAATCCATGCTCAGCAGTGATGAGGGACAGCTCATTAATTAATGTCACACTGGTATAAACACAAACCAGCGGAGAACTTTCTTTGGACAGAGATCAAAGTTTAGGAGTTTTTAGAATTGCAATACTGAATTAGTTTCTGTATTGTTAAGGCTTGTTTTTTTCCTTGAGGATAACATGCAATTAACATACAGCTGCCTAAACTACAGTGACCAGGAGCTTTTACCCATTTCACACCACAAAAATCACAGAACAGACTCTTCTGCAGTGGGTCTTGCTATGGTAGAAATGTGAAAAATTACAGACACTAAAAAAACTTTTAGAACTGAAGGGTTACAAACTAATTGTAAAGAAGAATAAATTATGTATTATTTGTATGAATTAAAATGACTCATCTCCATCCAGATCCTGTAGAAGAACACAGCTCTGATGTTGTAACCAAAAATAATCTGACATTTTCATAGTTTATCCAGAATATTTCTGAGTTACTTTACCCTATACTTGGTTTAATAGCTGGGAGTATCAAACATACCTGAAAGCAAATGAAATAGAAAAATCCAGTGAATATTGCATGGAATACTTGACATAACATACCTGTTTTCTTCTTTAAGCCTCACAAAAATCAAACTCCTGTTTGTGAGCCCAGCTGAACATCCACAGAAAACAAAACACATTCCCTAGTGGTCCCCAACTCACTGCCACACAGTTTTTATGATCATGCACATGATGTGCTCTACAGGAATGAAACAAGGCTTTTTTAAAAGTATTACTTAAAAAAAAAAATTCTCTAAGTGCTTTACAAATATCCTCATCAGTACCAGAAGTAGTTTTGTGCTTAAAAACTAAAATTTCTACAATACAAATGTTTAGGGGACGGTACTCCAAGCTCATAAAAACTCTGGTATAAGTGAGCAGCTCCAGCAACAACCAAAGCAAAACCATGTTTCACACTCCCCTAAACAAAGGGCTGCCTGAATTTAGAAAGGATAAGAGGTAGAACCACACAATGGAAATAAAAGTCTGCACCTGAGAAAAGCCAAGCCTTCATTTCTCTTCCAGCTGAGGCTCCTCCAGCTGATCTGATAGGAAGATTTCATCATTAGCACATCATCTTTCATAATTAAACAGGAATTCAGAAATTATGGCCAAACTTTGGATAGAAGTGGGTTCATCAACCTGAGAATCAGCTTCCTGCTCTGGCATTAGCAAACTCATTATTGACACTTCCTGAACACATTTCCCTGCTCACAGGGATCTAAAACTGGCTCAGTGTCATCAGCTGAAATCTTTGTAGCCACATCCCTGAAGCCAACTTCAAACCAGCTTTTAAAAACACACACAAAACCCCCTGAAACCCCCCAAAAAAGAGTCAATAACTCAGCAGGAAGAGGGAAGAATTTCCCCAAAAAACAGTCAATAACTCAGCAGGAAGAGGGAAGAATTTCCTGTGTTAGACCCATCAAGGCTCAGCTCCATGTCTGTGCAAGCACAGAAAAAAGCAATATAACATCTAATGAGGCATCTGCTGAATTACACATCCTGCTCCTTAGTTTGGAGGCAAATGTGGCATAAACATAAGCATGGAATCCCCCAAAAAAGAATTTTTTACAGCTTGTGCATTAAAAATAATGTCCAGCAGAATTCTTCAGGTCTGGAAGCAAATGCCAGCAGAATTTGCCAAATGTCTGCAGATGTCTGCTGGCCAAAATGGTTGAATGCAGCCCTTAAAAATCCATTGCACAGGACCCCTCTGCTCCTCTGGCTTTGAGGAGATGCCAAAGCTCCCTGCACTGTTGCTATTTTCACTCCTGAATCCCTATTAGCCTTGTAAAAAGCTGTTTCTTCCTCAATTTTTGTGATTATATCTGATTCCAATTCCCTGTGTTAACCTTCGTCTGTGTGGATCCCCCAAAACCTCTGAAATAATCAGAATTTTCTGGTTTCTTGCATCCCAGCAAATTTTCCAAGCCCAGAAATTTAAATTTTCTCCTTTTCAAAAGGAGAAGGTCAGGGGCTTCCTATCCGCAAACCCATTCCAAAGGGGCCCAATAAATTGTCAATTATTCTATCAGTGACTACAAGTTGCTGCATTTATGCAGAATTAAATATAAATGCATTCATCATCTTAGGAATGACTTTTTTAAAGTATTCACCTTTGCAGTTCTCATACTTTGACTGAAACCAAAGGAATGTATGCACTGTGAATGCCCTGCACTGCTCTGTATTAATTCATAATTAAATAATTGAAGTATTTTGTTGTGTGAAAATACAGTATTGTGTCACTTACTCTCAAAAGGTGAAATAAATTTTCCTTCAATTGATCCATTTTCACAACAATTTTATTCTTCTTTTAGGTCAAAGTAATTGACACAAAAATGTAAATATTTAATGTTTTTATTTTCACAGGGTACTCAATAATTCCCATTAACGTGGCCAATCATAAAAATGTTCATAGATAAACTTTACATCCTATAATTTTTAATTCTAAAATGAAGATATATAGTAAATAAATATACATGTAGCTCAGAAAATATTATTTTTACAGACTGAGAAGGTTTCTATCCCAACTTCTATAAAACTTGTAATGGCTGATAGGTTTCTTTTCCTTTATTCTGATTCAACATACTATTCAAGAACTCAAATAATAATGAAAATATATTAATCTCTCTTAACTAATAAAATCAGAAAATCTTAGTCAGCCAGCAATATTTTCGGCAAGACTGATTTCTGAATTTTAGCACTATAAAAACAGCTTATAAACAGTATTAATTGCTGTTTGCTTTTCCTTCAATAACTGGCCAAGTAATTTGCTTTCCTTAATAAAACAGCAGCTTTCCACAGCTTTGCCAAAAATGGCTGGAATTAAAAATATATGGAAGAATGGAACTATTCTGTTTGATATTCTGCATATCTTAGCAAAATTTTTACTTCATATTTTGTGTTCTGGATAAATGTGCCCTCAGAAAATGCTTTAAAATGAACAAATATCTGCTTTGCAGCCTTTCAGATTGGAGGCAATCTGCAATCATTGGAAACGTGCTTTAAAATTTGTGGGTTTTGGTTTGGTTTCAAGCTCCTCTAAAGGTAAACTGAAAATTTAGTCAAAATAAGCAGCTGAAAGTAAAAAAAAAAATAATAGGGAAAAGTTATGTTTCATTTAGAATTTCTCTGTAATTATGTCAATAAAAATAGCAACAGGAACAATTGCATAACTCCTCCAAACTCAACTCTTCCCCTTGTTAATTTAATATATTTAGAGAGAAAACACCACAATCCATGAAAATAGAAGAGAAATTTTGAGTTCACTCTGATTGTAGCTGTTAAAAATTAAAAGAAATAGATTTAAAATGTGTATTTATTCTTGTTTAGGATCTTGTAACAGAGCCCTGCTTCAAACACACCTCAATTTACAGCAATTTTGTTGTTCCAAACCCCCTTCAGAGAATACTTGTGCTGGCATCAACACAGAGGGAAAAACTGGAGCATGAATAACTCCTGGAATCACAAAGCCATTAAGGCATCACCACCATCTCCTAACTGGGAGCAAGTTTTAGAGATCTTTCAGGAATATTTAGGTCAGCATCTGTCATTCAGAGCCCCCTTGACAAAGCTCACTTTGATATATTTAATTTTGCTCCTTATTTATCTTGGAGGGAATAAATTGGATGTAACTGTTTGTGGTATAAAACTGGGAAGTTTTACAAAGTGCTAAACGCTGAATGCCAATCATTGGATTAATTAAGTTCTTAATAGTAGAAAAAAAACCCCAAAAGAATAGTAGATTTCCAAATCTAGGTTTGATTGACTCACTCAGCGTTATTCTTGAATAATTAAAATATTTTTTGATTGTTAGATATGACTGCAAAAACATAAGATGCCAAGCAAATAAAAAGAAACTTATTACAATTGTGCTGTTCAAATTAATTTTGCATTCCTCATGAGATACCAAATATCTTCTTTGTTCACACCAGCAAGAACTGGAACAACCTTACTGCCAGGCCTCTGATCTGGAAATCATCCTTTAGGGCTGAGGCAAAAACTTCTCAGAGAGGAACACAGTGACTTTCTGGTTATAAAAAGTAATTCCAAAAAGTAATTCAGAGATCAATCCACAGGAAAAATGTAAAATTGGTTATAGATCACTGTAAGCCAACCAAACCTTCCTCTACTTCAAGTGTAGAGAAGTTCAGGAATAAATAAATGAAGGGTGCACTCTTAATTCCTCACATCTGTATGTTCAGTAAGAGATGTGTTTCTGGAAATGGGTGCCCTGGTGTCTGCAATGGAGCCTTGAAATGAAATAAGATGACTGAGCTTAAAAGCTGTCTGGAACAAGAAAACCACCCTTGATATCATGGGTTGGTTCACTTTGCTTGCTGTGGATTTATCTGGAAGTATTTTGGATTTCAGTGCCCTATTCTGCAGTTTTCAGTACAGGCACTTCATTTATTTACATTAGACTGATTCCTTCCTGAATGCTAAAACCAACCCCTGAACATTTTGAAGATAACTTAAAAAAAAAAAAAAAAAAAAAAAAAGCAAAAAAGCAAAAATGCAAAGGCAATTCCTAATGCCAAGAGTGGTCTTGGAAAAACAACATGTTCATGGTCAGGAGTAGATCCAGCCAACAAAGCTCTTTGTAATGCTGAAAATGTAGATTTGTCCATGTCAGCATTACAGTTTGTGCAGCATTTCAGCTCCATTTCCAGGAGTATTTCCCTGAGCAGCACAGGCAGAGCTTTAGCTTGCAGTTGCAAGATTTTCTGCCCAGCAAAACCTGGAGATATTTTTGGAGCAATGTTTAAATCCTGTATGACCCCACTCAGACCCATCACCAGTGAGTGCTTGCAGGCCAGAGCTGACCAGTTATTTGTTAGACACTACCTCCCATCACAAATATCCCACTAAAAATTATATTAAATGATAAATTATTTTAAAAATATAAAACTATTATTTCAATTATAATAAATTATAAACAATTATTAAATAATAAATTATATAAATAATTGCCAGGAACTGCTCCCACGCAGAAACAGCTTCTGGGTTAATGGATCAATCTCATCCCTGAGGATGATTTTACCCTGGAAACACTTCTGCTGCTGTGAACTCCTGAGCAGGTTCTTTTCTTCTAAGAGTGCCCACATTTGAGTTCCATTTCCCTTTTTCTGTAGCAGAATAGCAAAAAAGAAATTGCATCCAGAAAATATGTCCCCTATATAAAGGAATAACTTGTAGCTCTGACCAGGATGTGGTCATATAAATATATGACCACAAATATAATCTGGGCCAATGTGATGGCTTCCTTTGACATTCCTTTGATAGTGAAATAGCCTTTTTTTCCCCACATGAAAATGTAAATAACAGCTCACCCCTTAGACCTCCACCCTTCACATTACTTGTTTGTTTAGAAGTATAATTTTTTACTTGCACCAGAAAAAAATTGGTATAAGCTTAATAGTTCAAAACTGCTAGATATGCCCTGGAAGCTCCTATTTAAACACTGTATAATCAGCCCTCTTTTTGATCTCATTTCCCTTTTTTTTCCTTCATCCCAAGACTCCTTTCAAGTGTTAGACAAATCTCCTCCAGTCTAACATCAAAACATTCTGACAGGAATAGGACTGCAAGGCTGCTGGCTCCTCTCAAGCAATGCCACCCATTGATCCACGAATAAATGTTCCAGCTCCAAGGCACATCTCTGCTGCAGAATTTTTCTCTTTGGAGATTCAAAGCAGAGCTCCTTGTCTGGTGCCCAAAGATCTGAAAACCTGCTGGAGTAACTGGGGGATTGGGGAACTTGACATGGTGCTTTGCAGCGTTTGGCAGGGTTTACCAGCTCACTCTCTAGGGAAATAGCAGCAGAATTTCAGAGGAATCACATACAAGATTTAACACTCTCTTTTTCATATGTATTCACAGCATTCTGCTGCCAGTTTAATGATTGGTTAAAATAAAAACGAGCTTGTTTTCAATCACTCTATTTTTATATTAGATAATATGTTATGATCGTGAACTTAAATTATAAAGGTCTTGCTTTCAGTTTGTTAACAAATATTTTTAGTGACATTGTACCAATATTTTACCCAAAAAATTCTTTGAGCACCGTATTGCCTACCAAATACTGGGAATATTAAAGATGTTACTGAAGTCTTCCAGAAATTATGCATTTAGAAAATCTTTGAGAAATCCAATAAATATTTTCAGGGATGTGGCTTTGGTTTTGCTGCCACGTAATGCACAGAACTCAAAATGTGCAGCTCCAGTCATTTTGCCCCAAAATCTTCTGTGCAATAGCAGCTTGGTGTCTTAGACCTTGGTTTAAACCCCAGCCCAGGATTAGCTCCTGGAAACCAAGTCCTTCTAAGAACAGTAGTTCAGATAGTTCTGAATCATCTTCTGGCTCTTAAATATAAAGCAAACTTGTTTTCAATGTCTGTGGCATTCACAGCTTCAAACACTCACTAGCACAGAAATACAGGCTGGAAAAAGCTAGACCATGGACACTTAAGGTGGATATATATTAAAAAAAGAAAAAAAAAGAAAATATAAAAAACATTTGCCTGAAATTTTTTGCCACTATTTTATTTTGGGTCCAGTTTGTAAACAAAGCTGAATGAGATGGTCTGAAAAAAAGGGAGGGGAAAGGAAAATAGCAAATATAACTGGACTCCTGACTAAATCTTATCTGAAGAGCTGTGATGAATGCTGCTATAATATATCAAATGCCAGTTAACAATAGTCTGCTGAAAAAGAGCTGGCTTTGGGAGATATTTACTCACGTCATCCTTGGCAAGAACTCAAAGTATGACTCACTCCTGGAACATTTATACTACAGGTTACAGTTAAAAAGACATTCAGGTCTCATTATTAATACCCAACCCACTTTTAAAAATTGTATTTTTCTACATGACCCTCTCTTAAATTGTGGTGTTTAAAGTATATTTAATTTACTTTTAAGGAAAAAAAAAGTACTGTTTTGGAAGCAAGCGCTTGTTGGTGAAGCAAAAATGGTACAAAATGAACCTGACTGAAATTTATCTGAGCTATACAGTGGGATTGAAATATTGGATGAAACTAAGCTGCCAACCTGCAGATGGAATCAAAGAAAATGAGGAGCTTTTACTTTCTGCAGAGCTATTTCTCACCAGGGCCTGACTGCAGTGTATAAGGATTGTAAGGGACTAGGAAAGGAGTGGAAAATAATGGACTAGTGCTTGCCTCAACAGCTTAAAAGTAATATGGCTTAAACCTGAATATACCTCATCATTTTTTAGAAAATTACACACACAAAAATTGACAACAAATGCGGAATTCAAGATGTGGTTTGGCATTTTATTTCATCACATTCTCTTAGGACAGTACATAATTACAGTTATTTGTGTGTGATATATGAATAAACAGACACTCATCAAACATACTGGGGCTGAATATAGGTATTTTTTTTAGTTAATAATACCCAAGAGAGAAATTGCAAGTCCTCCAGTGAGCTGTTCCTTTTGGCAGAAGGCACATAAAGCTGTTGGGAAGAACATTAGAGTAGGAAATCAAGGTGTGGATGAGGTCAGAAGAGAGTGTGGGGTTTGTTTTTTGTTTAACAGCCAGTTCTTACTCAATCTGTGCTCAGTTTTAGAAACAAAACATGCAAAGGAGGTGAGTGATGACTCTGCCCTTAGCATCTCTTCATCACCAGCTGGAAAACAGCAGCAGCATCTCCCTCACAGTCTTTGCACAAAGCTGTGCTCAGTGCTGCAAATGTTTGTCCTGCCCACCCTGGGATGATGGTGATGCCTTAAGGTTTAGCTTTCATATTTTCCAGACTCTGTACTGCACTTGTATATAACTCTGAGCTCCATGTAAAGTGTTCCAAGTTCTCCTCCCAGCTCAGGCACACAAAACAATCCTTTTCCAGCCCCACAACCAAGGACAGCGCTGCAGCTTCAGCCCCAAAAAGTGCAAACAGCAGCGAATGGAGGAGAGAATCTGGGAGGGTGGGACTGCAGAACCTGGAGCTGGAATTGGACAATGAACCCCAGTATGGAAATGGACCAAAACTTATAAAAGTGTGAGAACTCCTGACTCTGGGTCCATTTTGGGTGTAGCCATGGCCGGGCTCTTGTATGGCCCAAGGTGAATCCTTTGAAGGATTTTAATAAATCCCGGCTTTATTCCTTTAACTCTGTCCAGCCTCTGCTCCAGGGAGCCTCTCCAGGCATCAATGGCATCCTGAGCAGGATCTGTCACCTGTGATGGGTACAGCCAGTACACAGACAGATGGACATGGACATGGACACGGACATGGCACGGCCTTACAAAGGCTCTCACATTCCCATGGCCTGGGTGTGTTCATGGCTCATCCCAGCCCCAGGTTCACATCCCAGCAGCCATCCATGGCACTGCTCTTCCCACTCATTTTGGGCACAGTTTGGGCCCTCTCACTTTGCTGGCATTCTTCCTGCTAAGGTATAAATGTGTATATTGATATCTAGATGTGTGTATAACTACACATGTATATAGAGATCTGAATTCCCTGGAAATTCCTGCCTTGGCCCTGTACCTAAGGATGCTTTGGGGTAGAAGGGACCTTGGAGATCATCTCATCCCAAGCCCTACCATGGGCAGGGACACCTTCCACTGTCCCAGGGTGCTCCAAGCCCTGTCCAACCTGGCCTTGGACACTGCCAGGGATCCAGGGGCAGCCACAGCTCCTCTGGACATCCTGTGCCAGGGCCTCACCTCCCTCACAGGGAAGGATTTCCCCCTGATATTTAATCTAAATAGGAACATGAAATTAAGAAGTTGAGAATTGCCTCTGGAGAGATCCAGTTTCCAAACAGCATTACGTGTTAGAAGTGTACTTGTATTTTCCATATCCCACACGGAATATTTTAGCACAGCAAAATGCACAGAGCTTCTTCACATGATTAGGTTGTTTAGGAATGGAGATCTTGAGGAGAAGCATGCTGAGGCTGTAACTATTCAGATTTATACATTTAAAGTGTCTTCTCTCAACATCATCTTGGTATTTAAGGAAAATTATGTTTTAAATCCACACCAAAAAGCTCTCTATCATATACCTCACAGCCATGTAAAAATCAGCAGCAAGGTTTGCTCAAGTGATTTTGTTTATCTTGGAGACTCAGGCAATTAACTAAATGACCGAGTGTGTTATTTAATCAGTGACAAGTGCTGCAGCTCTTGCTAAAAGAGCTGGAGGTGGTAATGAAAACCCAGAGTTTTTCAGAACTGTCCCCTCACACCTCTCTCTGTGTATTGGAGATCAAAGAGACTCTGGAGTCTTTTTCCAAGCAGCTTTCTGGAGGCTGCAGGGAGAACTGGATCATAATCTTCAGGCTCTCTTCTGCCCTGAACTGCTTCTGTGTGCTCAGGATATTGGATGTTTAATCCTGAATACCCGAGCACATTGATTGTATTTTCTGAGAGCAGCTCACTGTTAGGCTACAACATGCAACAGAATCATTAAAATATGGTTTATTGGAGCCAAGCAATTCTGGTAGTATATTTAAAATAGTGCTATTTGCACAGGGACATATCCTTTCCAAAAGCCTAAGAGAATCAAAACAGAATATTTGAGAGGAAAGCAAACACCAAATAAACAAATGAGCCTTTGAAATCAGGACTTGTGCAATGTTAACACTTGCCACACTCTGGGTGGATTATATGGACAGATTTATGGGAATTTAATGTTTGATAGATGAGTACCACCTATCAGTTCTCTTCAGCCTGGTGTAGAAATGCTGCCAAAATCACAGCACAGACTTTCTTTTCCTGGGACTTGTTAAATGCTACTTACTCCAGTGTTAGGATGGACACTGGATGCAAAGCTTGTGAAGAGCCCTCAAGCCTGAAGATTCATTAGATGAACAAAACAAATTCCAAGATCACCTAAATGCATTAGGATCTGAGCCCAGAGCTGGATGTGGAATTCAGGGTGTTTCAGTGGCACATTGAGAGGCACCAACAATGAGAGAGGTGGATTTATTACGTTCCCATCAAGTTTCTTTATCCTCTTCCAAAAGTCATTCATCCTTCCCCCACCACATTTCTAGGTGGTGGCTTTTCCTTAATTAGACTGTTAAAAAAACTCCAGGTTCAACCCTACCATTTAGAGTGTTTAAACTGATCCAGAGAATTTTAATTTTCAGAACTGAAAAATTCTGGCCACAGGAGCAGATCCTGAAGATTCACAGCTGCTTGTCAAAACTGTAGTCACAGAATCATTGAGGTTGGAAAAGATCTCAAAATCCCTGAGTGCTCTTCAGCTGCTGTAAGCCAGCAGGTGTTTACATGGAATGTGGATCCCCAAAACACTGATGTGCTTTTTAACACTCTGCCTCCCATTTTAAGGGTTTCATGTCGATCAGTGTGCCTGTTGGAAATAGAATATATCCAGATCATTTTGAGACAGCTTCAGTTCTTTGGTTCATTCCTGAGTTTGAGTTGGGAAAGCTTCTCCTGTGAAAGGCTGGGAAGTTATTTCAGTAAATTCTGTCCTGATAGAAGTTACCAATCAATGAAGGCAGATATTGTCAGCTGCTATTCTGGTTTTTATTAAACACAGTTGTCTCTGACTGCCCTCAGTATCAGGTAAATCATTCTATTCCCAGTTCTAGGCTGAGAACTTAATGCAGCAGTATAAATTTAGGCTTTCACTGCCTAACCTTTTGTCTGTTCTTTTCCAGCTGCAAAC
This sequence comes from Rhabdornis inornatus, assembly GCA_013397075.1. Classification (NCBI taxonomy): domain Eukaryota; kingdom Metazoa; phylum Chordata; class Aves; order Passeriformes; family Rhabdornithidae; genus Rhabdornis; species Rhabdornis inornatus. The sequence continues at coordinate 427,048 of VWZS01001110.1, read as the reverse complement.
ATGATCCTGTTAGAATCCCCCAGGTGCACAGCCAAGATCTCACCCCCATGACCTAATCTTGCTTTTTCTGTGCTTCTCCTTCAGTGTTTTATTGATTACTCTGACACTGGTTGAGATTCCCACCTTTGACAGTCATTCATTATGCATCTGCTTCTCTTTAATTATTCTAAATAATTATTTAATACTCTCCTTTTTCTGGGCAGATGTAGCTGGGTTTACTACCTTCATTTTTCTGGAAAAATGCCAGGTACCTCTCTGCTCTGTTGTGTCTTTTTTTTTTTCCCTGAAAACTCACGGGCTGATGGTTTGCTTGCTGTGGTGATCTTGATGTGAACTGATTGTCCTTCCCTAAGTGCACTGACTTTTGCTTCCAGCTCCAAAGGGAAAGGTGCTCACTTTGTGTGGGATTCAGGCCAGGGGAACCTGAGCTGAAGTTCACATTTGCTGTGTGAGCAAGACCCTGAACTCCACTAAGTTTCAGGGGACCTGTGCATCTAAAACCCATTTACATCTTTTCTTATCTACAGATGGAAACACCTGCTGGGGTGCCAGGAGCAGAAGTGTTTTAAAGAAAACTGTTGGAAAGGCTGTGAGATAAACCCTTTTTCGTCAGATAATTCCAATTTATGCCATAGCCTGACTGTATTTCCTACTGTCACTGCCACTCACGTGCAAACCCATGAGCTCCTTCTTTGCAGACACTGAATTCTTTGAATCTTGGTACAATAGCAGACCTCTTGGCAGCTGTAGACTCCTGTTATTAAGAGAGATGACTCGCTGAATATTCCTCTAGAGAGGGAGAGGGTTTTGAGTGGCTGTGATTTGCATAGCATGTGCTGATGTGCAGTTTGCTGTCCCAGGGAACGATGCTCCTTTGTGTGTGGGAGAACACAGCTGACAGCAACAGCAGAGGCTGCAGCAAAGCCTGAATGGCTCCCACAGCCGTGGCAGGAAAAATGCCCTGCCACTTGGAATGGTAACTCAGCTTCTGCTTGGTTTGGTTTGGTTTGGTTTGGTGGTAATCAATTTATGGATGTCTTTTCACAAAGCTCCTGCGTGGCCCCAGTGTGTCCTAGTCACCCATTTTCTGCTTCTCGAGGTGTCTGGGCTCAGGAAACTCCACTCATGATTTACTTTCATTTTACAAACAGCTGTGACATTAAAGACACTCTCTTCATGCACCTCATTTTCAAAGATTTTCTGTGCCCTCAGAGCTTAGTTTAGGATTCAATACATTTTTAGAGAGCAATACTCTCTAATGCTAATTCTTCCTGCCCACACAAAATGAACTATTGCTTCATGTGCTTCCTGATTTTCTTCTTTTAGAGTAACTTGATGTCCCCCAATGATGGAATATCATCATTTGAGCCAAATTGAGCCTCCTCCTACACAGAGACATTCCAACCATAATGTAAATACTTCTATGAAAATGTTCGAGACTGGTTACCAACTAAAGGAAGAAATATTCCTTCTTTATGGATGCAATCAGAAGTTTCCAACATTTGATACTTTCAGTAGTCATTTTGTCCATCAGAGGATCTTTCAGGCAAGACTTAAAGGAAATACCGGCATTTGATTTATTCTATTTTACATTTTATTTAATCAAATTCTCATAATTCTTACGATTTCAAACTTACTCACAGAAACACAGAAATCAAAGGCAACTGGATGAGACAAATGCATTTTATTCTTCTACAGAACACAGCACCTATGGGGATAAACTAAATGTGACCCTGAGAGCTGTCAAGACAAATTAACCGGTCAAAACCCATTTGAACAAATTCAAATTTAAACTGTGTAAAACTAAAGAGGTCTCTCCATTGTCATACTTAACATTTAGACCTATAATGTTTAAGGAGCCCCATGTACCTTTAATTTTTTTTCCTAAAGGACAAACTTATTTTAAAAATAAACATTAATATCTGAAGCATTACTGAATTCTTGCCAGCAGCCAGAACAAGCTTAAAAAGTCAGGGAAAAAGGACTTCTTTTGAGATGGAAATTAACTCAGTAAAAATTATCGGATCTGCCAAACTGGTAACGTGATGACTGGTAGGCAAAACCAGTCCTCATTTTTCAGGCAGATGACCCAAATGTCAAAGGATTATATAAAATCACAGGTACTTCTTTGGAGCGAAGTCCTGTTGGTGGGAGAGGCAATTCCTCATGCAAAAAGGCCCAGCCTGTATTCTGAAAATTGGCCAAGTCATACTTGTGAAATTCAATGTGAATTGTAGATGTTCCTAATTGAGCCAAATTAATTCAAGAATTAACACCCCAGTGAAGATGTTGCAGACACTCAGTGGGAGCCACTGACCACAGCAGTGCACCAGAGATATCTGAAGTAAACAACACTGCTTTCCCAGAAAAGCTAACAACTGGATTATAATTCTGCTGAAGGTTACTTCTAAACCTGAGGCTTTTTCCCTGCTGGAATTAAAAGATTATGTGGCCAGTTGGGAGCCTTTCCTATTGAGGAAAAGACAAAAAATCTTGAAAACCCATACATTCTGTCATTTGTGTTTCCCTGGAGTCGTCATCTTTTAAAAGGGACACCCACAGGCATCCAAGGGAACCAGCCCTGTTCCTGGGAATTGTTCTGTGGGATTTGAAATCGACTTTTCCCTGATTCTAAGCACAGACAAGTTATTTTGTGCAGCAGTTGCTCATCCTCGTGATCCCTGTGTCGTTTCTTTTTGCAGCTTCCCCCCTAAAATCTCCTTTGCTGCTCGGATCGATCCGTGCCTCTCCCCTGAGCCTCCTGCTCCCACTTCCATGACACTTATCCTTCTGCAAAGTGCAGGGCCCATTTATCATTTATAATTTATAATTCATGTCTTTGCCTCTGAGAGCAGCCACGGGGTTCTGTGAGGTGCTGTTCTCACTCCTTGCTCACGGGAAATCCGCTGGATTTGGGTGCATTTCTGAAGATCTTCATGAACTGGTGATTGCAGGAGTTGGTTCAGCTTCAGCTGAACTCTGAATTCAGCTCCTGGACTCAGGATGAGCAAGCCCAGGCATTTTAGGGAGAGGACATGCCCATCAGCCTGTGTTTAGGGAGTATTCTGGGATGCTGCTTCCTGTGTTTGAAGCACTCCCTCTTCTGAGACAAAATGTGCTGAGGAACGAGCCCTTGAAACTCTGTGTAAAATAAACGAATAGTCTTCTGGAATCAAGTTAGTTACCGTGTTATTCCTTTTTTTTTTTCCTCCCCCTTAATTGCTTACTTCCATTTTTTCCTGATGGAACACTTAAAATGGAGCTGTTGGTTAGAAATTCAAAAAACTGAAGTGAAAATTGTGTTGCTCAGGCTGTGTTTAGTGCTCCACATTCTAACTGTGACTTTTAATTTTGTAACAACCATTAGTGGGAGGGCTGACAAATGGTAGAAACCTGAAAAAAAAAAGTGTCAGAAAAATTCCTTGCTCTTCTTTTTCTTTTCCCCTACAAATGAAGCCTGTGAGATCACATCAGCCAGGAAAAAAATAGAATCAAGAGGGAGAGATGTGATGGAAATTCCTATAAAATCTATTCTGTGATTAGAGGTATCATAAAGTGTATGAAGAATCACAGGGGATTGCCTGGAGTTTTCTTTGAACTCAGAGGCATCAACACATAGCAGTGCAGACAGCTGTACTCTTTGTGAAGTGGCAATCTTTTCTGATATATTTATTACAGAAAAAGGGAAAAATATTATATGCACTTTTCAAGTGAAAAAGAGACAGGCTGGGTAGTGTGTTTTGAACCAAGACACAAAAGCAGTGTGTTCTCTAGATTAATGAGCTAATAAAAAACCATAATGCAGGGAGTACCAAGAGAGAAACCAGCAAATTTTACATATTCTGTTAATGTCTAACACCGAGTGGGATTTTGTGTCTCAAAGATCTGTGCAGTGCAGGACTGAAAAGAAATTGAGCATAGAATTTTTTACTCTATTAAATAGCAAAACCAAATATTTCTGTGTGTAGGGCTGGTTATGAAGAGATAATTCTCCTATCCATGGGAAATAGGAGAGTGGGACAACTGGCAAAGTTCTTGGCGATATGAAGCAACTCGCCCCTGAAATCGTTCTGGTTTTGGACATCACCCATGGCTTTAATTCTGGGAGTTCCACACCTAGAATTAATGCACAAAGAGAGCATTGTTTGCACTGTCTCAGTGGTGATCACATATATTGTTCACTGGAAATAGGAAAATCACCTGTTTTCCTTGCCCTGTAAACGAGTTCCCCTGGCTCTGTTTTACCTCCTGAGCTCCTTCCAAGGGGCACAGAGCCCTCCCACTCTCCCAAATTCATGGCCCAGCTGCTGCTGTGATCCCCAGGTGGCACCCAAGCAAAGTGTGTCAGAGTCTGTAATTAATTACCTGTGCAGGTTTCAGAATTCCAGCCCGGGATTTGTCACAGTGTCAGATTCTCAATGTAGAAAGAGAAGTTTGACTGAGGAGATGCACTGCTCTACTAGAATAATTTTCTGCCTAAAATTCATTCTTTCCTCCCAGAAAGGGCTATCAAAAAGGAACACTGAAGAGTTTTGACAGAGCTGATGACAGTCAGAGCTTTTCCAGGGAGTTCTGTGGCAGAAGATTCTTTGTTTTGCTGTAATTTCCTTTGGTGGTGCTTACATTTATTGGCTTCGTGTACTTGAGGAAGGGTTTTTAGGTTTGTTTTGATGTTTGTTTGATCTTTGCAACTCCAGCTTTTGAGAGATCAACATTCCAGACTTTCTGCACAGTCCCTTGCAAAGACCCAGCTGCATCCTTCCAGCAGAGTTGGCTGCTCAAACCCAGTGTTCCAGAATTGTCCATCTGTCTTGTCTGTTGTCTTCCTCAGGCTGCTCCTCCTCCTCTCTCGTTCCCACGTTTTGGGATAACACATTTTTGGGATAACATCCGAGCAGCCCGGGCAGGTCCATCCCGCAGGATGCTGGGCTCATCCAGCTCCTGTGCTCTGGAAATGCTGCTCGGGAGAGGCTGACTCCGTGAAAAGCAGCGAGGCTGGATGGGGTTTGCCGAGCCCGGTGTGCAGGGAATGTTAAGGAGCCCATTCCCGCCATCCCTGCTGCACTTCCCATTCTCCCTCCTTTTCCAAGCCAACCTGGATGCCAGGAACTGCGTGCTAAGGAAAACCTGACCCCAAGCTGGAATCAGTCTGGCAGCAATCAGTGTAGCTCATCATTTTCTATTAACTGAATTGGCTTATCTCTTTTCCTTTTCCTTT
>VWZS01001110.1:387386-421807 GCA_013397075.1 Rhabdornis inornatus | reverse complement strand
TTTTTTTTTTTTTTCCCCTCTGTATCTGCATCTCTTTTGAGGCTGGAGCCCCTAAGATATCTAGAATGGAGATAATTTGAAAAACTCCAGTCATGTTTTCTCCTTTGAAAGGAAAAACCAAATTTGTTCTTTCTAAGAGGAACATACAGGTAATGTATATTTAAATAACAAAAATATATGTTTATATATTATAAAAATATATTGTATATATTTATATATTGTATATATATTATATATGTATATATACACGATATATATGTATATATGTCTAATATAGTTTATAGTTTATAAACTATATATAGCTTAAGATATGTATATGTCTTAAACTATATAGTTAAAGTTTATAACTTTAACTTTTAAGCTTGTATCTTAAACTCTATAGTCTATAGAATTTAAGATACAAGCTTAGCTCTTGAAGCAGTGAAAATGTGAATTAATGCTGTTAAAAAAATTACTAAAACTGTGAAAGCCCTATTAAAGGGAGTTTGCTGGAGTCAAGGAGTTTCTGCTCCAATCAGTTTCGGGATTAGAGCCAAGCTGAGCCCGTGGGTGTCTGGAGGTTCACAGGAACAGAAAAATCATCACTGCAAAAGCTTTTTGGGTTCACACAGCCAGGGCAGGGCTGGGCTCAGCAAGTTCACAAACTTTTGTTCAAAAAGATCAAAAAGTGCCTTTGCCATTGGGGTCTTCATTTCCCCCAAACTGTTGATTCCTTTGGTTATGGACAGGAAAATACACAGAATAATCCCAATATTCTGGGAGTGCTCCCAGGGATTTGAGTGGCCCATAAAGTGCAGGGGCTGCTGATGTCACCCATGGGTGAACAAAGTGGTTTGAATTATCTGGTAATAAAAAATAAAAGTGGATTTTCCTTGATATTTTATGAGACATTTGCCTTTGTTTCTGAATCAGTTTGGTTTTATAAGCAGTTTGTGGGATCATATCCCTGTCCATCACTGTTTTTCCTAAATAAATCCAGAATCCCAGAACATTTTGAATGGAAAGCCCACCCAGTGCCACCCCTGCCATGGCAGGGACACCTTCCACCGTCCCAGGTCACTCCAAGCCCTGTCCAGCCTGGCCTTGGACACTTCCAGGGATGGGACATCTCAACAAAAATGCCACTGTAACACTTGGAAAGGAAAATTTCCTAACTTGTTTCATCCCTCAAAATAAATTTAAGTATCAAAGCTGAGCACACAATGCTGGAAAAAGTAGTCTGAGTACTAAAATGTTTCACTCTATCAAAACATTTTTTGGTACCACATGATACAGGAAATTAATGTTTTTGTAGAATTTATTGAGTTTTTAATCTAGCAGTGTTTCTTCAACCTAAGTAAATACACTGAAGTATTTAAATGCTTTTGAATTCCAAGGGATTTGACACTCCCAAGTGTAATTTCAGCCTTTTAAAATTTATAAATATTTTATAAAAATACAGAATATATCATGGTTTAATTACTTAGGATGACTTACCCACTCTCTGAGAAGTTTTCTATAATGATGATCCACTTTTATCATAGAAAAATGTTGTCATATCAAGAAAGATGGTATCTACCTCCACTTCTTTTCTTCTTTTTCTTTCTTTTCTTTCCTTTTCTTTCCTTTTCTTTCCTCTTCTTTCCTCCTTTTCTTTTCTTTTCTTTTCTTTTCTTTTCTTTTCTTTTCTTTTCTTTTCTTTTCTTTTCTTTTCTTTTCTTTTCTTTTCTTTTCTTTTCTTTTCTTTTCTTTTCTTTTCTTTTCTTTTTTTCTTTTCTCTTTTCATCTTCTTGTTTTCCTCACCATCTTTCTCAGCCTCATCCTAATGCAAATCAAGGACCTAATTTGCATGCAATACTTTAATTTCAAGCCTGCTAAGATGACACTTAAATATTTGCAGGGTGTATTTTTACCAGCAGATTCTTCATCAGCCACATCTGCAGCAGCGAATTTCAGCTAAAGTCAATGGGCACAGATTTCCAACTGCCACATAGAATTTCAGTTTTCTTCCTGACTGACCTGCTTAAAATAATTAGCTTTTTTCCTTATGCTGGGCTGACAGCTACCTGGGAAACAGCAGGTGCTCTCAATGTTAATAATGCTGTGCAGCCCAAGGCCTTTTCCTTAAATTCTTAGCATAAAGAAAGATTGCAGCAAGTCATATTTGTTGAATAAATTGTGAAGATGTTTCAGCTTAACAGAATCAGAAAGGAAATCAAAATACACAAAGCGAGGAACAGAGAATTAATCTTGTATTTTCCCAGAGGCTTTGGTTCACCAAGTGCTTGGTTTATGGTGCTGAGATCTGTAAATGATTCCTGGTTAAGGCTTGGCTATGGATTAGTGATGACCCAGCAGAGGGATCTGGCTTGGCTTTAGCCAGGAATGTTCTCCATGGCCTGGGGATGGCTCAGCTCTGTCCACGGATGGAGAATCCCCAGGGATGTGTTTGCCTGGATCAGGACACACCCTGGGGATGGCTCAGCTCTGTCCATGGATGGAGAATCCCCAGGGATGTGTTATGGCTCAGGACACACCCTGGGGATGGCTCAGCCCAGTGCATGGATGGAGAATCCCCAGGGATGTGTTATGGACCAGGACACACCCTGGGGATGGCTCAGCTCTGTCCATGGATGGAGAATCCCCAGGGATGTGTTATGGATCAGGACACACCCTGGGGATGGCTCAGCTCTGTCCATGGATGGAGAATCCCCAGGGATGTGTTATGGACCAGGACACACCCTGGGGATGGCTGAGCCCAGTCCTTGGGTGGAGAATCCCCAGGGATGTGTTTGCCTGGCTCAGGACACTCCCTGCTCATGCTGCAGGTGACAAAGTGCCCGTCCCACATCAGCTCTCTCTGAGCCCCTGGCAGAGGAAAGGGAGTGACTCTCTCAGGTTATCTGGGAAGTTCCTGGACCCAGCCACAATTATCACCTTGTCTGGTTTTCCCCAGGACCATGGAGCTTCCTGCTGGCCCTTCCTTGCTGCCATCCCTTACAGCTCCCCAGGGGTCACCTGAGCACCTGCACCAAACCTTACACCAGCTTAGAGGAGAAATTAGGGAGAATTCCTTGACTGTAGAGGTGGTGAGGCCATGGCACATATTGTCCAGAGAAGTTGTGGACTCTCCATTCCTTGTTCAGCACCAGGTTGGACAGGACTTGGAGCACCCTGGGACAGTGGAAGGTGTCCCTGCCTTGGCAGGGTGGCACTGGATGGGATTTAAGGACCCTTCCAACCCAAACCATGCCAGGATTCTCTGATCACAACTTTCTACTGAGTAAATCCATGTGAAGTCTTGGCACTGCAGTGCCATGTGAATCCACAGCACAGACACATTTAGAAGAGAAGATAATTTACCACTCAAAAATCAGTGCTGCATAAAACATTTTGTGAAAATGAGTTTTGAAAGCTGTTTGCTACTTTCAGCATGTCCCAAAGAAGCAAACCCAGTACCCTGGCAGGCATTGCACAGTTTTAGAGAGCTGGGAGGTATAACAGGGACAGGAAGATTCCATTCCAGAGGGAAGCACATGGAAAAGACTTTTTCCTTGTATTTTTGCAACAATTATCTAATAATTTCCAACCCATATACTTGTACCAGATGTCTGAACCTTCACAGGACAAATCACATTTATTCCTTCAGATGAACTACTTCATATTACTTAATAATAATTCTCAGGATCATTATTATCATTCTCATCACTTCAAATCCAAACACAGCAAATATGATGAATAACACGCTTCAATTTCTCCCCTTGATTAATGGGCTCTGTGTGTGCACAAAAACACTTCACTTTGGAAGATGTGATTTCCCTGGCTGAGCCATTGCTAGCCAGATCTTTCCTGGAGCACTTCCCCTGCATTGTGGAACTAATGGAATTCTGAAGTGCAAGCACCCAAAATGAAATTTTCCTGTGTTACAGATGCTAAAAATATGAATTGCAATTTCTCTGCATTTTGCTGTGTCTTCCTGTCATTATTAAGAATTGTTACTCTTAAAATACTTGTGAAATACCTGCAAAAGACTTGTGAAATACCTGTAAAACTCAGAACCTTTATGTGCATCTGCACTTCAGCCCCTAGGAACTCTTTTAGCAATCTGAAAACACCCTGAACAATGAAGCACTGGAGTTTTGCTATATTCCAGAGCCAAAAAAGAGTTAATAGTGCACGATGTAGATAAGGTTGTCATTATTCTTTGACAGTAAATATTGCCTTGTGCCAGGTTACCTGATCTGATAAGGAGCAGAATCTCCCAGCAGCAGGATGCTGATGATGATCCTGCCTTTACCCAGTGCCTCTCATCTCAGCAGCTCTGAACTGGTTGGCAAAAGCTGCACACAGACAATGTCACCCTCTCCTGAAATGCAGCACAGGCTGGGATGTGTCCATTAGAACAGGAGTGCACTGCTCGATACAGTGGGGACAGGCAGTGCAATCCTCCCCCAGGGTCTGCAGCAGGGGAGAAGGCCACAGCTTTTAATTCTGTTTTTCAAAGCATTTGGACTGCTTTCCATCACCCCAGTCTGCTGGAATCTGTTTGGATCAGAATACCACGTACTTTGATCAGGGTAAAAATGGAAATACCATCATGATGTCTTGGTTTAATACAGATTAAGAAAAATTATCAGTTTCTGAACTTAAATCCCATACTTACCTTTACATCAGCATATCCATTTCAAATTTCCAAACAGTGCCTTTCACTTTCATAGAATCATAGAATCCCAAAATTACTTGGGTTGAAGGGACCTTAAAGCTCATCCCATTTCACCTTCCACTGTCCCAGGTTGCTCCAAGCCCTGTCCAGCCTGGCCTTGGACACTGCCAGGGATCCAGGGGCAGCCACAGCTGCTCTGGGCACCCTGTGCCAGGGCCTGCCCACCCTCACAGCCAGGAATTCCTTCCCAATATCCCATTTAAATCTCCCTTCCTTCAGTTTAAAGCCATTTCCCCTGTCCTGGTACTAAATGCTCTTGATTAATTAATAATTTCAGTTTCATATTTGCCTCTGTGTCTTCTATCAGCAGTCATTGCATCATTTGTCCATAGCAGTCCCAGACTACCATGTCTTTTTTCAACTTCTGGGATTTCTAGGGAGGTTTTGTTTCAACTCCTGATGGTATCCTCCCCATCTTTAAGCATTTATTGATTTTCAGAGCCAAACCAACAAGTAAAAACACAGGAGTGGGAAACAGGAATTGCAAAGAGGCAAAATGGAAGATAATGGAGGTTGGAAATGAGGCTGGCTTTAACAAACCCCGCTTTAGCAAACTCAGCTTTAACTAACCCTGATTTACTAAACTCCGCTTTAACAAACTCAGCTTTAACAAACCCTGATCTACTAAACTCTGCTTTAACAAACTCTGCTTTAACAAACCCTGATTTACTAAACTCTGCTTTAACAAACCCTGTTTTAACAGCTCTGCTTCTTCGCTAGTTAAAATTGGTTCTATCAAGACAACCCTTGGTAGATCACTATAAATTTAAAAATAAAAAAAAATACACTATACCAGTGCATGACTGCACTGTGATCTAAAGTGTCCCTCAAGAATATTTCCTAATTAAACTGCTTGATCAGTTTTATTACCTTAATCAGTGCAGCCAGCCTGCAGGAGGTACTGACACTTCTGTACCAAGGATCCTGCACTGCAAGAGTGGATTTATTTTCAGAGCTGTCTCTCTCTCACCAGACTGACTTTTGGGCCAGGTTTACCTGTGTGTGAGGTTCACTAAAATGAGCTTAAACTCAGCCAGCTTTATTTCTACACATTGCAGAAAATTTAAAACCAAAAAATGCTCTTCTTGTTGTGTTTTATGGTGCAAAGTGTACAAACAGTCATTGGGATGAAAACAACACAGATCACAGTAAATACCAACAGTAAATAGTATGGAATTCCTAATTCTTCAGGAAAAAAATCTCAGTTAATGCATCATCCCTAATATTATTACAGGAGATTAAGGAAGACAACATAAATTATTTTCAAATACACAATTTCCAGTGTTTTGAGGCATCATGTGAATTTATCTCAGAGAATAACTGATCATCTAGATATGCAAATCAAGATTATTTGCCAAAACCCCTTGACTACAGGAAGTGGTAAAATGCCCTTCAGACCAAAATAATATGAAATAATCTTACCTTCAAACGTCTCTGTTCTTCTTGGATTGGATGTTTTTTAGAAACCTTGATTATTTTTAACCCTCCAAAGAATCACAGTTTCTGTTTCAAACTGTACTTGGCCAATATTTTACCATATCCAATACATGGTGCTTTTTTTTTTTTCTTCTCAGAAATTTGTGGGTTTTCTCTGCACCAAATCTCAATTATGCAAATTCTGTTATCATTTTGGGAGTGCTTAGTCATGGGGATTCATTACCATGTTTTTTGGGGATGGTAAATGTGGAGTAGAGAGACAGCGGCTCCAGAAGAAGTAGTGATGGCCTGATAGTAAAATATAAATTATTTTGGGATATTCTGAACTGCTCCAAATTGGTAATAATTATGTTATCAGGCATGGATAGGGTTGACCATAGGTGCAATTTATATTTTCCTGCTCTTCCACCACTGTTGGTAATTTCATGATGAGGACAAGCAGAGACTGTTCCAGGATGGCTTTAACATTGTGCTATAAGGTTTAATTTTTGTCCTTTTATGTGACAGCCTGCCAGTTTGCAGGCAAAAAAAAAAAAAATTGAAATATTGTCTATCATTTTCCCCTGGAAAGATGGGATATTAATGAGATTTGAAAGAATAATTTGATGAGAATTTCAGCAATTCAAATCAAGTATGACATTGGAGGGTGAAAGGAATTGCACAGAACTGGACAGCTTTGGTTCACTTGGAATTCCTGCCTGGATGTCCTGACATGGAAACTGGAGAATTATCAAACTCATAATGGGGTATTTAAACCCCTTTGATAAAATGGCAAATGTGGAATTAACTCATTCCAAAAGCCAGGATTTCTCATCTGCCAGCATCCTTTTACTGTAAAAGTTGATCATAAAAGAACATGGAAATATTGAAAAGATTTTAAGAAGAAACTCTGCTGTTTTTATACCAGAGGAGACCTTCTTAATAAAGAAACTACAGAACTACCTTCAGATAAATAAAATGTGGTGGAGGACACACAAAGAGCCATCCACAGTAAATGGGGAATAGAAAACTCCTTCCCACATGCTGAGTGATATTGATGGCTCTTGGGATGATTCTCAGATTGAATTAAAACATTTTCATTGAAGGATCATTTGAGCAATTTGGTTTCTAGTTAAAGTATTGCCTCATTGCTGATATGCAAATAATGATTGCTGCTGCTGCTGCCACAAAAAGCATTGATAATTTGGCCTAAGAATGTTCAGAAAAACAAGAAATAGTTAATATGATGTCCCACTGTGTCTTTCAGCAGGTGATGGCTTCCTTAGCACATTTCCCAATGTTTTTAAGCCCACTTATGAAAACCTTGAGAAGGATTTTCCTCCATTTTTCTGATAAAATTTTATTTTTATCTTTCTTTTTCTGTACTATGTGGAAAATTTCTGTCTATTATTTTAATTTATCTTTCTTGTTATTCAGATAATTATTTCTTACATTTTTTGATGTAGCTTCATTCTCCAGAATTTATTTCTGCAAGAACAGCATTGCTGAGCTACTGTCTTCAGTGGATCCATTTCTTTTCATGTGACATTCAAGTAGTGAATATTCTAAACTCTGTTAGTTTTGAACTTCTCTCACATTACCTGTTCCCTACAACCACATGATACAAATGCAAATTTAAAGGTGTTTTTTCTCTGCTTTGAGTGGTTTTTTTCCTCTGTAAACTACAAAGTTGTATTTTATTTGTATAACTAAGGGAATTTCTCAGTGTGGCTTGGCAGTGAACAATTGAAATCTCTTGACAATGGGCAATTAAAATCTCTCCTTCGTGTTGTGTAATTGAGGGTGTTTTTATGGAGCCCATTGTTGGTGCTGAATGATCAGTACCAGATGCCTGCAGAGGACTTTCCTGGATTTAGGAATGTGCCCACTGCAACACATTCCAGTGCAGTGTGAGATCATGGAATCCCACACTGGTTGGGCTGGAAAGGACCCTAAATCCCACCCAATCCCCCCCTGCCATTCCCCTCTCCCAGGTTGCTCCAAACCCTGTCCAACCTGACCTTGGGCACTTCCAGGGATGGCTCACCCCTCACCTCTCTGGGCAAACTGTGCATCCCTACCCACTGGAAATTATTTCATTAATACTTTCACTGTCGAACCTCCCTCATGTCTCCCAGGGAAGCAGCATTTCATAGCCTGAAAGAGAACAGAGGAGCATCCAGGATGCTCACAGGAGATTTTAACAGAGAATCAGTGAAACAACAACATCTGCTTTCTTCCAGCTGCCCCTGCAAGCTCCAGGAGCTGTGCTTGGCTTCTTGGGGCTGGTGATTTTCACCTCCCTTGGGATCTTGGATGCACTTCACTTCCAAATCACTGCAGTCCTCTCCAAGATACTCAAAGCTACAAATTTTTGATGTTAAATTAACAAATTCCTTCACAATCTAATGCTTATTGTCCATCTCACTATAAAAAAGGCGAGAAAAATGTGAATGTGAGAATGTGAGAAATGTGAGTAAACAGGAGAGAGACAAAAAGGGAATGAGGGGAGCTGGTGGAGAGAGAGAGAAGTAAAACATGCTTTAATTCAGGTGATCATTGGCATGTCTGAGCTGTCTGCCTGCACCCAGAGTTTGTCATGTCAAAGAAGCAGATGTGCCAAAGGAATCCTTTCTAGAGCTGTTGTAGTTTCAGCACACTTAGAAAAAACACAATTTCTGCCTTAAGAACACCTGAAATCCTTACAGTTTTTTCTAGGCTTTGTTGGATGCTTAGAATGAAAAAGATGGACATATTTGTAGGGAATAAAGCTGAATGTATTTTGTGAAATTACTGGCTGCTGTGTTTTTATTTCAAACATGCCACCTACGTTTACACTAAAAATGCTCCACAGCCTTTTTATAATTCATCTTTTCTGGAAAGCAGTTGGTGGAGAATTTGAGTAGGAAAACCCAAACATTGCATTGGCCTTGAATCCTCCTGAGCACTTCTCTGCAGAGGGTCAGCAAGGACATGTTTTGGGAGCTGGTTTAGTGTTACTTAATCAGAAATAATTTCATTTTGATTCATCACTAGAGCCCTTCACAAATACAACCTCATAATTTTTTCCTCTCTCTGAATCCTTTAAGAGTAACTCCTGAACCTTCCCCTTCCAGCTCCTGCCCTCACTGCAATGGCATCAGGGAGGAGAAAGTCATGTTTACTAAAAAACCCCAAACTGCCAAAGTAGCAGTTTAAATTAGTAATTCAAAGCAGCATTTAGAAGTTATCTACCAAATCACTCTGGGTGGAGAGGATGAATGTAGATTATTGCTCAGCAGTATTTGATACTACAGTGGTTAATTCAGTAAAATGCTTCATTTAATATCAAGAGTGTCACTAATTTCAGCAGCAGAGTCACAACCTCCATTTTTGTCAGCGTGGCAGGACAGCAGCTCTGAAAGAAAGGCATTCAAAGGATAAAATCTGCCTTTTTTAGCTTTGAAAGCTTTGTAGGTGCTAAAACAATTTTCCTAGAGGACAAATCACAGTTTACTTTTTGCTTTCCTTTTATTCCTTCATTGCAAACAGAAACTCAAGGCATGGAACCCATCAGAATGAGAGGTCAGGAGATTTCTTAGGAAGGAATGTTTCTTTACCCAAGCACAGTGAGCATTTAGAATCCTTCCTTGAGGACAGGCTCAGGAAACAAGGAGCTGCCTTCTGAGTCAGGATGTGGAGCAGAGATTTGTCTGAGACTCTCCCACCTAGGCAGTGTTTTCCATGCACTGGAATGATATTCATAATATATTTTTCTGCACAATTCAATGTTTTTCAAACTGCCTTCCCACCTAGGCAGCCAGGAATCCTGTAGTACTGAGATCTTCTGCTCCTTTCCTAGGAAATGCACATTTTACCAACTGGTAAAAGTGTTACACACAGAGTTCTCAGTGCTATGGCTCTTGGGCTGATGTCAATCCTGCCAAAGCAAGGAAAAACTTAGAAACTGGAATGAGTGGGACAAGAAAGTCTGGGAAGAAACCATGAAAGCATCTTATTGCTGAGCAGGATCCAGTGTGTTTGCAGTTTCCTGACATACAGCACCTCATTAATGTGGTCTGAAAGTGTCATCCACAGGAGGCAATTTCTCCTGAATTTTGCTTCATAAGATGAAGCACTGTGAATTAATGGAGAGCTGGAGAAGGTTGAGCTCTCCTGAATTTGCATTGCCACTCTGCCCTCCCTGGGACGGTCAGGACTGGGAGAAAGTTGGGGATTTTGCATAATTTTAACACATGGTAAAGGTTACAAGGCACAGCAATGCGTGACACATTGTCTGACTGCTGATATTAAGCTGCAAGACAATAAAGTAAATTTCTTTACATAATGACCTGAAAGATTAGTTACGCTTGATAAATGTGACTTGAGAGACTTCCATTGAGCTCAGACTTTTCTCTGGGAGCAGAATTACGTTTCTTAAAAAGGTCTGAATGTATCTGCTTTACAGATAGGGAAATTTCAGAATACAGTCCTAAATATCCTGATAATAAATACAGACCATTAAATTGCTAAATGTTGCTGAAATCTTTTATGGAGATGGTGCTAATCCAGTTGGTTCTTGGAAGATATATAGATATATAGACCAGTTTCTAATTGGTCCTCAAAGTGGAGTTAGTGAAGATGAGGTAATAGTGTTAGGGATGCAGAAACACCTCAGCCAAAATAATTTCCATGGAGAATTAGAGGTAGACTCGATTTAGGGAGGTCTTTGTACAATATTTAGCTGTGGCCCAGCTGGCCATGACCCCAACCATGGCTGCAGTTACTGGGAGGACACAAACTGGAGCCATGGGCTCAGCAAAGTGTTTTGTTGTCCCTCCAGGCTGCCAGTGGTGCACAAGCTGGATTAAAAGTGGTAACAGTCAAAGCCTGGAGGGCACTGGCTCCTGGTAATCCTGCCAGTCCCTTGAGCTCTGTTTCATTCCTCTGGGGCAGGGAGGAATGGGAATATTTTGGGAATACTGGTGGAAATGGAGCAGGTCTGTGTTTGCTCCTGGCCTGCAGCTCTGACAATCACCAGCTCTGCTCCTTTCCTCATGAAACACAGCACGGAGAGTTCCGAGCTTTAGACATTTGGACATCATCCCCCATGGTTATTCTGGGAAATATAAACTGTAAAATATCCAAGAAGAAGCCAGAGATATAATCTCCTTGGGACTTTTCACATTTCAAAGATGAGGGTGATTCCCATGCAAGAAACCATCCCAAGGTCTTGTCTGAGTTGGTAGAAGCCTTGAGAAGACATTAGGTCACTCTGCTGGGGACAGACTGGGCACAGAAACAATTCCAGAGGGATGCTGGAGCTCTTCTCAGTTGTATTCAAACCCTCCTACAAAGGGCATGGCCCAACCTGCCTGGACAGCTTATTCCAACACTTAACTGTGCTAAATATTGGGAACCTGTTCCTTGAAATCTGACCTTTAGCACTGACATTGCAAAGCTGTCAACTCGGAGGTGGGCTCTGCTGACCCTTTAAAAGCAAACAGTTTACAGCACTCAAGAGCTGTTCACAAAATTCATTACTGAGAAGCATTAAAGTCCAAAACCTGTGAGAGAAACGGGGGAGGAATTGCAGCCAATTCTGATTCAGTGACTTCCTAGAGGCAACTGGAAATGTGGTGCCAGTGGAACACAGGAATCCAAGGGGGAGCTACAACAGTAAATTGTTTGTTTCAGCTGTACAATTGAGAGCAGAAGGAAAAGGGTGAAACCTTTACTTCAGAACAGCTTGGAAATTGAACGCTAATTCTGCATTTGTGGCTCAGATCTTTCCCAAACCTATTTGTCTTCAGAAAGAGCTGAAAAGATGCTATAAAACCCACATTTTTCTAAAGAAGGGATGACCTGGGTTATCTACTCCGGTTTCAAATTGCATCTGGTGGAATTGTGTGCCTGCATTATGGGATCCCCAGGTCAGGGAGGGGGATCAGGGAAGCCAAGCATCACCAGCCCAGCACCTACAGGGCTTTTGCAGCGGGTCATAATATTCAGCTGTGCTTCCAGCACGTTCTGAGACTTGATAAATATGATGTCCTGCGAAGACAGGAGGTCCCTGGCTGTGACACATTGCTCCAGCACAGGTAGTGATCTAATGGGAGGCAAAGGAAGAGGGAGAGGGGTTTGCCGGAGCCCGGCGTGATGTGAATGTTAACAAGTCCTCTCACGTCATCAGCTTCCCTGCTCTCCACTCCCTCCCTCCCTGCCTTTCTCTTTTATGAGCCAGCCTGAAATCAGGGAATTACATGCTAAGGAAAACCCTTCAGCTAAACATATAATTATTCTGCACAGGATCAGTGCAGCACAGTTAATCAGTTTACCAACTGAATTAATTTTTATTTTTTTTTATGTCTACGTCTCCTGTTGAGGGTGCAGAAATTCTGGATTTAAAGGGGAAAAAATGGCTCAGAGTTGTGAAATGAGTATCTACAGCAGACCATTTATTAGGAGACAAACCTCCACTGCAGGCTGTTTTGGCAGACAAACCTGTCAGTCCCCAGGACTTTGAATCACAGACTCTGTGTGGAGTTATTACAGGTACTTAAGGAATAGCTGGTTTCCCATTTTAATCTTCAGCTGTTCAATAACACTGCATTCTCTGAAAGTCGCAGCTGTATTTCATTGCATTGTATTTCATTTCATTTCCTTGGACTGCTTTGAAAAGTGAGTATTTATTTGGACAGAGGTGTCACTTCCCTGTAAATGAGTTCACATTTTAAATGACCTACTTGTAAACTGCTCCCCTTAGGAAGTACAACATCTCCAATGCTCCTGGTTGTAAAAGTACAGAGAATTCCCTTCAGACTTTGCCTCCAATGGAAACACAAACTCTCAGCCTTTTGTTAATTCAGTAAGGCATCCTAGCTCCCCTCTGCACCCCAAACCCCCAGATTCTGTACAGGACTCCCCTGCATGTTAAAATAGAGGGGTTTGGGTTTGGAGTATTCACTGATAACCTGCAAAGTGTCCCTGAGTTTCACAGGGAGCTCCTGCTCCAAAAAGCGAGAAAAATCTCCAGGTGAAGCATTCCAGATGCACATTTTGGAGGGCAGTTTGCCATTTACTCACATTAATATGTTAAACCTGACCCAGGGAAAACTGAGCAGTTAGAAACCATTCTGACCCTGAAGGCTCTGGGGAGCTTTTTGAGAAATGTTTGTTTTCCAATGGGGCCACCATGGAATCTGAGCAAGGCAAAGGTTTTTCCTGAAGTACCTTTTGGGTCCCCAGGAAAACAGGTAAGTTATGTAAGAAATGGCTGTACACCAGGGGAAACACCTGAATACCATTTGGAGATGTTTAAAATTTTGGGGGAAAAAATGAATACTGATTAAAAACTGTTGCTAAAAATACCTTCCCAATTCATGTTATCAGCTCCTTTGAAACCTTCCCTTTTAACCACAGTGCCTTCTGCTGTATCTGCTAAACTTTACAAAATATTTTTGTATAAAGACAGTGTTTCTTTAACACAAAAGTATCCAGAGTTTTAACTTCTAGAACCTCAGGAATCAATTCCTCCAGACTTGCATGGCCTTTTCAGGTTGTCCACACCATCAGATGCAGTTCCCTAATTGAATTCCAGTTGAGTGCATTTCTGAGAAAGGAACTGTGGATAAATACAAGATGCCAACTTGTCATTACAATGTTCCTTAAAGCCTACCAATTTTTACTTTTTTGGCAAGTAACATTTCCGAAAGGAAAAGAACAGAAGGGTGTCTCCTCTTGGGGGGGCTCAGGCTGCAGCTGCTGCTCTCATTGGAGCTGTAACCAGGACACATTCTGGGGAGCTGGGTCTCAAATCATTAACATCATTCTCGTGGCTTCCTTCCATCTTCTCTACAGTTATTTGATGTTTCTGGTACTCACTGCTGGTTAGTTTCAAAACCTGGGCTTTCCTAGCAGATTTTAGAAATAAGTTCTAATGGCTTCAAGGGATATGATAAATGCAAGTTTTAAAAGCATGTTGCTATCCTTTCCCTGGGAGATACGTTATCATTTACAATCTCCACAAATAAAATGAATTGCCTACATATTTTTAAGCCCCCCAAAGGTATATTACAATATTATTTGTAATATTACAATATTACTAGTGGCAATATTTGTTCCATTGTTTGTTAACATGTTGCTATCTACAGTCAAGATATATACTCATTCCTAAAGTGGTAATTTTTTGAAAGTGTCTAATTTACCTTTTAATTCTGTGAAAGAAGTGACCTTTCAGAATAGAAGAACTACATAAAAACTACCTTATCACTGAAAATCAGTGCCTGTGCAGATCTTTGACCTCCTGGCACAGGGATTTAGCAGAGTGACTGTAGCTACCAGAGCTGAGCTGCACAACACATGGAAATTACAGGCAAACAGTGGCCACAGTTGAGCAATTTTTGCAAAGTAAGGTAGTTACAAGCAGTTTTAAACTGACCCCAGTCTGCCATTTGTGTGGGTTAGGTCTTTTCCTTGGCTGCAACTGAACAATGCATCTGCAAAGGTAAATGATGGGACAAAAAGGAGGCTTGTAATATTAAAGTGGGGAAAATGGACAAATGTTAAACTTTCCTGTTTGTGGATGTGCAACTCATGCTACCAAGGAAAAGATCAACGTTGTGAATACTTCAGTGTTCATTGCATTATCTTTCTTTATGCCTGAACACAGAGGCACAGCACTGGCAATGCTGCCTACTCCAGATATCCCTGTGGATGGTGCACTGTGCAGTCTGCTATGGAAATCAAATTGTCAGGCAACTCCAGACATTTAAAAACCTGCTGCTTGTATGACCTTCCTCCACTGAACATCATGGATTACTGTTCCCCAAGATGTAATTAGTTTGTATCAGAGAGGATACAAAAGCAGCAGGAAGTATTTTTTAAATTTAGCAACAAGTATTCCACACACTTTGACACTTCATTTACATTATAATTCAAGTAAGGAGTTAAAATAGCAGCGTGATCTGTCCACTTTTTAACTCTTTTATGTACTGAGAATGAAGGTGTGGATCAGAAAACTCCTCTGCACATACATTAGGATTTGATATCACCTAATGACATTGGAGCCTGGGAATCAATCCTGTATCTAAAGGTTTAGGATCCATCCCAATGGCCGTTTAAGCCCTCCCAACTACCCCGAGCTCCCAAGCACCTGAGACACAAAGTACATGCATTCCCCTAGACACCGTTTGCTTCACAAGACCCTGTGCTTGTAAAAGAATAATTAGCTGATAATGGGAACGTGTGTGATGAGCACCAAACCAGCCCAATTCCAGTGAAGTGTGGAGATGTGGCTCAGCAAAACGAGATCAGAACCATTCCCTCATTACTGAGAATACTTTGAAAGATTTAAGGGCATTCGGGTGGGCATCCAAATCAACCCTCCCATAAGTTCAGTCGTCACATTACAGGAATCATTTCCGTGAGTAACCTACACCCCAAATTTGCACCTCTTCTCCTTATATAACAGAGATCCCCCGTGGCAGGAATTATTTGTCTCAAAGACAGACAGCTCATCAGAAGCACCGTATAACAACACTAATGCATCCCACCGTGGGAATACATCCTCCCCCCACTCCGGAGAAATTTAAACCACTTATCATCAGAACAATCCCTCGCCTCCCATCCATCCCGGTCTGTTTGCAGCACAGGCGAGCATTGTCAGGCAAAACATGTCACAGCTGACGGCTGTGTTGTGAAACTGCGAATGTGCAGGGAAATCATCATTCCTGTCAAGTTATCCCGGCGAGTTTCCCCGGGAGCCGCGCTCAGCCCTGCGCCTTCCCACGGCTGGGCAGCCTGGACAGGGCAGGAGATGTCCCTGAAGGAGCCTGGACAGGGCAGGACACGTCCCTGAAGGGGCAGGATGCTCAGTCCAGCTCCCGCTGCTCCTTGTGGTACCCAAAACTACAGACAAGCGCTGCACAGCCACTGCATCACATCACCTGATATGAGCAAACCAGACCTAATCAGGGCAGATTTAAAGCAGCCAAACATCCCGAGGTTACCGTGTGAGAGGCACAATGGAGCCGTGAGACACAAACACTTTCTGTCTGCATTGTCCAACAAATGCAGTTGATCCCCGCTCCGCTGTCGGCAGCAATTCCCACAGCACAGCCCAGCTCCAGCAGCCTCTGCTCAGCCCTGCCTCTAACAACTACCGGGCAAAGCAGCACAGGGATGGTCGGAACTGAATAAACTCTTCCCAAAACAAAGAATGCACGGATGGAAATTGCCAGGATCTAAAGTACAGACAATACACGGCAATAAACAATCCTACCTTTCATCCAATCCACTACTTGCTTGGGCGTCCACTTGCTAATAGGTTCCATAACGAGAGCCATCATCAGATCACTTTATCATTCGCACCAAAATCGGGGGGAAAAGGAGAGAAAAATTGTATCAGAGCATGGCTGGGCTAGGAGAGCTGTCGGGTTTTACAGTGCAGTTCAAAGAGAAGATGATGCTTTGTCCCTCCAGGTTCCTCCCGCACTGATTCAGTAATGTATAAAATTACACTGCTTGATCAGCTCTGGCACCTCCCCCACTGCACACAGCCTGCAACACCCGGAGCTCCGAGCCAGGAAATGGTGCAGTACAGACTTACTTACCAAAGCCTGTGCCCGCCGAGCCACCGGCACGGATAAAACATGGAATTACAGCCGGAGCTGCTCCGCACGCCGCGCTCGGCGGAGCTGCTTCATTCCAGCCAGCCCTGGCATCTTCATCAGGCAAAATGTCACTACTGTAACTTGATAGCAGATTGTCTCGGCTTCATTGTGAATATGCTGACTGTCACTCGGCTCAAAGTGAAGATAGAAACGTCAGGGTATCGCCTGGCATCTGGCAAAACGCTGAGCATCTCCATCTTTACAATGCAAAATGTTGCTGGAGTCTCGTACTGTGTAATCATGTAATTCAGAATGTCAAACACAGTATGAAAAGTCTTACCCAAGAAAAAAAACTACTGGGAGAAAACTCTTTTTTTTTTCCTGGCCACATTCAGAGCCAGGATATTTCCTCCTATGAGCTGCTCATTTTGTAAAGAAAGAATGACAGCATCGAGGAGTCAATTTGTACTACTACAGCACTTTAGGATAAAGAGCAGCAAGTATTTTGACTCTCAGTACTGGGATCATTAGTCAATGTCTCCCTTTTGTTATGAAGGGAAAAAAAAATGTTTTAAGTATTCCTAATGCTGAAGTTTACTACCCTTCTGAGAGATGAAGGTGAACCATTTCAATGAGACATGCCAAACAGCACTTTTTGGACCCATTTGTGGCTCTCTGCACCTCATGCAGCACAAATTCTGCATCCTGTGGCTGAGGAGGTGCTGCTGGCTCCAACCTTTTGCCTGAGATCTGCAGCCCCATTATTTTGTGCTAAGGGGAGAAACTCAGAGTCCAGAAAAAAAGGCAGAACAAAACAGTTCCACCTTTCTCTTCAGTGATCTTTCCTCTGTGCCTTTTTCTCCTGTGCTGCTCCAAGTTTCCCCAGCACATCAGGGGAAGAGGATGGTGATGCTCCCATGTTGAAGACCCCAGGCCGAGATCCGTCCTCTCTCTCTCATACTGGGGAACAGGAAATACCAATGGAATATTTATCACAGAATCCCAGACTGGTTTGGGTTGGAAGGGACCTTAAAGCCCATCCCATTTCACCCCCTGCCATGGGCAGGGACCTTCCACTTGCTCCAAGCCCCATCCAACCTGGCCTTGGACACTTCCAGGGATCCAGGGGCAGCCACAGCTGCTCTGGGCATCCTGTGCCAGGGCCTCCCCACCCTCACAGGGAAGAATGCCTTCCTAAAATCCAATTTAAACCCACTCTCTGGCAGTTTATTCTCCACCCTTTCAGGGCTCTTTTTGATATAGTTAAGGATGCAGACAGGCATCTTTCCCCTCACTAAAGTGTCTCCAAAGAGATGTGCCATCCTCAGCTCAGTGATGCACTCTATCCTTTTTTATTTTCCTTTAGCTTTGGGAAATAGTGTGATTAGTATTCTATGATGTATTTGGAGTGCTCAGAGCACAGATCTTTACAAAAGGATTCACATCAATTCTCCTTCAAGAAGGCTGAACAGCATGTCAGCTCCCTCTCTGAGTTTTGGGAGACCACTTTCAGTAGCTTTAGTTCTGTCTAAATAGCTGTTTGCAATGGACATAATAATGACAAAGCTCTCAAAGGCACAATACTTCTCTTTTTAGACAATAGTGGGCTAGAATTGAGAATAAATATTTCTATTAGCTATTGGAAACTGTACAAGTTGTTTAGGGGCTATTCTTTCTTCAAATTCTTTTTTTTTTTAAGTTCAATACCAGCATGGGAGAATTTGAGATAAGCTATGTTGTGTACAAACTTGGTATTTTGACACATCTGCGCAAAAAAAAAATCTTCATTCATGATTGTTTGGACTATTTCCCTAATTCCTGTCATCTGACAGACATTCTGTCAATGCCCCTTTGTCTCACATTTCCTACCCAGGCTTGACTGGGCACTTTTTAAAAAATATATTTTGACATATTTTTGAAAGAGGATGAAGCCTGAATTCAAAGCTCATCAATGTCAATGGGCATAATTCCACCCATTCAAATTGTCCTTGGATGACAAAAGAGGCCTCAAACTATTATTTTGGAATCAGGAATTCCATTTTCACAATGAGAACCTTCTAAATCTTTCATGTCCTGTTATTGAGGCTCCCCCCACCAAAGATGGTTTGCATTTTCATTTATTCCCACTGTTATTCATGGTGCTGGCTCAGGCAGTAACTGTAATTTGGCTGGAAAACCCTGGCTGTTAGATAAACTCCTGTGATTTCCCTTAGCATCACCAGTCACAGTTTGCCTGTATTCTGGGATTTTACAACCTTCAGGACAACCATCTACTTTTTTGTTCTACTTCTTGGAATAAAATATTCAAAGCTGTTAAAAAAGCTCCGTTTCTCTCCTTCCTGATGATTTATTCAGGTGCATTCTCATTGCAAAGATCAGTGCACATGGCTCTGCTTTGTCACGAATCATTCCAACCCCAGGGAAATGTTCTTTCAACTACTCCCATGGGTCTGCTCAGCATGCCAGCCCATGAATGGTTCTACCTGGGGACTTCCCCTGCTTCTTCTTTTGTTGTTTCCAGGAAGATTTATTCCTCACACCCATGGGAATGGCACAGGAACATGGCAAGATCAGGAAAGGAGCCTGGGGACTCAGTGATGGATCCAGCTGAGCACTAGAAAGGCCAAATGGAGTCCAGACTATTTCTGGAACCATGGTTCAGGTCAGTTCAGAGCACTTTTTGGTACAGGTTGTCCACTCTGCATGCTGAGGTAAGGACTCTGGAATGAGTAATCATGGAATACTGAGCTGCCATCCTCACTCCTGACACAACTCTAAACCTCCTCCCTCTCCATTCCTGTCAGCCATGGGTCACTGCAGTGGGATCAAGTGTGTAAAGTCACTAAACAAGGAAATTTTTTTTAAAATAGGCAAAACTGTGTAATCCCTAAAGCTGTGCCTTGTGTTTTTCTGCCTGTTTATTGCAAGGCTTCTGCCTAGATCTATCCCCCAACCTACCTAGCACTGCTTCCTAATGCTGACATAAAAGCAACAATGCATTCCCATGACTGTGTTTTTCTTCCAGGCTGAATGTAGCAAATCAAGAGAAAAAAGATCAAGGAACATCTTTCTCACTATTATTCTATCTAGGTCATGTAAATGAGAAATACTTTCTGACTGAAGTCTGCATAAGCATTGGAGCAAAGTGAGGCATTTGAAAGGGAGAAAGGAAGCAGAGCTTTCACTAAGACACAACGTTGTTGTCAAAGGCCTATATAAAATAATCTGGTAATTCCAGCCCATAATCATCCCTGCTGCCTTTGACAGCAAGGGCCTAAGGCTGAACAGAGTGGTGGAAAGGTTTGGAGTCCCTCCTCCTTCCCAGCAATAATGCTGAGAGTGCTGTAGCTTTGAGCACTGTCTGGTATCTCTGGGATTGCTAATTAAACCATCAGTCTCTGTATTTTCATGGTCACTGTGGGAGGCAGTTAAATGTTCTTGTGTATTTCATGGCCAGTGATAACTTTCCAATTAAGGATTATGCTCAAATCTGGTACCATAGTCACTCTAACACTTAAAACAATCATGTATTTCTCGCAGTTTTCATTTGGTAACAATTATTCTCATCTTCTTTGATGAAGAAATAACTTGCATGTCGTGAAATAAGTCCTTTAGGAGTGGGTTAGTTTAATAAAGTCTTGACATGGCATTTGATGTCCATTATAGAAAAACAAGAGCATGCAGTTCCAGATTAAATAAGTCATGAATGCCTTGGAAAAGTGGTATGTAGTGTTTTAACTTAGGACATCTATAATTTATATTATTAATGGAAATGTAAGCAAAATCTCAGAGGAAATGACTGTTGAACTCTCAGTTATCATTGAAGCTTTTTATCCTGTAACATTCCAGTGTAATACAGCTGTTTTTTGTGGAAAATAACATATCCTTAAAGAACAGAATGGAGCTAAATTATTTGTTTGGATCAGTTCTGTTCTCAGCCAGGTTCTGTCAGATGTTGCCTCCAACCCTCGAGACACTTGTTGAGAGATGGCAAAGTGCCTCTGGTGAAGCTGCATGAGAGCAAAAAATGTGCTGGGAGGAACAAAACCCAGCTTAGCTTTGGGATAGGGATTGACAGATTCTCCTATTTAAGGATAAACCTTGGCCTTATCTAACCCTGGCTTTACAAGCTGAGGGGCTGGGCTCTGTTCTCCCAGCACAGCCCAGCTCGGGAGAGCTGGGGGAAGGTCCTGTGCTTTGAGCAGGACAGGGGCTGTAAGGAAAGGGTTTGGATCATTCCCAGCCCCCAGACAGAATCAGTGGGTAGATCCTACATGATCCATCAGTTTTTATTTCAGATCACAGGATATTCTGAGCTGGAAGGGACAAGGATCAAGTCTGAGAATGGTGAGGATGGTGAGGATGGTGAGGATGGTGAGGATGGTGAGGATGGTGAGGATGGTGAGGATGGTGAGGATGGTGAGGATGGTGAGGATGGTGATGATAGGGGGGGTGGTGAGGATGGTGGNAGGGGGATGGGGGGATGGTGAGGATGGTGAGGATAGGGGAGATGGTGGGGATAGTGGGGATGGTGTTCCACATTCTGGAGTGCCATCTGCTGGCACCGCACCCAGCAGCAGCTCCAGCAGCACAGCAGCCTCCCTTTCAATAAACCCCAATTCATTCATTCATTGCATTTAATTTTCACTGCTGGCGTTTGCTGTTGTATCAACCTTAAGGATTTTTTTCTACAGGAACTCAGTGTAGTCTCTGCTCTTCTGTCACACACATTAATATCCCAGTTTTTACACGGAGCTTCATTAGAAATTTATATTTTTTCATGCTTCATTAGATGATAAACCTGTTTTATTAATGTGTGTTAGTCATAATTTATGATACTTTACATTATTTGGGCATTAAAATACCTTTAACAAATGGTTTGGAAATCAGGGCTAACATTACAAAAATGCAAGAAAAACTTAGTTTCTCAGGAATGTAGAGAAATTATTTCATTATTACTTGCTGAAAAATATGTCTTGACATGGCTGAGATGGTTTTGTGCACTGCTTTTTTCTCAGTGTATTTTAGTGTTCACAAAAGTCCTCTCTTGGGACTGAAATCCTCTATTTAGCCACAGAATATGTACATCATGGACAGAGGCACTGCAAACATCCTCCTGTCTTGCATCACTTTCATCATAACATCATCTTTTTTTTTTTCAGGAGCTGCCCTTTAGCTGTTGTTACACTTCCTTGACATCAAGAGTAGCTTTTCTATAAAACAGATTCTCTAGACTGCACATCTCTTGGAAAAATGATCATTTTTTGCAGCCCTATCCAGAGTTTCAAATGCAACTTCAGTGTATTAATGTCAAAGATATAATGTAGAAAAATTAACCAAAAAAATGTAATTCTTCTCCAAGAGAAATCCACTGATTTCAGTGAAGATACTATGAAGTTACAACTGGGGTAATTTTTTTCTCATAGGAGATGAACTTTGTGTTCTTTGACTCAGACTGCAAACGAGCAGAGAACAATGAAATATTTTCATATTAAGGGAAACAGGATCCTCATCTGCTTCACTGATCTCTTCAGTTTGCCATCACCAGTTTGGCAAGCAGGGGAAAACTGCAGACAGACCCTTTGTTATCATTTTCCTACACAGATTTCCTCCAGGAACAGCCAAAAAGTTCTGCTTAGCTCAGAACTGACTACAGAGTGTAACTAAATTAAGGGGAAACAGGGAAATATCTTGCAGCAAGTCTCTTTGAGCCTCACATGCAGCTTCAGAGGGATCCTGTAGCTCTGTGCAGGCAATTCTATGCTCAGAATGGATTCACCGTCTTAATTCAGTTTTCCATGGCATGGTGCTTACAGTACTGACAGTCACGGGGTCAGCATGAGAATTTCTGAGGACAAAGCTGGGCAATCTCTCCCAAAATAAGTTCCAGCTCAACAGAAATCATGTGTGATGCCAAATTTATTACACATGGGTCAATGGCCTTTATTTTCTAGGTATTATGGAGAGCAGACTAAATCTTCAGAATTGTCATTTTTGGCCCTAAAATCGTAGGAATTTTAAAATTTGAGTGCTGCCAACTCCAGTTCCTTTTCTTTGAAGAAAATAAAATATCAGAATATTTATTACTACAACATGTTTAATTTCCTGTCAATATATCCATATTCATTTATATACTATATGATTGGCATTCGCCTTTCCCCTTCCTCCAGTAAATAAATGGAAAATATTTATTTTATAAAAATGGAATAAATGTTCAATGTACTTCCTCTGCAAGAACCATATAACAGCTTTTAAGCAATAAACCATCTGCTTCTCACTACATTAGGTAAATGATATCACTTTGGAAAAAAACAGTAATAATGGAAAACTTGACAACAGTAATAGAACTTCCAAAGTATTGATACCAGATTCCCTTGTAATTCATTATTTGCTGGCTGGAAAGGTGGCTTTGAAGCACAAGTGCCTGTTGATTTTCCTAATGCATTCAACTCTGCATATTCAGTGATTCTGTGAAACTTGGGCTGTATATTCTGTGACATTTTTGGTGTGATGAAAATATCCAGCAATGTTGGCAATGGGTTTGTTTTGCCATCGAGGGAAAAATTTTCCCTGGGTGTGGTGGGAGAGGAGAGACAAGCTCATGTTCAAGTGTCCAGAAGAACCTGGGTGCACTCTGGGCAGTGCTGTGGAGAACTATTCCACTGAGAAAAAACACTTTATTCTTTTGTGTTCCATCAGTATCTCCTTGTCCACCACCCCACAGCAAAATGTGCCTTACAGAAATGTTTGAACATGGGCTGCAATATCAAAAGAGTCATTTTGCCTTGCAGAGATATCTCATGGGGTGACCCAGGATGTGCTGGCATGGGGAATGTCAGATTCATAAAATTGTGACAATTATTATCATGCCATCTTCATTTTCCACTGGGATTTTCGGTCCAAGCTTGTCTTTCATGTTGCTAACTGACTGGTGACAGCAAAAGCTTTTCTTCAAGGCATTCTCAAGATGGCTTTTTCATTATCTTAGCATCTCTGCAAAGCCCTGCTATTATTAGGTCTTTCTAATGCCTTGGTTAAAACCTCAGAGATTATGCTCCTGCTTTATACTCCAGTAGCCCTCTTCATTCTCCATGTTTAGTTAAGACTCAGTATTTGCTTGGAGGACTGCCTGTGACTACAGAGATACTCCCAGTGTGTGTTGCCTTAATATTGTGAGCAGAAATAGAGATAGCAGAATCTGAAAGCTAGAAAAAGAAAATTTGTGTGAGCCACGAACACCTGCCAGACTAACCTGACATGAAAACCTCTGCTGCAGCCTCCACCATGGGCACTTCAGAGAATTTAGTATGTGAAGATTCCTATCCTGCCCTTGATCCACCTGTGAGGGACGAAAGCTCAGGTCTGAATGCAGAGCTGGACATTTTTGATCCTTTCTGTAGCCACACACTGGCATGAGTTAAACACTGATCCGAAAGAAGGATGCAGAATAAAAAGGTCTCTTCCCTTCAGCCTGTCTCTCCAAATTAACTTGATTTGCTGTTTAGAGACTGAGGAGATGATGGTGATGTGTCCTGTCGTGTTTTCCTCTGCATCCCAGCAGCATGCCCTTTGCTCTTAACCAGGAGCTTTGCATCAGCAACCAGCTTTCCTCCTGTAATTAATTTCTCAGGGCTCTTCCCCTGTTCTTTCCATTCCAAACAGCTCTGCCCTCTCCCACATGCAACAGTAGCTTTAGTTTGAAAGAGCTTGGCAAGCAAACAACATGATGTTTTCCTTTCGGACAACCTGAAACCATGTTAGATGGTGACAAGGCGTGCTCTGATCAAGCGAGGAAGGCATAAACTAATTGCCAAGAGCCGGGAACTCTGTAGCTGTGCTTCAGAGCCAGCTTTCATTTCTCTCTCGCTTTCTTGTAGTCACAAATTGCACCAGCTCAGCTCCAAAATAAAGGCCTGCCATCCAGAAACCTTGTTTATAGGAAGGGCTGTCAGAACCCTCAGCCATCTGCAGCTCCTGCTCCCAGCTCTCCTTCCTTCCAACAGCTCTCGGTCCTCCTGTCCCCTGGGAAGCAAGGACAGGATGTCCTGCAGCCACCAAGCACCAACCACAGCCCTGCCATAAAAATCCAGGGATAGATCCCTTGATTTAGGGGTTTTCAACAGCTATTGCAACAGCAGTTCTTGAAATACTCTGATTTCTGATATATCTGACCCACCGAGGATTTCCTCAGGACGTGTCCCTCAAACCTTCCAGCAGCTCCTTTCTTCTGCAGATTTCCATGAGGAATCTATCTTCTCTTTTTCAGCCTCTTCAGAGTGAGAAAAACCTGCATTTTTAGCTCTTCCCTTAGTTGGGCTTGTTTTGCCTGTGAGTATGACTAGACACGCACATAACAAAATATCTCATCCTAAAACAAGGAGCCAAGACTTTAAACACAGACATGACTAGGATCAAGCCTTGCCCTTGGAGTCTCCTGCATGTCCACCAGCAATTCCCAAGGTCACTGAGTGTCACCAGTTTTGTTCCTCAAGCTTCTGTTCATATCCCAGCTGAATCCAGCCCACCAGCTCCAGGACTCAGTTTTCTCCAAAGGAAAACCTCTCCTGCAGTTTGAGCTGCTTTGGGTTTATTTTTCTGTTCAGTGCAGCAGCAGCAGCAGCAATTTTTGGCCACAAAGCCTCTCTGCAGGTGTTACTGCTGTGAGCCAGTGCTGGGAAAAGGTGAGACAGGTGAGAAACCTGTTAAGAACTTGCCCCTTATTTCCTGGTCCCTGCAGACAACGCCTTGTGTCTTCTGCCTGGAAGAGCTCGAGGATTTTAGTGACTATTTCAAGTCATAATGTTTAAGTAAAAATCAAAGTCACATATTCCAATATTATCTCCCTCTTCCCCATAATTCCTCCAAGGCTGATCTCAGGATAATAACTTTCCATCATGTGAGCTGCCCATTTAACATTTTCTTAACTCTTTGGGGAAGGGGCGTAACTGTGCAGCCGTCTTAAATTAATTTGAAAGAGTTAGAAAAAAAAATGGTTCCATTCATCTATCTAAAACTATCCATATTATCACCATCTATTATTTATAAATTCATTTTGCATTCTAAACTAAACCCCACACCATCACTTATGTTTAATGCTGCCTGCCCATTTTCCTGATGAAGTGCCACATTTGCTGCATTTCTGCATCACATCTTTTTAACAAATGTCTAATTTCTGCAATCATGTATCTTGCTAAGAAAGTTCTTACTCCTTTTGTATAGCTCACCAGTTTTGCTGTATTGCTGCTCTCTCCCAGTACATCATCATGAAACTTAGCAGGACATTTCTCATGTTAATTGAACGTTCTGCCCATATATACAGATATTTATAATCTCCTGGGGGAAAAACTGTTTTAGTGGCTTTTCACAGCACAATTCATTTTCTTATTTCTACTTATTCACAGAAAACGTTAGGATTAAAAATAGCTTAGGCTGAAAACTTTGTTGAAAGCATTTTCCCCTAAAATTATAAGTGACATGTTTTCACACTTTAGCAAAAATATGTATCATTAACTGTGAAAAAAGTGACATAAAAAAGAGATTATTTTCTAAATTATTAATTTATTGCAAAAAAAATTGCACACTGTTTGTTAATAAATTTCTGATTAACTTTTCTGGTAGAACATTATCCTGGTTGGAATTCTAATATTCAGACTACAATACAAAAGTTAATTATTTTGCTGTTAAATTGCCACCAGAATCAAAGCTTTTCAGGAATTGTGACTCACATTTTCCTATCTTTCCACTTTTGGGTCTCTGCTTGCAGACTGTGACCCTGTATATTGAAAAGAGCATTTTCAAATTCTACTATTTATCACAAACGTATGTCTTGGACACTAAAATCTCCCCCAGGCAAATAAATTTTTTATGGTGAATATAAGCATTCCCCTTTGTACAATTTTAGCTGTACCAAGTTAATAGCTCTAAAATATGACTTGATTTGAATCTCAATTTCCAAACACTGCTTTGCCAGTTCAGCACCTAGAAAGTGATACAAAATCAGGGTGAGCTTTCACATGGATGTGACAAGGAGAGGATTGACATTAGGAAACAATACAGAATTAAACTCCCATTTCCTGGAACTCAGTTCATCACTCTTTATGGTGGGTCACTCTTGTGATTAAAAGCAATCATGATTATTTGAATATTCCTTTCCAGTCAGTTGTGTCCCTTCTGTGTCCCAGAAATTGCATCTGGATCACATTTCTTAGTCATTAGGAAAATAATACCATTCTGTATTAAAAATGATCATAGCAAGGTCACATTTATGTGCATGAAGAATTTTGCTGCCTGGAATAAAAAACCCCTCGGACTCAGAACTTTCCCTTCTCTTCCTACAGACACAAACGTGGGGCTGTGGCAATCAGAAAGAATTCATGTATTAAACCACTTAAGTACAGCATAAGGGCCTGCTCTGACTTGGAAAGTGGTTATGTTAATTAGCTTAAATTTGCAAGAATTTGACTCAATAGGAACAACTTGACATTTAGTTTGAAAGGTCTAAATGCTTCTGTAGAGTTCAGACACCAGTACTGCTGGTAAGGTATTCCGTTTTTTGGGCTTTTTCCTTTCCCAAAATACAAAAAGTTCATTTGCAAATGTTTACCTAACATAAAGGGCTTACAGGGGGGCCTATCGAGGCAGCTGACACAGATCCCGATTAAGTGAATCCCTGGCAATAGACTCTGCCATGAAGTTGGGCTATTTGCTTTTCTTCAATCCTCCCAGGCTTTAGAGGCTTTCAAATCTCCCCTAATCCTGCTGAAGGGCACAGTTGCTGGGAAGGAAGGGGCTGCTGCTGCTTTTGCAGCCTCCGACCCACCTGAGCATCACCAGCTTGCCTGCAGATGCTCTGAGCAGCTCAGGGACACACCCAGGTTTGGGGAATGGCACCAAGGCACCTTTCTGGGCTTTTTGAAGCCCAGAGACATGCTCCTTGCTGGGCTGGACCTCCCACATCCCATCGAGAATTAGAAATTTATTTCTTTCCATGTTTCACACTTCTAAAGCACATCCTTGATGTTCATTGCCCTGTTTCACTGCCCTCTTTTCCCTCAGCAAACGAAGTGATATCTGGCATCTCCTTTGTCTCCCAATTTTCCTGCTGCTGTTGAAATGCTGCTTTGAGCACCCTCCTCTGAAACTGTTCAAGTGACCACAGCTTCGCTCCCCGTTTTTTTAATTCCCAGAGTCAGAAATTGATTAGTTAATGGAGCTTAAGCTCCGTGGCTCGCAGCACCCTGCACCCTTTCATTAGCTGGGAATCCGAGATAAACACAGTGATTTAGGGCTGCTGAGCAAATCCATCAGCTCCATAGCATGACAGGTCGCTGCTGCTTTTGCTCTGGGAGCTTTACTGAAATACACTGCTTACAGCTATTTTTTTTCCTCCCATATTATATCAAAATGCCTTTTTTTTTTTTTATGGGATGTGTTAAAGCACAGTGGAAGCAGCTGCCTTCCAGGGAGCCAGGGGGTGGGTGCTCCCCATGCAGCAGGGTCACAGCCAGGACTGAGGGGGTCCAAGGGGGCTGCGAGGGGGTCCTGGAAGGGACTACAGGGTTGGGAGAAGAAAAACCTCAGAAGGACAAGAGAATGGATGAGTATGTCAGTCTGGGGGTAAAATGAAGCAAAATGTCCACGTGAGTGTAAAATACATTATTATTATTTTAAAATGAAATTTATGAAATCTATTTTTTTTCATTGGAAAATACAGAGATCAAAGTCAGTTATTGATACGGATGAATGCTGAGGAGTAATGTTAATTACGGTTTCATAACTGTAAATTCCCTGGTCAGAAACACTTGGATACTGTCAGGAAACTCCAATCCCACAGCCCATCCTTGGTGCACTAAAACATGATAAATGCAGCATTTCTATCATCTCATATAGTGACTGCTGGAACTTCCTCAAAAGAGATTAAAGGCATTTCCTGGATATGGTTGCTCCTGAAGAAGCATCCATCAGGCACCCAAAAGTACTAACTACATCACCAGGGATTGGGAAATAACTTTCTCCTCTTCTTACAAAAGCTTCCCTTTAATGTCACATCATTCCATTTTATCTGGGCTGAGATTAAACAAGATGAAATGGAGAGGAAGTAAAACAGGTTGGAGACAATAATGTAGTGCTGCCACAAGTAAGACTTCATTTAAGGAAATTATTTAAACAAACAGTGATTCATACAAAAGCTGTCTTCTTTCATGAAAGAAATAATTTGCATTTAAACAAATTCCTCTGTAGATGAAAGAAAACAAGGTTGCAATAAAGGGGAAAATATTTGGCATCAAACCATCGATACTTCAATTTTATTGTTATCTCAAAGACAAAGATGGAAGATTACTTTGTAAACATATTTCTTAACAGGATAATTCTGTAATGAATGATAGCAGTCTGTGATAAGATTTAAACTTACAAAGTCTTGTTGCAAAATAAAAGTGATGCTATGGGACCGAACAAAGCGGGATATTTAATCTAAAAGAGCTGGCTCCTTCCCAAGGAGGACACTTCCCCCTGATCAAGATTCTCCAGAGATTCTTTGCCTTTTCCTGAAACCCCACCTGTAAACTGATGGATGGATCAGCCAAGCAGGGATGGGAATTGTCTCATGGATTTCCCTCCTTGCTGAAATCTGGCACTGCCAGACCTGACATTTTTAGCTGATCTTGTACTTTTGGGAGGTCACATGAGGAGCATGTTTTCAGCAAGACCCAAAGGGCTCACAGTGGGGTTAATTTTGTTTGATAGTTCCATGCTTTCCTTTCAGGAAGTGCTTGTGGTTTACCACTGCTGAAAGCATTTTCTTGGAATCATTCAGATACTCACCTTTCTTCACCAGGAATGTGGAGCTATTGGGGACCATCAGCTGCTTTGTACTGCTATTTTATTAGTAAACTTGATTCCAATGTTTTTGTCTCATCTCTGCTTTTATGGAGCTGTTTCCTTTGGAATTAAACCTACATTATATTTCATTGTATAATTTCTTTCCCTTACTTTGGCTTGCTGTGGCTGGGGAGAAAAATGAGCTTGACTAAATCAAACAAGGTAACAGAAGCAAGGAAAAACACTTTAAGGAACTGCTGGGTGATGGTTGTTTTTACTTCCAAGGACTCAGGACAAACACTATATTTATCCTATTTTTAAAGGAGAAAAAAAAACACTTTTCAGGCTCTTTCAGCCCAGTCAGGGGTACAGTACAAGAGAAAAAATAAGGATATGATAACAAGGGATAGGCATGAGGTTTGGTGGAGATGGAATAAAGTGTGGACCCACGGGTAGAAAAGAAGGAGCAAAGGAGTGTTTGATGTTGGGAGACCTGAGCAAACAGAAAAACCATCTTAACCTCTGGAGAAACACAAGTCAAAGAAAAGCAAAGTGCTGCCTAAACTAATAAATACTTTGAAGATTCCAACTCAAGATTTTCTTGGCTGCTTTTCCAAAAAAACCCATGGGAAATAAGAATTCCTTGGGCATCACCTTTAGGTGAATCATCTCACCAATTGAATTTGGGCTTGTAGGGGGAAGATAAATGACAGAAGGAGAGGCTGTATAGATTTTTTTTTTTAATGATGGTTCTCTCTCTGGTTCTTTGCTTCCTCATGCCTGGTTTTGTCTTCATTTTTGGTTAAAAAATTTTTGACTTTTTCTTTATGCTATAACACTCTCTATGCTAGGAATTCTACTGGGTGAAAAATAAATACACAATAATTATCTCCCTCGTTTTTAAAA
The DNA here is from genome assembly GCA_013397075.1 of Rhabdornis inornatus. Lineage (NCBI taxonomy): Eukaryota > Metazoa > Chordata > Aves > Passeriformes > Rhabdornithidae > Rhabdornis > Rhabdornis inornatus. The sequence continues at coordinate 391,372 of VWZS01001110.1, read as the reverse complement.
TTTTTGGTGTATTGCATTTTTATATGTTCCTTGAGTTCATAATTCTCTCTGCTCGGTGTATGAAAAATTATCAAAGGCAATAAAAATGAAAGGAAACAGCATCCCTGATTTTCTTAAAAAATATCCCAATTTAAAAAGTGGAACAAATCCTTAAAATATCTACCCAGCCAGGCTGTCTTCCATTTTCTCATAAGCACCAGCTGTTTTTTCCATACCAGCACAAAGGACATATTTACAGATTCAGTTTATGGGAGCTTTGTTTATGCACTGGGTGAGGATTAACGAGTAATTTTAATTACTATGGCAAAACCAAGTTCAAAGAAGACAGAAAATTTGTAAATCTTGTAAGACCACTAATTCTGGCTGGGTTTTTAGATGCAGGAAATGTGCCTCATGGAATTTTCCATATTAACATTTTTTCCTAAGGTTTACACACTGTAATCCTTTCTCCATCACCATTTTGCACGGAACCTGATTTAGCAGAACTTGTGCTCCAATGTTTAGTGTGTCTTTTTAATATTTCTGTAAAATGAGCATTGTTTTTGTCATTTTGGGTGTTCATTGAGCTGAAAACCTGGGAAAGAACAGGAATCTAAACCAAGAACTCACTTTTCAGAGCAATATTCCCCCTGCAAACCCAATGGCATCAATAGGAAAAGAAGGACATGCATATTTTGGTGGAAACAACTCAGATTTCACAAGAATAAATTGCATCAAACTTTCCTTGATGGCAGAATAAGGAGCCTTGTAGAGATATGAAGCAGTAAATGTTACGTATCTTGACTTTAGCAGGGTTTTTGGAATGGTCAGACACATTCTTGGAGTGAAACTGAGGGGACAAAGCCCCAGAGCTCCTCAGGAAACTGCTGATACACTTTTCCAACAAAATGAAAGGACCAGCAGGGTTTTCCTGTGTCCACTCTTGAAGCTGAAGTCTAATAAATCTCTTATGAGGACTGAACTTCTCAAAGATTCAGGATGAATGATAGCAAGAAGTTCCCAAAGGGAGGATGGTCAAGCACCAGATTAACTCCAGGCTTTTCAACATTGGGCTCCCCATACATCTTCCCAAGCTCAAGTTGGACTCTTTGGGGACAAGGGGACAGATTTAAACCAGGTCCCTTTTTGGCTGATGCAATGCAGCCCCATGATTTAATCTGGAGCAGTGTCAGGGCTAAATTACTTGATAGGATGGGGAATTGCAAATACAAAAATTCCACGTGAAAAATGGGCTCTTTCCCACATTCTTTTCAGTCCTTCTTGAAAGGCCACTGACTCTATAGGTGATCCCAAGGTCTGGCTTAGAGCTACATCCTTTAAAACATTATCTAAGTAATGGCATCCTGAAGTGAGTAAAGCTGTCCTGGGACAGGCTTCTGCAGAGTGGGGTGGGTTTGCCCCTGTGGCTTCCTCGGTGTTTTCTAGACTCCATAAAAAGCCAGAGAAATGGAAATTTAGCAGCCATTGCTCTAAACTGTGTGACCAAAGCTGTTCAGGCTTTGGTTTGCTTCTCTTACCTGCACGATCTGCTAGAAGTCTGAGAGAAGTCTGAGAACCTACGAGCTGCTGGAAAAGGGAAAGGTCTTGGAACATTTGTGTGATCCTACAGCTGGGTTCCTGACTGTGGGCTCTGTTCCCTGTGCATGAGGGAGCAGTGCAGATGTTCCCAGATGTGGCAGGAAATACCAACACCCAGCCCTGGCCCAGATGCTTTCCCTGCCATAGAACCACACCGGGGTAAATCACTAATGGCGAGCTGAGCTAATCAGTTTAATGAGCTCCTACAGAGGAGCTGCAGCACAGAGTCTCACTTTGATGATTAATTCCCTCATGGAAGGACTCCTTTCATGTCCCAGGCTACTGTTTAAACCACCAGACCAATCTGCCAGCCCTTGTTAATTTAAATCAGTCATTAATGAAGGAGGAAGCATTTGGATCTGGTGGCAGGAGAAGAATATTTGGTTTATTTCATCCTGCCATAGTTTTTTTTCCTCGAGGTTTGGTACCTTGAGAGGCATTACCAGGGAGGGAAATACATAACATGAGATTCTTTCTGGAGTGTGTCACTCCTCTGCTGCAAACAGCAGCAGCTTTGTTAACCTGTACATTCAGCCTCCTCTTCTGTATTGTAAAGAACATTACTGTGATCAATAAATCTCTTTTTGGGGCTGCAAGTCTGCAAACTGGTTTCTTTGACAACTTAAATACACATCTCATGTCTCCTTCAAGAACGATTCTATGAGTTTTTTGATGAAAACTATAGAAAAAGCACCTGTGAGCCCATTGTTAGTCAAATTAGAGCCCTTGAAATATTACTTTCTATTATTCACCATTTTAAAGGAGTTTAATAAGCTGCATTTTATCAAACACCACTGTATTTTTCAAGGGATTTTAGCGAGACTGTCTCATCATTTTTGTTCCCCAAGCTGCAAATAAATTGAGAAGAAAACGTACCAAATTTCTCAGGAATCATTCCATAGATAATTCCAAACCAATTATTTTCTATAAAAGCAGTGGTGTAGAGGTTTCGTGGTTGCTGTATTTAATTTTTACAGGGCGTGTGTTGATGGCACATGGAGGAAGGCTACATATCCAGGAGACAAAGCAGCACAACAGAAGATTTAAGGTTTAAATATATGGGCTATCCCTAAAATCCTGTTACTAAATTCAGGATGTTCACTACACCATAGGATTATAGAATGGTTTCAGAAGGAAAGGACATTAAAGATCATCTGTTCCCAACTCCCCAAAAGGATGCCACCACTAGTTCAGAAGTCAGTGATAAAATTTTTAAACAAAGTAAACAACTTCTTGCAATTTTAAAATAAACTGTCTGCTTTTCTCCTCTTTGCCTACAGAGAACCAGCAGCGATTCTTTCACTTGAGTCCTGCAGAAATATTTGCTGGTATTTCTGATTAAAACATCGTACAAAATTAATTGTGTTTAATATTTTAACATTATGACTTTCAGACTAAAGTATCTGGAGTAGGGTATGGCCTGTCTAGAGACTTTGTAATGAACACAGGTCTCAAATCTGATTCTGATTTCTCAGTGCTCCTGCAGCCAAGACAATAAACAGTGATTTCACATGATTTCTAGCACACAATCCATCAGAATGGGTCAGCAATGTCCTTCCTGCTCCTTTGCTGAGGAGGTTTCCTTTAGGAAGGGAAATGGAGCCTGAAGCGGGGGCTAGTACCTGGCTGTACCTGGATTCTGTAAGGACACAGCGAGTGCCTGTGTGTACCCATGGGGTACCTGCCCTGTGCCACCCACCTGGAAACACCAGCATTTCCTCCCTTCCCAGACCAAATGTATCCATCCTGAGAAATAAAAGGTTTCTTTCTAGAGTTCCATAATATTTATGCAAATGAAGCCTTGGTGCTTCACGGAGTTTTTTGGGTTTCACTGGGCTCCTTGTGAGCCTAGGCTGCACAATCCAAGGGGGTCGCAGTGATGGCCATCCACAGAATCAGTCGATGGGGTTGGAAGGGGCCTCTGGAGATCACCTGGAGCAGGTGACACAGGAAGGTGTCACAAAGGTGACACACCTTGTCCCCACACAGGCGTGTTTGGGATGTCTCCAGAGAGGGTGACTCCACACCCTCCCAGGGCTCTGCCACCCTCATGGAAAGTTCTTCCTCGTGCTGAGGTGGAACTTGTTGTGTTGTAGTTTATGGGCACTGCTCCTCGTCCTGTCCCTGGACAGAGCCTGGCACCACCCTCTTGGACACATTTACACGGATTGCAGACTCCCTCCCTTTCTCTCTCCCCCCGAAATCTCAGGCACGGCTCTCCAGGCGCGCTCCCGGGGGTGATGCGGGCCGGGCCCCGCGGCCCGGGGGCGGTGCGGGGTTCGCGGCCGGTGGGGGCCGGGCCCTGTGGCCGCCCCGTCCCCTCCGGTGCCGGCGCTCCCGTGCGCGCCCCCCCGGCGGGCGGCGGGGGCGGGCGCCGTCCGGGCCGCGCTGATCGCAGCGCGCCATTG
>VWZS01001110.1:330444-387377 GCA_013397075.1 Rhabdornis inornatus | reverse complement strand
GGGGGGGGCGGGGCGCACCTGCGCGCCTGCGCCCGCCGGGGCCGCTCTGCGCGTGCGCGCCGGGCCCGGCAGCGGCCCCTCAGCCGCGGGTGCCTCAGTCACAGGCGCAGAAATACCGGTCACAGGAACATCACAGTCACAGAAACATCGCGGTCACAGAGCCTGGGAGACACCCCAGCACAGCCTGTCGCCGAACACCTCCCCGTCTGCTTAACCGTGGCACTCAGTGCCACGACCAGCCTTGCCTTAAACACTTCAGGGATGGAGACTCTACCACCTCCCTGGGCAGACCCTTCCAATGTCTGAGCCCCCTTTCTGTGGAGAAATTGTTTATAATGTCGATCCTAAACCTCCCCTGGCACAGGTCCTGTCATCGTTGATTTCCTCATTCCCCGGTGCCTCAGCCAGAGAATCCCAGGATCCCTGAAGTTGGGAAAGACCTGTGAGATCACCAAGTCCAAGCTGTGCCTGATGCCCGCCTTGTCACCAGCCCAGAGCACTGAGTGCTGTGTCCAGGCCTTCCTTGGACACCAGGGATGGGGACTCCAGATCTCCCTGGGCAGCCCCTTCCAAAGTCTTATCACCTATTCCATGAAGAATTTCTTCCAATTGTCCACCTAAACCTACCTTGGCAAAGCTTAAGAATGTGTCCACTTGTGTCACAGTCCTTAGTGCCTCGGTGTCCCCAGTGCCTCAGTGTGCCTGTGTTGGCAGGGGTGTGGAAGAACTTTAATGAACTTTATGGTCCCTTCCAACCCAAACCCTTCTGTGATTCCATGGTGTCGACTTGCTGTGGTGCCAGGCACGGCCAGTCATGGTGGCTGGACAAGGGCCTTGTGCTGCCACACTTTTTTCCCTCAGGTGTTGGAGGATGAGGAGCTGGACATGTCCTTGGCTGTGCTGTTCTGGAGGTCTCACCCCTGTCTGCTTGTGTGGCACTCACCTGCCCCAAGCTGTCCCCAGCCCTGTCCCCTGCCCTCTTAGCCTGGGCTTTCTCATTGTATCAGTAAGATCACACATAACTCACCTACAGTGTCCTCCCAACCAGAGTCCTGAAGCAGCTCACATGTTAGAGTAACACTGCATTTTCATGTTTCTTCCCTTTTTTCTGACATAGGTCTTACAAAACACGTACATGCTTTATTTAAAACACGTGGCTAATCCGGCTGCAGTCAGGAGTCTCATTTACATCAATAAAGCAGGATGGGATGCATAAGCCTGCAGTGTTGTGGTCATGGGTTATTATGTTATTAGGTTACTGAGGGCTGTCTTAATTTGTCCCTAATAAAGGGCTGCATTTTATAGGTAGGGCTGTAATACAATCCTACAAACACTGTACTTAGTGGAGAGGGAAGCAATTATGCTCCGAGTCATGGATATTTAAAAGTAGTTTTACAAGCTGGTCTGTACATTACACTCACCCAAGCATCAGCCTCATCTACTGTACTTGGAGTGAGTAGTTGTAACTGGTTTGGCCTGTGCAGGAAAGAGGCACCAACCTACAAATTCAGATTATTAAAGGTTGTTGCTTGATGTGCATCCAGTATCTCCACATAGCATGTGAGTTGGAGGGTTGGTTAGTTGATTGTTTTCTTTCCATTTGGGATGTGCAAAAAATGATTTTTTTGAGCTTTTGGCAGCTGTGGAAAGTGAATGAGATGACTTCAGTTCAAGTTTCTAAAGCTGGAGGAATAGTGTCACTACTGCAGTCGTGTTTTATTTATGTCTATAGTAGTTTTCCTACCATAGTTCCAGTTTTGTCTCAGATTTATATTGGCACTGAGACTTGTTATTTTTTGCCACTGGAGATCTGTGGAGGGAACAAAAAGAAGATAAATTGGGAGTGTGCTGGTTTTCTTGTACCTCTTACAGATGGAGAGACTGAAACAGAAATAGTCTTTGTAAGGTGGCTTTTTTCTAGGCAAATGCCATTTTGGAGCTGAAGTTAAAAAAGAAAACTGTCAGAAACTGATTGTTTCCTTTTATCGCCCTGTGTTAATCCCTGACAGTTTTAGTTTTGGTTATACCATAAATATTTTTATACTTAGTTACTTCCTAGTGGCTTGTACTCTTGAGTTAATTGATTTATTTTTTATTTATTTGACACCCAAGACTAGTTTCTATTGCTGTTTGAAGTGACTATAATTATGGGTTTGTGTCCTATTTTTCAAATTAATTATTATTAGTATAAAGAGTTACCTTGTAAATGTTTAATTGATTCAGCAATCCAAGCATTTAAGGAATTCTGGAGACTAAGAGCATACTGCTGTACATTGTAGGCAGAAATTATTTTTCCTTCTTCTGCTGCTCCTTTTTTTTTCCCTTTATTTTTCCTCCCAGATCTCTCAAATAATTGCAGAACATCTCAGTAACTCCTGAATTATTTGACTACATTATTTCCCCCATTTTCTTATACTTGTTCTTTCTTTTGTGGCACTCCTTGACTTCGAGTTGTTCCCATTAGTTGCTAAAAAGGAATGACCTGGTTTCACCAGGTCTCCCTGGAGAGATTCCTGATTTTGGAATGTTGGATGAAGTCTCTGTGGTGCAGCAGACACTGGGATCATGCACTGAGTGCCTGTTCCAGCAAACCACGGCTTCAGGAGCAGGCTCTGCTGGGGGGCTGCGAGCTCTCCCTTCATTCTCGTTCTTCCCAGAGAAGGGATGGAAGGGGAATACTGGGGAGAAGTTGCTCAAACCACTAAAGAAGCCTGAAAACGTTCAGCTGTAAGAACAACTCCCAACATCATCTGCTGAGGAGCCGGTGACAGTCACAGGGTATCCATGGAATTGTCCTTGGGACAAGCTGAAGGCCATGGAGTTCCCATCTCTGTCCTTATCAGTCACCACCCTGGGATGTCCCAGTGTCCCCAGTGCCTGACCACAGTTGGACTCCATTTACACCTCCCAAATCATGACACAGCAGAGGGCTCTTACAGTGAGCAGGTTTTTTAATTAGCGTTCAGTTCAGAAAGGCAGTGAAAACATCTTTGCATTGTTGGGTTCACGGCAGGCTGAGGGGTGGGAGACCATGGGAGTGGAGAGTTACCGGTGTTGGTTGGCCTAGAAAAGTAGCAGGGGCGAGGGAAACCTTGGAAAACCTGCTTTTTCAGCTGTCATAGGTTATTCTCTGCACTGCCAGAGACACCAGCACACTTGGCCAAGGCTGCTTTATTTTATTAGAGCAGGCAGATGTTGAATCCTTAAATACAGCTATGCCACCTCTGTCTTTTATTAAAGTGAAAATTCAACTTACATTCATGGAATTTGTTTGCATAATGCTTTACCTGATTTTTATTAAATTTCACAGAGTTCTTTCCTGTAACAAACTCTCTTTTCTGTGCCAGTGTGTTGCCAACCAGCTGGACACCCGGCTTCCCCAAAGCTCACGTGCATGTTTGCTAAGCTTGGCAAGTCAAGATCAAAATGAAATTATGATAAAAATCCATGTGGATTTCTAACTTGGAATCTGAGGTTCAAGACAAAGGTGAGAAATCCTGAAGAGGCTGGAGTGCTCTGTAGGTGCACAGATTGGGAAAAGGAGTTTATTTCCTTGGAAGTTACTGAGGTCGTTTGAGTAATAGTCTGTGATGATGGTGTGTGACCTGCTGATTCCCTTCATAATGATGTTCGGTGATTGTAGCACTTTGCAAGTTACTTCCTTAAAGAACGGTGTTGAAGTGTTAAAGAAAATGTAAGAGTTCATATCTTATTCTAATTATGAAAACTGATGCTGAACATGTAATACTTCCCAAAAAAATAATCAGTGTAATCCTTTGACGAACGTATCCTGTATTAATTTGTCTCAGAGACAGTAACATTATGTTCTTTCAGGTTTGAATACTCAGTGTAGGTGAATTCCCAGGTGTGACAGGCATGGGAAATGAGCAGAACTTGTTGCCTGTGCAGGTGGGATACGCAGAGACAGCTCTTCCTGGATTAATGGGATGGCTCTGCACTTTGTGGTTTTCTAGGGGAACTCCCAAACATCTATCCATTAATTTATTTAACACAGGGTAGTGCTTTAGATATTCAGAATCAGCACTTCAGAGCTGCTGATAGCAAACTGATTTCCATCTGCACTTTAGGACATCAGAGAGCTTTAAACCTGCCAGAGATAGAATATTGCCAGATGTCCTTCACACTGCTGTGAAATCAGTGGAAAATGGTACAGAACTGAATGTTGACTGAGGATTTGATATATCCAAGACACAAAAAGCTTTAATAAATCTCACCTGCTGATTTGAAGATTTAATGTTGGAATGTAAACTGCAGTTATGATTCAGTTCATAATTCTCTGACTGGAGGATCCTGTAATATGTTTATTTAAATCAGTTTTAATGATCTCTGCAGGGAGCCTTTGAGCTCTGCTTTACTGGATTCAAGGCAGAAGCTACCAAGGAATCTTACCAGGACGTTGGTTGGCAGGTGTAGTTCACGAGTGATTAAAACCCACTGCAAAAATGAGTTATTAAAGCAGAGCATGACCTCTCCTGAGCTTAGCTGGGCCAAGCCTGTCATGCAATACTCAAGGGTTTATCTGAAGTTCAAGTGGTTTCATCAAAATGCTCCGCCCTGTCTTTATCTAAATTACAGATGTCAAATGCAACAATGAAAGTATTTTAACACAGAAGTGACCTTGGATACAGAAATCCACATAATTAAAAATGTGTCAAGGACCTGACACAGGTCTTCCCTCACAGGTCATCAGGTCTGGCTTTAAAAATTTATCTTGCCACTGGAAGAGTCTTCACTGCAGCTGGTGAACTGTTTGGAGAGCATGATGTGATGAGCTTGTGTATGGAAACACTGGGTCTGGAAATATGGGAGTTCCAGAATTGTTTCTGATGAGGTCATTTGTGGGAACTGAGCTCCACTAAATAAAACAGGAGCACTGGTGCTGAAAGAGGAGTAGACAGGAGTGGAAGCTGGGTCCTGCCAATCATGCAGGAGGAAAAAGAATCACAAAATTAACTCTTCTGTGTTCTTTCAAAGTGATGTGAATCAGTCAGTGACCTCGTCATTGTGTATCCACATGAGAGATCTGAAGGCAGTTCTCAACATGAGAAAGTAGATTATTATGAACTTTATTGATTTCTTAATGGACTAATAATTGTCTCCTCTGTTGCTTGCTATAAATTTCTTTAAGGAGTAGATTATTCAGAGCAAGAGTCTCTTTGCCCAGCTCTGGCTGTGACTGAATAAATATACTGGGGGAGGCAGAACTTGGGCAAACCTGACTTGTAATGCAGCTGGTGCTGCATTTAATAATGCACTGGATTGAGAGGGTGAATGAGTTGAGAACAGAGGTAAAAAAAACGTGATTGAAAAATCATCTTCTATTTTATCTGTTATTTCAAAGAAACAGTAATCTTTACAAATGGGTAGTTATGGATTTTTCCATTGCCTGTTGACATATAGAGAGGAAAGTAAACTCTGAAGTCAAAGCTCTGGCCTACGAACATTTTACTCTGAACTCTAAATATCAATCTCTTTCTTTATACAGGCCTCTTGAACTCCTAACATCCATTACCATTACATAGTATAACCATCTTGAAGAGTAAAGGGAAAGCAGTTGGATGTCTGCTTGTGCTTTTGAGTCCTTCATAATTTTATTTGCTCTATTTTAGAAGCAGCTCTTGTGCAAAGATTAGGTAGATCACTCCTCTCCTCCTTCGCATTAAGAATTTTCAAAAATGCTTGGCTACAAAGCGTTCCCTCATCCCCTTTATTTTCCTACTGGATGATGGCAGGTTTCTTGTCCTTTGGTTCATTCTGTTTTATTGTGATGCATAATTAATAATGTACTGCATTAAAAATAACTTGTGGCCGGTGATGTTTTTTTGCTTCCCAAGGCACCAAGTTGGATGCAGGTTGTTCCTGGCTGGCACTTGTGTTGTCTCAGCTGGTGTCCTCCTGCCTGAGACACAAAAAGGCCCTGTCTCAGAAATCTGTGATGATGGGGCTCTTCTTTTCTGACAGATATCAGAAAACCCAGAGGATTACATTCTTTGCCTGTGTAGATTGTGTAACAAAAGCATCAAGCTCCAGTTTGCCGTTAGGACTCTGTTGTGGGCTTGGCAGTATTGATAATATTGGCAATAATGTTGGCCTTTCCCAAGCCAGGGCATGAATTTTCACACATAACAAAGCAAAGTCTGGTTTAATGTGTTCATCAAAGTGCTGCCCTGTCCAGGCCATCTGCTTTGTCCTCACAGTGGAGCTCAGGGGAACCCAGTGCTGGGAGTGATAGCATAGGGTTAAAATGTTTCTAAAATCATGGGAATTGCATACAGTAGATTCAGGGGGTGGAAAGAAAGGTTGGGTCTAGTAGGCCTGGGGAAGGGAACCAGGCCCTGGGAACGAATATTGAGCTTTGTCTTTTCTAGATCATGTGAAGCTACACCTGGGTAGTCATCATATGATAAATGATATGATTGTTAAATGTAACGATTGTTTGGTAATTGAATATAATTATTGTTTAATCAGAATAAGAATCATGAGAAATGATGTAATTGTAACAAGAATCATGAGAAAGGATATTTGGGGGGCCTAATGAAAATGACAAGAATTCATGCTTGGATAAGATCAATGTATACAATAGAACAATATGGGTTTAATAACTAATATATAGTTATATAATGAAAAGGGTATAAGAACATGTCCATCTCGGATCCATGTTGGAGTCAGATTTGGGTCTGCACCCCTGATTCCCAGAGCTCTTCAATAAAAGCACCTGCATATAATCATTCTGGGATTATGTGTTTCAACACTAACAGAAGGACCAGCTCTTGTGGAGTGCAGGAATTGCTGAAGTTGGAGACAGTGGAAACTTTACTCGTGTCAGTCACCTTTATTTTATTCCAGATTGTGTCTGATTTTTTGTTGTTAAGGGTGAGAAACAGACCTGCCAATATTGGAACTGCTCATGTTTCTCTGTTTTGCCTAATGCCTTTATTTCATTTATCTTTTTAAGGGAGAAACTTTTTCTTTCAAACTAGAGCCTCATGGACTTAACAATATAATGGAATATTTATTTATTTCTGAAAAGCAGTCACTGTTGTTCCAAACATCCAGTTCACCTGTTCAGCTTGAGTCTGTCCCAACGCTGATTGCAAGAGGCTTTCTTGGAAAGTCAAGAAGAGTGTTGGTAAAAGATTCTGTAGAGAAAACATGTCAGTCCTCAGCGTTATCACAGGCACAAATGAGAGCCTGTGCCTCCTGCAAGTGTTACAGTTTCCATTCCAGCTTTCAGAGTATCTCCTTTTCCTTTCAGATGAATCTGCGTTCTGTATTTACTGTAGAACAGCAAAGGATATTACAGCGTTACTATGAAAATGGAATGACAAATCAAAGTAAAAATTGCTTTCAGCTCATATTACAGTGTGCACAAGAAACTAAACTGGATTTCAGCGTGGTCAGGGTAAGTACTGAGGCCTTCCAAATTTTTTAAGCGTGCACATTCATTGCTTTACATAAAATACAGAGAGGTCTGGAGTCTCTAACTTTATCCTTGTCTTAAATCAGACTTCAGTGTGTGTGTGTGTGACATTCATTTTTACCCAGTGAGCCTATTTAAGGTTTGTTTTCACTGAAATATGTTCACATGACTGTTGAATTTAGAAGGGGCTTGGGTAGCACAAGGAGTGATTTTTGTTCTTTGTCCTTTGTTGGGATTTTTAAAATTATTATTCATAAAATTATAAGTTAGTTTGCCCTATGGAAACTTTGTATAATGTATTGTATCAAAGCAAGGTCACATTATCAAGAAACTCTTTTGAAGCTAAATAAATTTCTATAAATTAATATATTTAGGGGAATCATTTGTGAAACTATTTCTTTTGAGGCACTCTTGTCACACTTGTATTCCACATCACAATAATAAGTATTGTGGTCCCTTGTGGTTATTTACAGTGAGGACCTTCTTTTCCTATAAAACAAGATTGTCCCAGTGCTAACAGGAGCTCTTCCAGAGTCTATGAATTCCATGGGAAGGGAAATAATAATCCCTTTGTGGAACACTCGACAAAAAAATGGCTGTTGTCTGTCAGCAGAAATAGAAATCCTGAGGCGTTAGATGGAAAAGTAACAAAGGGTAGTGGAGCTCCCAGGAGCTGCTGTGACACTGGGTATGAGGAGGAGCAAGTGGGACCAGTCTGGGTTGGTTTTTAATTGCTTTAACAGTGGCACATTGACAATAACAACCTTGCTCCCAAATTCTTACCTGGATTCCCCTCCCTCGGAACACTCTGGAAACATTAAAAGTTACTTTCTCAGCTGGAGGTGGTAGAAGATGTGAAAGTCAGGCAGGGATTCAGGCTCCTGGGGCAGGCAGGAAGTTGTAACAGGAATCTGGATGCTGATGATGCAGCCAGGGCTGGTTTGCTATTTTTGTGCTGATTGAATGTCCTAGAGGAGGCAGCCCAGCTCCCCTTTCCTTGCACTTCTCTCCATTTTCATGTTTCCTTTCCCTCTCCATTTCCCTTCCTGCAATCAAGTGTCATTCCTTCTATTTTCTTCCCTTTCTGAGCCCTGATGTGCAGCACTTAAACTTCTTCTTACTTAGGAAGTGCAATGGAAACAGATCCAGTGTTTGTCCTGCATTTGTCATATTTTAGCACCCCTCATTTCTGCTTCTCCTAATGCCCCCTGTTTTCCTTTTCTCTTTTTTCCTACAAAACTATTGGTCAGTGGTTAGTTCTTTGTGAAATGATACTTGAGTTGCAGCTGGCACTTGCATATAGGATTGTAACAGGCACATGAATTCCCTAAATACAATTGGTCAGAAGAATGGGACTCTCAGCAGAGGCAAAGCTGACCAGTAACTGACATTTTACTGCATGTTACAAACTGTGCCTCAAATTGGACATTTTGTAAAATTTGACAAAAAAATTAATGGAGTGGAATTGTGGATGGCAGGGATGTTTTGTTTCCCTGTAGGAAACTAGTCACAGTGGTGTCAATAAAATAAATCTTGGGGGTAACTTCAAGACAGGAAACACGAGAGTCTGAGGATTTTTGAGAAGCTGGGGTTTTGGAATTGAGGCTTGGGTTGTCCTGTGTGTGAGTTGTGGATCCCAAGGAGGAGGGGCTTGGATTTCTACCCTGTATTGTTCAGGCCTGTATTTCCAGCCTGTCATGTGCACTGCATAATCAGTGCATGATTTACGTATTTGTAAACTTAGATCTCAACTCGAACACTTAACATGTCATCAGATCTGCTTAAAAATGGAATTGCTAATTTTTTTCTGCCTCTTTGACACCTTGTTTTGTGTTTGCTGTCGTTGCCGTCGTGGTTTGCAGACGTGGGTTGGCAACAAGCGGCGGAAGATGAGCAGCAAGAGCGCCGTGGAATCTGGGGGCACCCCCCCAGGGACTGCCCCTGCCACTCCCTCCGTGCCCCCGGAAGCAGCAGTGAGAAATGTGGTAAATATTGCTCGATCCCAAAGCCAGCAATCCTCTTGGACCTCTTCAAACAACGACGTGATAGTGACTGGTATCTACAGCCCTGCCAGCTCCTCGGGCCGGCCCGGAGCCGCCAAGCACATGAACGCCTCCATGGCAGAGCTCCACAAAACCTCCATCCCACGGCTCCCGGGCAAGAGCGACGCAGACTTCCAGCAGCAGCACATCCCTCTGGGCCGGCAAGTACCCCACTGTAAAAACGCTTCCCTCTTAGTGGGGGAAAAGACCATTATCCTATCCAGGCAAACGAGCGTGCTCAATTCTGCCAACTCCATCTACAGCCACACCAAGAAAGGCTCCTCGGTGCAGACGGCGGAGCTGGTGTTACCTCAGAAACCCATGATTTGCCACAGGCCCTGCAAGGCCGAGCCCTTGGGGTGCCAGCGCTTGCACAAACCTGAGCATGCAGCCCTGGTGTCTCACGTGCCCCCAGGGCCGAGGGCTCACCCCAGGGACCCGGCCTGTGGCACCCAGAACCTGGAGATCCGCGAGGTGTTCTCGCTGGCCGTCACCGACCAGCCCCAGCGCCTGGTGGCCAGCACGGCACAGAAACATCCCCATCCCTCCCTGGAGGGCGGCTGCCTGTCCATAGCCATGGAGACAGGCGACGTGGATGATGAGTACGCCCGTGAGGAGGAGCTGGCCTCCATGGGAGCACAGATCCAGAGCTACTCCAGATACTGTGAGGGCAGCGGCTCCGGCCGCGGGGACAACCAAAGCACGGCCGGGCCGGGCCGCAGCGGGGGCTGTGGGGCACAGCTGGGCAGTGCCAGGGATGTGCCCGACAATCTCCTGTACCACAGCAGAGAGTTCCACCTGCCCGCACGGACCTCATTGCACACGACATCCAGCACGATTTATAACACCGCCAGCGCAGCCAGAAGTTCCTTTTCTCCTCATTTTACGTCTTCAAGTCAACTGAGGCTGTCACAAAACCAAAATAATTACCAGGTAATCCATCAGTTTATCTCTGTCTTCCAACCTCAGAGCCAAGGTTGTACATAAATGCTGTTTCCTTGCAGAGTTGGTAGCTATTGAGCAGTAGGTTCACCTTTCTGCAGGCTGTGCTCCTTTCATGCCTTTCAGTGGAGATAATTCCTTCTCAAACCCAGTGCAGGCAGCACTGCAGTGTGGTAGCACTTCTGCCTGTCCAGCTGAGCCCTTGGTAGCCATATGTTGAAGATCAGTGAGGATTTCATGGATTCCATGGCTAAATTTTGGTTGCAGGAGGGTCATACCTGCGAGCTGGTGGTTGCTCAAGCCTGTGTTGTCCTGCCTTGGCTTTCCAGCACGTGCCATGGCCTTTCCCTGGGTGTTCCCCTATGGACACAAGTCACACGTTGCACAAGACATGGTTTCATGGTGACATTTGTACATTTGCTCACCCCATTGATGTCAGCTTGGAATCCTGTACGCCCTGTGCAGGTGGCAGTCTCTGGACCTGTGTTCTGTCAGGGATTAGGGTCCCCTCTCAGGGAGTTAACTCAGCTTCCCTTCCTACAACATCTAATTCAAATTATCAGTTTTACACTCAATCCCTTTATTCCTCTTCCTGTACTAAAATCCCTTTAGTAATACTGAGGGGAAATTAAATGCAGATCATTGTAGAGCTAAAAGATATTTAGGAGAAACTGCAACACTTGACACATTTTTTTAGTTTTTGGTATCACAAGGGGAGAGATACTTGTACAGGAAACATCCAAATTGGTATTTTTCATGGATTTTATACCATCGGGCATGACATAGCCTGGAGACACTGAGGTAAAAGTCTTTTAAGGCTGACAGGATGTGATTGTGTGTGTCACCTGCATGCATTTGCCTGTTACTGCATTGCCTTTTTAGTTTATCCTGAAAATAAACCATGTTGGCAGCATATCAGCTTTTCCTGTGCTTTGCTCACCGGGATAGAGAACAAGACTTTGAGAGCCATGGTTTTTTAGATTTTTTTAGTTTTTCTTTTCTTTTTTCCTGACTTGTTCCTATCTCATGTGACCATTTGAAAGAAAGCTTCTGAGTCCAAGTCAGTGCCATTTTTCACCTGAATTATTACTTTTCTGGGTAAACCAGAGGCTTGATGAACAGAGAATTTTGGGGAGAAGATGGCACATCAGATGAGCTGTTCTCTCCTTTACTCTCACAGTCTGTCAGTATTTGCTGTTACTTTTCTTACTTGGTTATGGAATTCCTGAAGTGCTGTTTACTTTTGCCATCCCAGTTTCACAGAAGAAAAGCTGTAAATGTGCAGATCAGTCCAATAAAGGGTTGGTAAAAGTGCTTATGGTTGAGTTAAGGACATTTTTTTAAGTTTCGTGAAGAGAAATCCTTTACTGATGCCTCCATCAGCTGTGTGCTTATGGTGCTTTATTTCATTCTTTAAAAAACATCAGAGAGAGTGATTTCTTCTATTTTAAATTCTTTGAAAATGAAATTCAGAATAACTTTATTTTGGTGTTTTATGGGGTAGGAACTGAGTATTTTTGAAGAGCTAGAACAGTTCATGGTAGATGATATTTTATCTGTCTGTATTGTGTTTTATGGATCAGAATGAGATCTCTGGAGCTTTGTTTCGGGGTTTTTTTACTTCACCCTATTGTAACAACATATCTGTTTTTCTGATAAGTGAGGAATTCATCTGTACCCCAGCTGACCTCCCTGCCTGTCTCATACACCTGTTCTTTGAATTTGCAATGTGGATGGAGGGAGCTTCTGTTTCCTGTCATATATCCCTTTTCATTCCAGAGTTTTAAACCTTGGAAAAGCTGAGCAGGATGCTGTTAATTCCCTTATTGCTGTGAGCATGCAGCCTGTGAACCCCTGAGGTGACACTTCTGGGTATTAGAGATTTTCTAAGGTGCTGTCTTGAATCCTTTTAGGCTTGTACAGGAAGACACTTCATTTTTTGTAGTCAGTTTATGTTAATTTTATTGCCCATGTTTAGCTAATTTATCCATCAGCACAGAGATGAAAATCCTTAAACTTGTTGAATTTAAAAATAGAAAATCTTCTTGAATTTAAAAATAGATTAAACCTGAGCTAAATGATTATTGGAGTAGTTGAACATCCAAGCAGATGCTTCTTCAAAGTCAGGACTGTGTGATTCATGTTTTGATGAAGTAATTACTGTCATATATTGGTGGGGTATCTAATTAGCAATTAGTTATAGCTTCCTTACTGGTTCAATTAATCAAATTCATGTTAGTGTAACTTAAGACTAAATTTAATTAACTGATCAATTTTAATGGCTGAGCAGTTTCAGTAAACAAATTCTTCAGCCTACTTGCTTGTTTTAGTTTGACTTTGAGTGTGTTGAAGTAGAGAGGCTGTCTGTGCTGTCCTCCAGGCTGAGTTGGGATTTAGTCTTGGTTTCTTCCCCCAGCCTTAAGGGACAAGAGCACTGTTGAGAATATGTGTATTTTTATTTATTTTGTTCCCAAGCCCAGTGCCATGCATGTTGTCTTTCAGGGAGTTCTCTTGAGATGAACTTGGCTGGTTTTGGCCTCATCCCTATCAGAACTCTGTGCATTTTTCTTCCCAGCAACCCTTAATGCTCTGCCACGTAGATTTTGCTTTATTCCCATAGAAAAGCACTTTATTTTTTTTTGTAGCCCCCTTTAAATTAGTGCAGAGGAGCTGCCTGGGTGCTTCCTTGGGGTGCCTTTGCAGTGAATTCTGTGGTGTGAAGCTGTTGTGTGGGATACAGGGTTGTAACAGGCATAACTTTACAGAATTTCAAAAAATGTGTATGTGCAGTGAAAAAAGTAATATTTTAGGCTCAAATCCTGATGCAGGCTGGCCCTTGGGAAGGGAGGGTGCTCCTTTCCAGCCCCCCTCAACTCTCTTTGTGCTGTAATGAGAAAGGGTCTGACCTTGGGTGAGCTCCAAGTGCTTCCAGCAAAAAGCTTGAATAAAAGTGTTTTTCATGCTTGTACAGCAGACACCTGTAGCAGAGCTGCTGTGCTTGTTGTGCTCATGCTACAAGATCCATCAGTGAAGCACTCTGCAAATGCAAAAACTCTCAGTGCAGTTTGGTTCAGTCAGCAGAAGTGCACAGGTTTTTTCCTCACATACATGTGTGTAATGATGTGAAGTGATTGATCTCTCCAGAGCTGTGTTTAGTCTCTCAAGCATTGCTTGTCTGCAGCAGAAGATGAACATGGAATCCTAAATATGAAGCCTAAAATATTCCAGGCTATGACACACATCAGATGGTCAGGGAAAACACTCTGAGATTTTTATTTAGTGAAGTCTGACCTCTGGGAATGATGGAGAAGCAATAGGAATGGAGGCAGCTCTCCTTTGCTTTCACACCCATTCCCCATCCTTCTCCATCCTGATATCCCTAATTTTTCTGCTGGTACTCAAATCTTTAACATCAGACATAGAACAGCTCAGTGATAAACACGGGAGCATTTTTTCTGAAGTTGAAGTGATGTAATTGAAAAAGATGTGAGGGCAGCTCAGTCCTCAGTCCTTGTCTGACTCCAGTCCCCTCATCCTACCAGTTTGGGACAGATGGAAAGGCAAACTGCTGTTGTGAAATACAAGTTTTGGGGTACCAAAAGTACACAAACACTCAAGCTGTCACTGTGTTATCTTGCCCCCACCCAAAGAAACAATGTTTTATTCTTGGCAGTAAAGGTGAGTGTGACTTTGGTTTTGGATCTTAACCTGTTTATAGACATTGGTGTCAGAATTGAATGTACAGTGCTGAAGTCTCAGTATTGGCTCTCACAGCAACCTAAGCTGCTCTTGTTTTCTGTTCTGTTTCCTCCTTCCCCTCTGCAGATTTCAGGAAACCTTACTGTGCCTTGGATTACAGGTTGTTCCAGAAAAAGAGCAGTAAGTACATTTCCATCTAAGTATCTAATGCATTGAGTGAAGCAATGAAAAGTTGGTAAAAATGCATTTTTGAAATGGGTTTGCCTTGGGTGGGTTTTTTCCCTTTTTCCTTTGATACAAACATTATCTGCAGGTGGACTGTTTCAGCTGAGGTGAAATTGATGTCTATCTTTAAAAGCAGGTCAAGGTCATAATCCAGTGTGAGGTGATGCCCAGGGAGGAATTGTGCCCTTAGCTCAAATACAGCATCTGAATTGATAAGGACTGAGAGTTTGGAGCTCAGAATATGTTTTTTGTGTTGAAAGTGAAGTGGTTGTTAATTCAGGCAACTGAATGCTTAAGAGAGTAACTCCCTCTGCAGCTTCACTGCACATGCACAGAATTAGTCAGTGCTGGCTGTAGGAACTTGATCAAGTCTAATTTTATCCACATAAATGTCATTTCACAGTAGCAGAATCAGACAGGTTGGTGTCCTCAATTCACAGACAACTCCAAACCTCAACACAAGGTATGAAACAGCTTTTGTCAGGGGGAAAAAAAACCAACTCTGCCCAACTCTTCTGTTTAGTTAGTGCTCAGCATTTCCAGCCTGTCTTTGAAGAGGAGCCAGTTCTGCCTCCAGCCTCAGGTGGGATGGTCCAGCCAGGCTCTCCAGGGGCTGCTCTAGCACTCCTGCTCTGTCAGAAGCAACAGCTGGGGAAATGTCAGTCATGGTGATGAAACTCCCCAGTCTGTGGAGCTGGCAGTGTCCTGGCAGTGTCCTGGCAGTGTCCTGGCAGTGTCCTGGCAGTGGCTGCTGTGTTGGCAGTGAGGTCTAGCCAATGGAAGAGCCTTTCTTTGCCTTCTCCTACTGTAACCAAAACTTTTTCCTTTCTTTATTATTTTCCGTTCTTTAGTCTTCAAAAGGTGTGAGTGTGGCAGTGTTTCCTGTATAAGTAGGAACCTAAGGACCATCATGTTAATGGTGTTTTCTCTGAGACTTTTTCTAGGTCTCAGCTGAAGCACTCCAATTTCTGCAGTTTGGTACAATCACTTCTTTTTAAACAGAGAGCACTTTATAAGAGCATCTCCCAGAGGAACTGGTACTTTTATACAAATCCTGTTGTGCTCAATCCATCTTTTTTCTTTCCTAAGTGCTAATTCTCTTGAGGAGGCTTTTTAAAATACAGCTCTTTTCTGGAAGGCTCATCCCTTCCATCACTTAATGACCTTTTAGAGCATCTCACCAAGGAGCTGGGGGGTGTCCTGGGGTAGAGTTCCACAGCTAAATGGGGAAGTTTTCCCTCTCCCTCCCAGTGCCCTGCCACCCCATCCACAGCCAATATCCAGCTGTAAGGTAACCCAGGTTGGGTGTGTGACCTGTCAGGTACAAATTCTGCTGCTGAGATTGTTTTTAGAGTTCAGTGCTGTTCTGGGGGTCAGGTGAGTGCCAGAGCCAGCTCAGATCTGGCAGTGGGAGCATTGGGCTGGGAGTGGGGTAATGTTGGCCCCTGCCTGCAGCACTGGGGGGGTTGTTGGGCATTGTGGTCATGCTGGATACCCGACCCTAGCTGTAGAAGACATTTCTGAAGTAAATTTTAAACTTTCAAAGATGTGGAGGTGCCTGTTCATTAGTCATAGAGTCCCTAAGGTTGACAATACCTTTAAGATCATTGAGTCCAACCCTCAGCCCAGCATCAGCATGGTCACCACTACACCATGTCCCCAGGGGCCACATCCACACTTGAACACTTCCAGGGATGGTGATTCCACCCCTGCCCTGGGCAACCTGTCCCAATGCTTTACAACCCTTTCAGTGATGAAATATTTCCTGATGTCCAACCTGACCTCCCCTGGCCCAGCCTGAGGCCGTTCCCTCTCCTCCTGTCCCTGTTCCCTGGGAGCAGAGCCCGATCTGGGGCTGTCCCCTCCTGTCAGGGAGTTGTGCAGAGCCACAAGGTCCCCCTGATCCCCCTTTTCTCCAGGCTGAGCCCCTTTCCAGCTCCCTCAGCCCCTCCTGATGCTCCAGACCTTGCCCCAGCTCCATTCCTTCTCTGTCCCCAGACTCTAAATGTCCTTCCTGCAGTGAGAGACCATTAAGGATGGTTATTAGGGAATTCTTTTTCCTTAGACCTTTACTCATTTGTCTTTTTAATCAATAAAGTGCATAAAACCCATGGGTTAATACAGTCTGACAACATCTGTGTCCAGATTTGTGGATGCACTTTCCCAGTCCGAGTTCGGAATCATTTCAAGAGACAAGTTGAGGACTTGGCATTCCAAAACTGCAGTGTACACACAGGGGTAAGACAGCAAAGGAGACAAAGCTCCTACTTCCTAGAAACTTTGATTTCAACTGTGAAATTCTTTTGAATTAAGAGCGTGAGGGAACAGAAATAGAATGGATAGAGTTGTAGAAGTGCCATTATGGCAATTACTGCCATTCAAACAGGAAAAAGGCTAATCTGTATTTTGGTTAAAATGAAGAAGATTGTCTTTTAGATGCTCTGAATTTTTAATCTTCTGCCTTGATGTTTTGTTTTCCTTGCCCTGTCCTTCAACTGTATCAGGAGAGAAATAAAAGCTGTGCAGTTCTGCAGAAACTCTTTCTTGTGTGCTCAGCTCTGCTGTAGGATGATGTAATCCTGATTGTTAATGAATATTAGTCTAGAAATATCACCCTCTCAGTAAGTCAGGAGAGTGTCTTTGGCAGTGACAGAGTTCTGTGTTCTGTCCTGGTGCATGTGCAGTGGCCTTTATGAATGCATTGATTTTTGGTTTTTCACAGGGTGGTGGAAGGATAACAAGGACTCAAAAATAGCAGTGAAGGTATCAGTTAAGGAGCATTAAAAGGGATAAAATATCTCCATTTCTGTTCTTAAGTCTTGAGTGTACTGACTGTGCTTCAGATCTGTGTCATCTGAGGTCTGAGCAGAATGCTTTGTGTTTGTGGTTGATTTAGAAGTACTGGTGTGCTCTGGAGAGCATTTGTCACACAGGTGGTGACTCTGGGTAAGCTGTGCCTTAGTGGTGAAGTTTTATTTCAGGGGAGGGAGGGGGCTTGTGTGCCCTGAGCTTCACTTTGGGGTGTCTGGGCTCTCAGTCTGATATATTTGGGAACAGGAAAGATCTGAAATGGGTGGAGAGTGCTAGATTTTGATTTTTGTATCACTGTTTACACATTGGCTTTTGAATAAAACTCTGGAGATGGAGGCAATAAAGTGTCCCCTCTGCATCCTGCCTCTCACAGGAGTGCAGACACACTTTGGGCAGGTGAAGGGGGTGCAGTGTGAGACCTGCCCCCAGCTGTTCTGGGCAGGGGAACACAGCTGGATTTTGTGGAGGAGACACATCAGTACAACTCTGAGGAAAGCTCCTCCTTGGCCTGGGCTCTGCAAGGCTCAGGAAAACCAATGTGAGCTGAGAGCAAACAGCTCAGAGCAGCTTCACAGAGAAACCCCAGCAGGGATTAAAGCTGCCTGCAGTCAGAGGGCACCTCAGCTCTGCCTTTTGGTTTAAAACTATTCCAGGAGGAACTTGGGGAGTTCTCTCCACCTTCCTGTGCTCTCCCAGGAGGGGGGGAAATGTGATTTAGTCAAGTCAGTGGGAGCATGTCTGAGTGTGCAGAGAGAGGTTTGCCAGGCTGGAGGTCTCTGGATGGGAACGCAGCTTGTTCCTATTTTGGCATTTAGAATACTGACTTGAAGTGTTTCCTCCTTCTGTGAGATATTTTATTGTGTATCTAAAAAAGATATTTCTACGTTGGTAATACCATCCATAGCATGGCCTGGTTTCTGACTGGGAACAGCACCTCCCTGTCCCACAGCACTCTGAAGGAATGCAGAGGGGGACAAGTCTGCTCCTGCTTTTATTTTGTGATGTGCTGCACCTCAGTGCCACAAATCCCCTTGGCTTATTGTCTGCTGTGAACCTGCAGACAAGGAATTCATCCTATCTGAACAGGAACTGCAAAACTTTCTGGCCCAATGTGAGGAAGACATTATTAGATCAAGTAAGAATCATGATGATTACCATCTAAAAATCAGTTTACTTTGAGGCTGGACATTCATTATTTCAGAAATCAGCTCAAAACCTCCAGAAGGGTGAGTGGTCATTTTGTGTGGTTTGAGGGTTGGTTTGGAAATTAGAATGAGATGACTGGGGCTCAAGAGTGTAATTTCTTTGCTGGGCTGTTCATTGCATTGATATCTCTTTTTTTCCAATCTTTTTAGTTGAGTTTGATTTAGAAACAGATATTAACAGAATAGCTGTAATTTTGGCTGAGTGCTGAAGCAGTTACAGCTCTTCTCACAATGGGGTGCTATGAAATATTTATCAGTTCTGCTTCCATCAGAGCAAACTTCAAGCATACCCAGCCAGTGGGGAAAGATGCAAAAAGGAAACTGCAGAAACTCAGCAGTGTGTGCCCTAATGGTGTGTGAGCAGGAGTTGAAGGGTGCCTGCAGACACCTTTGTGCCTGAGTTTGTGCAGCTGTGTGTGAGCAGCAGTGTCCAGCCTAAGCTCAGGATGGGTGTCACTGCTTTGTGGCACTGGTGAAACCTGAAGCTGAAACCTCAGGCTGAAGGAATGTGAAATCTGGCACAGCTTTAATGAGGTTAAATATCTTGGTGTGTTAAGGGAAAATGCAAACCTTCAGAATTTGTATGTGGGAAATCAAGAGATAATAAACTGAAAAGCAAGAATGATGTTAAATTGTGCAGGTGGGAAAGGAGAAATGTAGTGGAATGATTCAGAAATCGCTGTTAATCCATACAAATAAGATCTTGAGGTGGGAATTGATATTCTTCTGAAGAAAGCAGATATTAATTAGTGTCAGGGTTCAGAGAGCTCCATGCTGGTATCACTGGGAAGGTGAATAAGGCAAAATGACACCGTGCTTGTACAGAAGAATCTGGGATTTGTTCATACTTTGAATACTTTGAGTGCTTCTGATCTTCCCATTCCTCCCAAAATATAACAGAGAAGCAGTGACAGGGATCAAAGGCGTGGAAAATTTGTTTGTGAGAGGTTTGTTTGCTAAAAATAACCATTACCTCAGCCCATTTCATCACCAAGTATCAGAACTGAATGTTGATTTAATATAATTTCACTGCAATTGAAATGAACACACACAGTGCTCAGCTGCAGCATAAATGCAAGTTATAAAACCTCTAGTTCTTCCATTTTTTAGCATGTCTTTGATTAATAATCTGAAATTTGTGTATAGCTTTTGTGCACGTGGCCTGAAACATTTTCAACTGATGCATAAAACCGGATCTAAAAGGCAGGCTCTAAGAAAAGGCAGGATGAGGACACTCCACTCTGTGCAATTATTCATCCCAATTATAGACACCGGATTTGCACCACAGATACTGCTGCACGGTGGGGGGGGGGACAAGGAGCTTGGCAAAGAGCCAGGAATGTCTCTGATAAACTGGGTCATCTCTTCCAGGGATGTTGTTGTTACACTTGGGAGGCCAGGGATAAGCTGGGTTTAACCCTGCCTGCAGCACAACTGCTGATTCAATTTGCTTTTCCTTGGGAATGGATAGGCTGGATTGAGCTGGACAAAGCCTCTCCTCCTTTTTAAACTGTGGCCAACAGAAGTGGGAAATGGAAAGGATTCAGCCAGCAGCCAGCACTGTCAAGGATAAAGCCAAGCCTTGCATCAGCGAGCTGGGTGTCTGATGAGAGGAAGTGAGAATTGTATTCAGAGCTGAGTTAATGGCATGAAAAATAAGAAGTGAACTACTGGCTTGCCTTCACCTATAAGTATTGTCATAAACATGAAGCTTGTCAATATTATATTTTGATATTTTTTCCTGTAATGGTGAATATTATGATACTTGTAGGGCTATGAGATTTTACTCTTGGTCCCTCATTTCCTCTGATGATATTAAGCATGAGAAGGTTATTAACTAAATTGATGGAATCTTAGTTACATGTACAATGTAGAAATTCTATCCTTTATTTTTTGACAAAAGTCATTATGTAATTTTTAAGCAGTTTATAATGCAGGAGTCAAACTTGGGTATGATCCATGTCAAGGGGATGATCCTGTAATTGAGGGTAGTTAGTGATTTCCCTAAGAAACTGCTGATAAGGCCCATGGCACAGCGTGTGACACGAAGGCAGCTAATCTGGAGCTGAGATTTGGACATGCTCAAGTGTCATTTACATCTCCTGAGCTTAAGGGCTGACACTGATCCCATGATGCTGGTGCAGCAATTGAGAGCAGGGTGTGTAAATTATGATCCTTCAAGATGTCTGAGATCCTGTGAAGCTGCTCACTTGGCAGAGCACAGGGGCTCCTCAGTGCTGGTCTTGGCAGAACAAAGTGGCTAAAATGAAACAGAAGCTCCAAAGTAGAAAATATAACTCATATTAACGTAATTATACAGCACTTGTGAGGTGAAAACCACTGAATAGCAATGTATCTAATAAGATTTTTATTGAAACATTTGTAGTAGGTTATCGGTATTAACATCAACCCACTAAAATGGAAAAGATCTGAATCTGCTTTTTAAGGAAAATTTTTGAAGGCCAGGTGCTTTTGCTAAATTTTGCTTTTTCCATGTTAAAACACTTGCTCATTGTTTTGAGCAAGTAGAAGCTGAGCAGGCTCTGCACCTTCCTGAGCACCATACCTTTGGGAACTGGAGGCAGGCACTGGGTGTCTTTGTCCAAGGCAGGATCCTCTTGCAGATCACTTTTCCTGCTACTGAGCCTTTCTCTGGCTTCTTTCAGAAGAGGAAGCATTTCTGAATAACTGCGAAACCACTTGGCAAGAAGAAACCTGAGCTTCCTCCAGCAGCAGCTTTCTGGACTTTCTTTGGGTTTTGCTCTAAATTTGGCCAACACAACCACTGGGGTGAGAGAAGACAACCTGGGCAAGGTTTCTCCCTTCCCTGTGCTGTAACTCCAGGCACATTTCCTGGTGCTGCACAGAATTTCACAGAACATTCTGAGCTGGAAGGGACCCCACAAGAATCTTTGTGTGCAACACTGAAGTGAATGGGCTGAAATGAGAGAGCTGAACCTGGGAGAGCCAATTTGGGTGTTCAGGAGGGGGTTTAGGCTGTGGATGTTAAATGTGAGGCATTGCTGGGTGTTCTGTGCCTGCCGAGCACTGATCACAGGGAGCTCTGGGAGTTCACTGCGAGGGCTTGCAGCAGTGTGAGCTCTGCAGAACCAGCAGGCAATGTTAGTTATTTATGGCTAAAAACCACCCACTGTCCTTTAGGAGGTGAGGTTGCCCTGAGCAGTCAGGAATGTGGATAGGCCAGGGTTCCTTGTTCTTTTGTGTAGTCTGGGCGTTGCTGTCACTCCTCTCTGCCTTCCTTCCCTCTTCTGGGCACTGGGCTGTCGCAGAGCAGAGCTCTTCCCAAACCCCAGTCTCTTCTGCCAGCAGCTATAAAAGGAGTTCTTGCTGCAGTGATCCAGGAGATGGCTGTGCTTTTGTTCCTTGAGCAAGGCTTGGAGTCAGGAGGAGCTCAGGTCAGGCGTGCAGCGAGAGCGGCAGCAGCTCCGGGTGAACGGGCACCAGGGATTTGGCTTTGCCCCGGTCTGGAGCCGCACTTTGCTCAGCCTAGAGCAGCCAAGTGGATTCCTTTTGGATGAGCATGGCCTGGGGCATCCTGCCCAGGAGCATTTCCTGTGCTGGGCTCCCCGGGGCTGTGCAGAGCAAAGGGCTCAGGAGTGTCCGGGGTGCTCCTGACCAACCCCACTCTGCTGTGGGATGGGCAGGATGGGAACAGCCCCTCTAATTCCAGTCTGGGATGGTGGAACTACAGCCAGGAAAAACTCGGAGTGCCCGGTAGGCACTCAATTAATCGTGGATTCGTTAAAGTTGGAAAAGACCTCTAAGGTCATCAGTGCAACTGGACCATATTTGAATGCACCATTTATCTGGTGCATCTTTTTACTGGGATTACTTTGGGAAGACAAACGTTTGATGCCCTGTTTTGTGTTCATACATTGAGGAGACTCAAGTGCTTCTAACATTTTGAGAAATAGTAATTTTTAAGAGAAGAATATTGCAACAACTACAATATTCTGAAGATTAACAAAAGCTAAAACTGGGAACTGTACAAGGTTGTCAAATGATCCTAGTTCTGTAAAATTACTTTTTATTTATTCCACTTAAAATTATTTCTTTCTAGCTTTTAACGGTTTTTAAATTATCAAATACAGAATTCAGCTATTGAAATCATGAACACAATTCAGCTACTGAAGTAATGACACATGTGGCACATGGGCTGCAAGTTACCCATGCAGACTTTGTGGTTGATTTTCTGTCCTCTAAAGAGCAGGAGAAGTGAAAAACATGGGTTGGTGTAATGAAACTGTAGATTTCAGATAAAATTCTGTGTGAAAAGCTTTTGATAAAGCTTGGAAGCTCTACTAGAGAAATACACTCTGTGCTCACACAGTTCAAATTGTGGTAAGATGTTTAGGAATTCTTTTTCAGCGTTACTCTTTTTATCAGTGATTCACTATCACATGTTTTGATAAACATAGACAAAGAGTTCGGGAACTCACAGATAAACAGTGGAACCAATTTAAACTCAAGCTCACCACATAAACATTAAAGTATTCCCTTTAGGAAGTCAGAATCCTTTGAATTATGCATGTGTTGTAGTTTGCAGTAAGATAAAAGAACTTTAAGGGGGGAGGGTGAGAAACTTGAAAAGCCTTTAAGGAGTAATTTGCATAAATTGGGTGGAGAGAGTAAACAGCACAAGGGGGAAAAAAAGTTATTTTCAGTAAGGCCTTATAGAATGAGATAAAACAAATTACCAAAAGATCAGGTGGGGTTGAAACAAAGCTGAAGTGCCTTAAACTTGGTTAATGCTGCCACTGCCTTTACAGCAAATCCCAGGGAATGCTGAAGTGCTCTGGATAAAAAAAAGAAATCAAAAAACCCCAAATTCTTAAGGGAGACTTAAAAGAGAAGAAGAGCCATGGAGACAGTAGAAAGTGTGTGTTACTGTGTGGGAGACCTCTGGACATGAATGCTCAGGATAAACAGATTTTTTTTTCAATCTAACAGTATTTTTTTTATCTTGCAGTTACAGGACCGCACACAATTTAGTGACCGAGACTTAGCTACCCTAAAGAAATACTGGGACAATGGCATGACCAGCCTGGGCTCAGTCTGCAGAGAGAAAATTGAAGCTGTGGCTGCAGAATTAAATGTTGACTGTGAAATAGTTCGGGTAAGAAATCCAGAGTCTTCCCTTATCTTGTTGCAGGAGCAGAAATAGGACAGATGAAAGGCTTTAAAAATTTCATGAGGAAGCTTGAAATAGATTTCACATATTACATAATGAATGACCATGTTGGGAAGTGCTCTCCTGCTCTTTCTGCAGTCTATATTTAGTGAAAGCCCTCAGGTAAGAGTCTTATTGATCAGCAGCAGAAGCAGCACTACGAGCTGTTTGACATTCTCTTGAGTAAGATTTTAAGTAAAAGTGTTACATTTTTGAGGGAGATCCTAGAAGACTGAAAGGTACTATTTACATTGCTAATAAGATACCAAAAAAGGGCTTTTCTAAAGATACAGGGAAAATACTTCTCATTCATGCTTATAGGGAGAATTGTGTGAAAGAAAATGCTCCAAAATAGGGAAAAAAATATCTTACAAGACTGAGGGCAGGTGGAGGTGAGATGGAGGAATTCTGGGTCAGTTTAGTTTGATGGTCCCTGTAGATGCTGAGGGAGGCACAGGTGTGCTGGAGATCACCTGGCTCCCAAGAATCTCTGCACATCATCTCTTCCAGAGGCTGGGACGTTGTTGCTGCTGTGTCCTGGGTGAGCAGACACCCAGCAGCACCTCTGGGGTCTCATTTGCTCATCCCAGCCTCAGGAGATGGCCCCACTGTTTGCAGTCAGACAAGGACAGGATCCTTCCTTTCCCTCATGACAGGCATGGCAATTGGGATTATTCCTTTCAGTTTTCATCCTCTTTTTCCACCTGTTTCCTAAATTTCTGCCACTGCTGCAGAAGCAGGGCTGAGAGCTCTTAGTGAAACTCTCCTGCTGTGGAGACCTCTGCCTTGCTGCATCCAAATGGTTCCAAAGCTGCTTTTAGGGTTGAACACCAATCTGGTTATTGGTTTTTGTGAGCACAGGGGAATTCTAAAATACCCAGTTGTACTTCTGGAAGCTGAAGAGAATCACTCTTTTCTCTGTAGAATGCAAAGCTGCTCCTTGTTTTCCAATGACTTCACTTTGCTGTCTGAAAGGTGTCGGCACCTCCTGGCCATGACACACCTCCTGGGACCCAGGGTGACACCCAGGCTCCCTTGGTTTGTCCCTTGGGAACATCCTCACTGGCACACAAGGGGTGATGCTGTGGAGTTCTGTGCAAACCTTCCCAGCTGCTGGAATGTTTCTGTCCTCAGGGCAGGGACTGGGGAAGGCTCTGGCACCACCTGCACCAGAGCAGACTCACAAATGACCCCAAGCACTTCACAGACCTTGCTAGAAATCTTTAAGGAGAATGTATTTTAGGGATAGAATCTCCAGCTGATTTCCCACATGGCAGTTCCAGTCTGCTCTTGCCCTCACTGTTTTGCTGTTCCAGAATGTTCTCTGTTCAGCAGAGCACACAGGATGTGGAACCTTCTCTTCCCCATTTAATTTGAGACACTATCAAAACATGTTCATCTTCTCTGACATTCTCAGTATGTTGAATGAAAGATTTTCTGCTTTGAAAAGTCTGTAAAAAGATCTGCCTTTCCCAAGTGCCTTTTTTTACTAAAAAAGAGATAGATTCAATTTAAATTTTGTTAGCACTGTTTGTTAAAATCACAAGATGATGGGAAAATTTAAAGAATGGCAATACACTGCTTGGAAAAAAGAGACCCAGATCTCAAAGGGCTGCTTGTGCGAGGGGTTTTCTTTAATTTTTTTTCCCAAAACTGTAGGTAATAGAAAAAAATGATCTAGGTAGTTCTCTGCATGCCTGTTGTGCATTCTTCAAAGAGGAAAATCAGCAAGTTGGGAAAGCAAATACCAGCCAACAAAAATGATTTGCTAAAAATAGTGTTTAGCATCTTATCTTTTAGCTTGTTAGAGATGCAGCTTTCAAAGGGTTTTTCTTTCCAAGGCTGGCACAGCATGAAACTGTGTTTAGTAGTTGGGACTGCTGTTAATATTCCTTTATTTTTTCTCTTTGGTAATCAAGGTATTATAAGCAAAAAGTTTTTTACTCAACTTTTTCAGAAGAGAAAGGAGGAACAGGTCAGGTATTTCTGAAGTAAGGCCAGAGTGATGTTTAGTGTGTCTTTAAAGAAAATCCTACAATATTTTAGTGCCTAGGGAAACTCACTTGGAACAGAGGCCTCATGGAAAGGATGTGCATTTTGCCATGGTCTGATCATGTTTTC
Source organism: Rhabdornis inornatus (assembly GCA_013397075.1). Lineage (NCBI taxonomy): Eukaryota > Metazoa > Chordata > Aves > Passeriformes > Rhabdornithidae > Rhabdornis > Rhabdornis inornatus. The sequence continues at coordinate 361,700 of VWZS01001110.1, read as the reverse complement.
AAACCCAGGAACTGCTGCTCCTATTTCTGGGGGTGTAGATGGTGTGGAAGGGGGATGAGAGGCAGCCCCAGAAGAGTGGGAGTAGCAGTTGGTAAAGAAATGGATTCCTGGCTCTGGGAAGGGTTTTTGGTTGATTTGATGGAATGAAGGGTCTGGGGTACAGGGGCTGTTGAACAGAGTTGAGATGAGAAGCTGAAAGCCTGAGTGCCAAAAGGGAAGGGGGAGCCTTAGGAGGTGAAGAGTTGCAGACAGTTCTTGTTACATCACATTAAACTCTGAATCTTTAATAATTTTTGGTTCAGATGTTTCTTCATCAGAGAAGGCAAATTAATGACCAGGTGTACAGATCCACTTGGAGAATTTAGAATGTGGGTCTTTTCTTCTTTATTTTTTTTTCCTTTGAAATTCAGCTTTATTGATGTAAGATTAAAGCATCCATCTCCATCCCACCATGGCAGAGTTTCCAGGTTCCCTGGGCTGGTTTCATCTCCCACACTGTTCCCAGTGTGCTCCTCTGCACTCACTGCAAACAACTTTTCCTCAAGCTCTGTCTTACAGCCAAAGGGGGCTGAAGGATGAGCTGCTCTGAGCTTTGTTCTTCCAAATTCCTTTCTGCCCTCCAAGGAGGGTGCTGTAGATCTGTCACCTTGGCCAGTTCCCTCTGCTGTAGGAAATCCTGGAACAGGGGGCATGTTTGGGTCACTGGGTGCTTCAGTCCCCTTATGGAAGTTGCAGAGTAGGAGAACCTGGATCAAAGATCTTATGTTAAATTTGTTGAATAATTTGGGTGAGCAGAGACCTTACAAAGTCACCTAGTCCTGTTCTTTATCTGGAGCAGGACTGACTTTGGAATCAAGTCAGGTTTCTCAGGATGCTGTCCAGTAAAACACTGAGTACCTCCAAGGCTGGAGGTACCAAGGCTCCTATGGACAAACTGTCCCTCTGCCTCACTGCAAAGCATTATTTTTTCTTTTATGTTCTCACTTCAATCAGAGCTTCCCTTGCTGCCACTTGTGCCCATTGCTTCTTTTCCTTTTGCTGTGCACCTTCCTGTTTCCCACGGAAAGCTGAACCTGGACACAGGATTTTGGGAAGGAGCCTCAGGAGGGTCAAATACTGGGGAATAGTCAGCTCCCTGAACTGCTGGCTGCACTCCTGCTCCTGTAGCCCAGATGTGCTGATGTCAATTGGTTGGGGGCCTGTTGCTTTTATTATAGTTTCTGATATAATTCATGTTTATTTCTCTTACAAGACTTGGATTGGGAATCGAAGACGGAAATATCGTTTAATGGGGATTGAGGTCCCACCCCCTAGAGGAGGTCCTGCTGATTTCTCTGATCAATCTGAATTTGTTTCTAAATCAGCACTTAATCCAGGAGAGGAAACTGCTACTGAAGTGGGGGATGATAATGATAGGAATGATGAAGTATCAATCTGCTTATCTGAAGGAAGCTCACAAGGTATTTGGAATGCAGTTACTACTGTGCCTATATTTTCAATTTTGTGCAGTGTGCATGCTTTGGATTCTGTTGTACACATTCAAAAACGTCTGACAGAGTCACAAGTGCTCCACCCCGCCTGGGCTGAAGGTACTGTTTGGTCTCTTTCTTCTATCTCTGTGTCTCTTAGTTTTGTTGGGTTTGTAATACAAAGTTTGGAGAAACCTTTGATCATAAGAGCCCCATTTCTGCCAGATTCATCTGAAATGAAATCGAGAGTTCACGTTTTGCTGGTGCAAGTGGGAGCTGGGCAGACAGTACATGTAGGGAAGCCTCACTTCCCAAGGAAGCCAGATTTTAAAAATTATCTCTGTCAGCTGCTCAGTTCTTCCCAGCCAGCTGGAATGGCCATCCCTGGAAGTGTCCAAGGCCAGGTTGGGCAGGGCTTAGAGCACCCTGGGGTAGGGGAACGTGTCCCTGCCTTGGCAGGGGTGGGACTGGATGAGCTTTAAGGTTCCTCCCATCCCAGCCCATGCTGTGATTCCATCCCTGTGATCCTGGGCCATCCCAGGCACTGGTGGGGCTGGAGCTGCTGCTGGGGCTGAGCAGAGCTGCTGGGACTGTGAATTCCCAGTTCTCCTGGCAGGGAGCCCCTCAGCTCAGGCTGGAACAAGGAGCTGCCCGGGCCTCCTGCTGCTCTGTCTGACAGGCAAACACAACGAGCAGATCAAAGCCAGGAGCAGGGGACAGCTCAGGAGCCTTGGAACTGCACACACAGGGGGTGTCCTCAGTAAACTGCAGCAGCTGCAGTGAGAAGTGCCTACAACTTAATTCCCTTTTCCCTCCCAGGAGCACACGGGATCAATGTCTGCCCCTCCTGTCCATGAGCCCAGCCCATCCCCCACTCACTAATTGCTCCCAGTGCTTCTGCTTAGTGGAGATCAATGGAGCCTTTGCTCTGCCAGCCTGAAGAAAGTCTGACCTCGGGCCTGCTGCTGCTGCAGCTCAGTGTGCCAGGCTTGATCCTGTCATTTCCTCAGAACAATTGAAAGGGAAGAGCCAGGGGAGCAGAGAGCGGCTGGGAAGGAGTTTGGGAGAGCCTTGTCATATTCGACTGTAGGGGGAAGAAGATGATAAAGAAATGGGTCGAGTGATTGAAAGCCAAGTGAGATGAGGAATCTCAGAGTCCTTGATTTGCCTAAGGTGTGGAAGGAGCTGATTTAAGTGAGATCTGCTTGAGCGAAAATGGTGACAGAGACGAGTGTGAAGTGTCTGTAGTTCAAGTGAGGAATAACTCCGTGTTTGTTGAGTCAGGCAAGGTGAGGCTGAACACTTGGGTGAATTATTATTAGTGTCAAAGCCTAAGCAAGTGCAAGGAAACAACAGGATTTCCACAGCATCCAGGAATCCCACTTTCATTCTTTTATTCTCCCACAACAATTCCTTCAGTTCATTTCTCCAGTTCAAAGAAGGAGGTTTCACTGCTGCAGCTCAGCTGGTTTTGAACTTCTTGGAAAATATTTCCCCCAATACTCATGGGTTATGTTCAGTCACAGATAGGGAATTGTTCTAATGTTTGAGAACTGTTGCTTTTGGTCCTAATTTATTAAAGACCCAAAACCACAACAGCAAAAACCACTCTGAAAGACAAACAAAAGCAATTTTTGGTCACCTAGAGTGACAGTTGATGGCTTCTGCTTTTAAGATATAGTGTGTAAATATAAAAAAATAAGCTGTACTGTGATGCAAAGTGGATCATTAAAGCTGTCATAGTGCCTCACCTTTTTCAATTGTGTGTTAATTGAATCCACGCTGTGTAAGAGGAGGCCATTAGGGCTGTGCCACGTTCCATGAGCTGAGGATGAATATTTAAGGAGTTGGGAATCTGCAGGGAGCTGCTTCCTTCAGCTGTTGAATCCAAGGGGTGGCTGTCAGGGTTATAGAGTTCCTGGTGCCTTGGGATGTCCCCAAGTCCCTGAGGATCCTCCTCACCCAGTGACTTTCACCCTTCCTTGCCCCTGCTCCCCAGTGCTCCAGTTTGATCCCATGTGCTCCTGGCACAGATTGTCCTATGGAGCTGTGACCACTGGCAGATTGAGTTTATTTGAAACTATTTCCAATCAAATTTGCTCAGTTTATAGATATTTAACTTAAAAGTTGTTTGAAGCCATTAACTGGCTCTGTATGGTCTGGCCTAAACATTTCCCTGTCTTTGGTAATGCCAGGGAAATCCTGTTATCCCTGTGTTTGTGTGGAGGTGACAGACTCTGGAATCACCTGAACTTTGCTGCCCCTTCCCTCTTTTCCTCTTTATATTTAATATTTATAATAGATTTATGTTTTAATATGCAAAAGTCAAGTAAATATGAGAAATAAACTTCAGGGGTATTTAGGGGTAAATAGACTTCCCTTTCTTTGGGTTTTGTGTTCTCCTAGGCCTTTAAAGTCAATGGAATCATCTAATGCTTTGTGGTTGAAATAACAGGGTAAAATCTGTTCTGTTTTCAAGTGTCTATACATAAAAAAGCATTTGCCATAATCTGATCACTTTTTGGTTCAAAACCCATCAGTGTCTGCAAGGGATAAGTGGGATTTAGATATGTACCCCAGAATTTCAGGAATGTAGGATTTTTCATGTAGGAGTTTATTTTAATTTAAAAAAAAACCCAACTTCTGCACACCTCTGATCTGAAACTCTTCATCACCTTTGAATATTCCAACCTGAACCTAAAAATGGGAAGGTTTTGGTACAGAGAATAACTGAGAGTTTTGTTGTTGTTTCAAGTCACAGTTGGTTTGATGTTGGCCTGAAATGCTTGTGACAAGATGTCTTTTTAATAAGGCAGATACTCTGTTTATGATTAGACATTGATACCATGACTTTGCTGTTGGATTTAGCAGCTGTGACATTTACTGGTAAACACCACTAATGGTCCTTCAGCATAAAATTGGAATGAAATCTGACAAAACCAATTTATTTCTGCAGAAGAGACAAATGAAGCTCTTCAAAATGAAGAAATTGGCCACAAAGATGATGACCAGAATCCAGTTTCCACTGATAATGTGGTATGTTTACCTTTCCTTTTCCACCAATTAATAACTCCTTAATTAATATTGAGGTTGTTGTCCAGCACCTGTGTTTTTCACTAGGTGACAACTTCAATTGTGTGTGTTAAAAGTCCTTCCTAGTTGAGCTTTAAAACTGTACTAAAAATACTAAAACACAACAGGAAAAGTCCCTAAAACCTTCAGTAGAAATGGTTTGCATAGGTGATGTCCAAGAGACTCAGCTCCCCAACCTGCCTGAGCCCCAGATTTTGTCATTTGATACAGCAATGGAACAAAACCAAAGAGTTTCTTCATCCTTTGTTCTGAAAACACTGTAACAAAAATTTTTAAAAATGCCCTTAAAATTGGACTAAAATACATGTATTTGCATAAGAGATACAGTTTTCCTATATGGAATTCTACTCTGTTCCTTCCCCTCCTATCTTAAAAAGAGCGTCTAAGTAAAGGGGAATGAGGATGTTTGGCAGTTGTTTAGAGACTCTTTCCTCAAGCTGAGTCTAAAACCAAAAATATTTGAGTCCCAGTGTTACTGAGGGTCTGATGGAGCAGCAGAACTCGGGGACATCAAAGCTCTGAGCTGTTGTCACTTCATCTGGGCTGGCAGACACTGGAGCACACAAAATGTGCTTTATCCTCCCTGCCTTCAGCACAGGCTTGGTGCTTGGTGGGTCCTGCCAGGGAGAGCTGGGAATGCCCCTGGAAGGATTTCTCCTGCGTGATTTCAGGGAAATTCCTGGTGTGCAGGCAGGAGGGACCACGTGCTGCAGGAAAAACCTCCAAAATAACACCTCAGGAATGACCCATGGACATGGATTGGGTCGGGGGTCTTTGCCTACACTGGGTTAAACACCATCCTGAAAAATAGGAAAATTGCTGTAGCTTATTGTGGACAGGTTCATAAATGTTCACAGCTGTCAAAACAATTAAAAACAGTAAAAAAACTTGGGATGTGTTTCTGAGTGTTAGTGTTAAACTTGGCCTTAACATTGTGCTTTAGATATCTTTAGAAACCCAGTACAAAAAGCTCCCCCAAAATTTGTGAATTAGATGAAAATGTCCATATTTGTGCATTTGGATCAGCATCCCCTACAGCTAAGGGCATTTCCCTTGCACTGTGGCCAGGGAAGGTCAGAGGAGAACTCCTTGATTTCTTTAGGAAAGGAGTAGCTCAGGACTTGCTGTGATGGCTGGTTTATCCAGAGGGATACTTTTCCAGACCCTCCTTTGCAACAGCAGAGCAGAGCAGGGGCTGTGAGGGGATAAATGTGCAACTTAAAGTCAAAGAGCTGGGCCAGGGAGCTCCTCCTCTGTAAACAGCCCCAGTCTCCATGGCAGCAGCTCCCACTGGATTCCTGCTGGATCTCCTGGCTGAGGTGCATGATTGCCATCTAATGGGGGCTCAGAACTCCTCAGGAGCCAGCACAAAGCTCTCTTGCCTTCATCCTTCATCCTTCATCCTTCCTGCCCCTTTGGGATGCAGATCCTCATTTGTTTGTCTCCTCCGTGCGTTGGAATGAGCTGTTTGCTTCTGTTTCAGAAAATAGAAATTTTAGATGATGAAGAGAGTGATCTGATCAGCAATTCTGAAGTGGATCAGATGAGTTCTCTTTTGGATTACAAGGTGAGTGATTGGGCTGTGGGACAGCAGGATAATCCCCTGGGAGTGCAGGGAGTGGATCTGTCAGGAATTCATCAGCAAAAGCTTGTGGGATCCTGAGTTCCTCTGCTGTGCACATCATGCCCTGATCCCACCCCCAGCCACTTTATCCATGTTTCAACCCAAATGGAGGCAGGAAAACCCCATTTCTACAGAGCTGCAGCTCCCCCCGTGTGTCCCAACAAAGGGATTTATGGAGCCACTCCACCAGAATTGTTCCTTGGAGTGCTGCAGTGCTTCCCCTGGTGCTGCCAGCTCTGGAAGGGACTGAGCAGTTGGAATCTTCTGCTGGAATGGGGGGATCTGAGGAGAAGTCATTCCCCAGGACATGGAAGTGGTGGCTGTGGGAGGGAGGAGAAGTTGGATCCTGCCAGCTCCTGTTTCCTGCCAAAAGCTGGGGGTTTTGTGTGTGCTGCTCTCCCAGGAGTTGCCACAATTCCACTTTCCCTTGAGTTTTTACCTCCATTGCTGAATTTTTCCCTTAAAAACCAGGTCTGTTCTCCTGACAGTAATCAATCACCAAAATAATAAACAGAATATCTCTTCAGAACAAAAATTCCTCCTTCCAGCAGCATTTTCCTGGGAAGGGCAGTGAAGAATGAATCAGGAGAGGGAATGACCTTTTCTTAATGTCACCTGTCAGCCCAGTGAGAGGCTTGTTGTGACAGTGCCCTGCAGGGCCAGGGCTGTTGTTTGACAGCACTGATTGCTCCCTGAGTTTTCTGCCTAAATCTGAATTCTTCTGGGCTGGGCAAAATCCAGAGCTAAACAGGCAACTGCTATGTATCCATTGGGAAGAATTCAGTTGATTTTTTGTGGAAGCCTCAGAATTGCAGCCCAAATATTCCTCTCTCATTCCCAGAGCTGTTATCACCTGGAACAGTGTGGTGAGCAGTGCTTTCACTGAAAAAAATCTGAATTTTCTGGGGAAAAAAACAACAAAAATACAGCCATTTTTAAAGGTTTATTGCAAAGCTTTCGAGCATCATGTAGTCACAGCTCTTCATGTCTGCTAAAGCTGAATTCCAGCCAGTGTAAGCATGAATATCATATTTTTTTCATTATTCTCTCATGAGTTGGTGCTATTAAGCAGAGCCCTTCTACAAAAATGAGCAATGCCTTTGATCTTGTAACCTAAATAAACAGTTTGATTTTCATGATCTTTGCAAAGGTGAATAACCAGAGAAAATGAATTTTAGCTCTGCACTGATCAACAGGTTTAGCATTTTGATCCAATATGTTTCAAAGAGAAGAGATACTTGGAATAAATGTAAATACTTATCAAATCTGAAATTTTAATTAAGAGATAGTATCGATTGGGAAATGCCTTTTTAGCCAAAGCACACAAATTATTGATATTTCCTCATTTTGTAATATATTACATCCAGTTCCAGCCATAAACAACTCTGTGGAGGTTGGAACCAAATGATCTTTGAGGTCCCTTCCAAACTGTTCTGTCACTCTGTGATATTCCTGGTTATTCTGTAACCCCAGGGACCCTGAGGAGCTTGGTGAGCTGGCACTTGATCCACATCAAGCCCAGCTGCACTGGAGGATATTATCTTTTAATTCTGAAGATTTTTCAAGTCATTTTCCCGGTTTTTTGTGTCAAGCCTTCTCCTGCAATAGTGGAATTTATTTGCTGTCTCTTCTCACAGCCCCTTGATCACTTCTAGGAAGAGATGTGGGCTTTGGTTGTCATTGTCACTAAAAATAATTTTAGTGACCATTTAGTTTTAACTAAAAGGGGCCTTCAGGTGTGGTTATTCCAGTGCTTTGTCCTCTCCCCATCCCTGCAGGGATTTAACAGACACGTGCCTGTGGCACTTGGGGACATGTTTAGTGGTGGCCTTAGCACTGCTGGGGAATGGTTGGGCTCAATCTTAGAGGACTTTTCCAGCCTAAAGGATCCCGTGGTTCTGAGATAATTCCCAGAACTCTCTGGTTTCCCCACAGAATGAAGAAGTCAGGTTCATCGAGAGTCAGCTGGAGAACCACAAACAGAAATATTTTGAACTGCAGACGTTTACCCGGAGTTTGATACTTGCAATTAAATCAGATGATAAGGAACAGCAGCAGGTAAATCCTGGAGCAGGTTTAATAGCTGTGTTTAATATCAGAAGATGTTTGTCCTTTTGTGTTGTGTCCCTCCCTTGGGTTTATTCCAGAGGCTCAAATTATGATTGAACAACTCAATTCATTTTCTCACTCTTTGTTTAAAGCACTGCTGATATCAAAACCACACCTAACAGTGTATATACTATATATTAGATGTTTTTCCCTTGTAGGCTCTGCTTTCAGACTTACCTCCTGAACTTGAAGAAATGGATTTCAACCACACATCCCCAGAGCCCGACGATACCTCATTCAGCCTCTCATCCCTGTCGGAGAAAAACGCCTCAGACAGTTTGTGATTGGTTTTTTGGTTTTTTTTTTTTTGAAAGAGACAGAACAGAAACCCCACAGGAGGTGCAGGGTTCAGGGGACAGAGAGGCTTTTGCTCTGCAGTGTTCTCAGCCCAGGGGAGCCAGCCCGAGCAGGAGGAGCCTGTGCTGGAGGGCAGCTCCTCCCAGCCTTGCACTGCCCAGGAATTGGGAATGCTGGGTTTGGAAAATCAAAGAACTGCCTGAGGGAAGGGTTCACTGGTAGCAGCTTGGCCTTGGGTAGGATTAACTTGGACTCTCCAGAGCAACTCTGGCTCTGTAGCAAAGTCTTTTTGAGCAGGAGTGGGAACAAATGTCATGTGACACACAGCGAATTCTCCAGCTCCACGTGCTCCCCAGGCCTGTTTATTATATTTTTCCCCATTTTTACTCAGGTAGGTGGACTAAAAATTGGGGTCCAAATAGAATAATGGGCTTTCTCTGAGTTGTGCTTGAAAACCTGAAATTAAACTGAAGTGGTTTTTGTTTTCTGACTTGAGATTGTTAAATCTTCCATTTTTCTGACCAAAATAGCTGAAAAAACCTTGAAAGGCTAACTGAAAAAATTGAATTATCATCAATAAATTATTAATGCAAGGAAGCAGTGATAAGTGTTGGAAGAAATGAGGTGGAAATGGGAACCCTGATAGCTGCAGGACACAACTTCCTAATACAGTAGCAATGGGATTGGATGTTTACACTCACTAGAGTTTAATGATTGTAGTCACAGTTTTTATTTGTCAAAGCCTGAATGCTAAAGTTTTTAGTATTTTAAGTCTTGGTTATATATTTTTCCACAAACTTTGCTCCAGTTTACCAAGCCAGTCAGAATTCCACAGCTGTCGTTGCATCCTGAAAGGTTTTCCAGTGTTGGGAAGTGAGTTTTGCAGGTCTGGTTTGAAGCCCTGCCTGGTGCATTTTTTGGCAAGTGCCATTTCTAAACTGTGATCTTGATTGCAGGAAGGGGCTGAACTGAATTCCTTCCTTCCCAGAGCTGTTGGCACTGAGTCCCTTCACTGCTGTGGTGGAATGGATGGCAGAGATGTTCAGATGGGTTCACTGGGGTGTGTTGGTGTCCAGGGAATGCCCTGGCAGTGGTGACAGGGTGGTGACCAGTCCAAGGCAGGTCTCAGTCCTGGAGCTCTTTTCCTCCAGGATGGTTCTGTGGGATGCTGCAGGTGCCTGCCCATGGAATTGATGCTCCAATTCCAACCTGGATACCCCTCAGCAAGCATTTTTCACACAGATAACTTCAGTCTGGTAAAAAACCTGATCTTCCCATTTTATGCCAAATAATAATTGCCTCTGGGGAATCCTTGTTCATCAGTGAGTAATCCCCTTCATTTCAGTGGGAGGTCCAAGGTGTAGCTCAGAAAATCCAGAGTGTTAGGGAAATATTTACACCTGTTTTTATCTTTAATGCTGGGGTTAAACTGGGGTTTTGGGGTTTTCTCTGTCTGATCAGTTCCTCCCTCATCACTTGTACAGCTCTTTTTGTTTAGTTTCAGTAGTGAGCTCTGTTCTTTCAGGTTTTTAGTCTCTCCTCCTTGGGCACGAGGAGCTTTTAGCAATACTCTTAAATACCAGCTGCAGAAAGGGCAGGAATGGCTTTAAAAGGTGTTCTGAAAAACCAAAAGTCTCACAGTTCTGCCCCCTGTACAATTCTGTAAATTCCCAACAGAGCTTCCCTTCCACAGAGGAAGCTCTGAGTTCCAAGCTGCTGTGTGTGAGTTGAGGCATCAAAACTTGGAGTGTAAATGGAGTTTTGTGAGCAGAGCTGACAGTGCTGTCCTTCACTGGGGGGGATAGAGCTGAGCTGGAATTCTGCTCTCTCTGAAAAACTCATTTATAAAGGGTTTTCTGTGCCAGGCTGACAATGGTTCCTATTGCTGTTCTCTTTGGACAGGAAATTTGTGCCACTGACAATGAAACCTCTTGATTTTTGCGAAATTTTAAAAAATAGTGCTGGGATTTGCCACTATTTGGACCCTATTTTCCTGCTTCTTACACTTGAATTCCCATGACAGAGGGCAGGATACTCTTAACAGGAGTTCTCAGTTTCATGGTCAATTAAATCATCTGCCTTTCTGCAAGAAAAACTTCCATTGATGATTCCTATTTTGCTGCTATTTTGTACCCAAACAAATCGAAGGAATTAATTTTGAATGAACTGTTTGCTAGATACAAACAATTATGTCAGACCCTGTTCTCCAGGAAGCTGGAATCCTCCTGGATGTGCAGCTGAGAAGAGCAGTCAAGGCCCACCCCATCCCTGGGGGATGTTCTGTGGTCCTTTCTCCTGTGGGGAGACAGAACACAGCCTGGGTCACTTGACAGCACTACTGGATAATCAGGAAAAAAAATACTATAAATTCCATCCCTGAATTACAAAATCTGGGGAAGAAGATGCTCCACAGCTCCTTGGCTGGGTTTTTTCAGTATCAGTGTTTATGTCCAGCAAAAACCTAATGACTGTTACCATTAGTGGTGTTTAAATGTTGGTGGAGAGCAGTGGGGGTGGCTCTGGGGTGGGTTTGGGTTCAGGGTGTTTCCCCTGTCTGTAGGATGGTAACAAATACCTGCATTAAGTGCAGTTCATCATTTCATAACCTTCCACAGGAGACAAAGCTCATCCTGTGCTTTTCAGGGTGACAGAACCCAGCCCCCTTTCTGTCCAGTGAGTGACTGTAATGTGAATTATCACTGCAGCACAAGGGCCACATGTTGGTGGTTTTATTATCTTTCTGTGGCCATGGATCTGTGTTTGACCATCCTGCAGAGTCTCTCATTTACTTTGTCCATGAACAATGCTCATTCCTAAAGCATCCATGGCAACATCAGTGATGTCTTTCTGAAGAAGCCCAGGTGGGAAAGTGGCCCAGAGCAGACTTTACCCAGAGGCAGGACAGGCTCTCCCTGGGGAGCTGTTTTTCATGCTGGACAGTTTGCTCATGGTTAAAACCCTATTTCCTGGAGCTCTGCCTCCTTTCCTCTCCCTGCAGGTGATGCTTCAGTCACATCCATAGGTCTGACAGGAGTAACAGTGACAGGAAATACAATGAATACTCCAGTAGGTGAATTTGGGGCAGGTTAAAGGTACCTGAGCAGATGAACCCTAAGAGGTTTCTGGAGTGCCTGGCCCTGGAGGCAGCTCTGCACTTTAATCTCTCCAAGTATTTCTTTTCACTAAGGCAATAAAAGATGTGGAATGAGGAGTTTGGGGCTTTGCAGCCCTGTGAGTGAGGAAAGGAATGTCCTGGTTCTGTCTTCCCTAAGCTGTGTGTGCTGCTGGGCTCAGACAGGTGAAGTGATGGACGAGCCAGCAGCATCAGGGACATCTGGCTTGGGAATCCCTGCTTGGAGTGGATCTGCCCTGCCCTTTGGGATCTGCTGTGCCCCTGACCCTGAACACGAACTCCTGCACAGTCTGACCTTCCTCTTGTCATTCTGGACAGAGCCAGTGCTGGCCTCTGCTCTCAGAGTGCTGCTGGTGTGAGGAGGGACAGGAACGTGCATGAAGGGAAGAGCACAGAATTCCTGGCACAGGGACAATTCACAACTTGTTCCAGCCCAAAGCTTGATGTCCAGCCCTGCCCAGCTCCCCCAGACCAGGGGCTGAAGGGCTGGAACCTGGCTCAGACTTTGCCTTTTCTGCCCCAAATCCTCCCAGCTCAGCTGGGAGGTGCCTGAGCAAAATTAGGGAGTGAGAAAACTCCACCTGGATTGTGGAGTTCGGATTGTGGAGTTTGGATTGTGGGCATTTGATTTCTTTAAACAAGAACATGTTACCACATTGACCACATGTGAAATCTGAAAAGTTTTGGGGAAAAAAAGAGTTAAAGCAGCACTACAAAATGGGTGTTTTCCATGGAAGAACAGGAGTTTAGTCTGAGTATTTATTGCTCAGAAAAACAGCAGCTGCTTTGGTCAGAACAGAAACAGGGCAGAGCCTTGGGCCTGTGGGGCTTCTTTTCCCACAAAGGAGCAAATCCTCTTGGCTGAAGGAGGTGTTCAAGGATGCTCCTGGAAGGAAAACAGTTCAGGTCAGTGCTTTGGCTCTGGGAACAGTTTCCCATGTTACTGAACTAAGTCAATAACTCTTTTCCAGCTCTGATTTACATTTTACACAACACTACCTCTGAAACGTGACACCCCTTAAACCCACACAGAAAATGTGAATTTAGGATTTTTTTTTTAACCTTTTATAGGCAATAAATTATTCCCAACGTGCATCCTTCAGTTTGTGCTTGGTTTTTGCTGAGTGTGAGCCATCACTTTGTTTTTATTTTATGCTATTTTTCTGTATTTGTGTTCATCACAATCTGTGGAGAAGGAAATAATGGGATATTAGGGAGAAAAACTTAGTATATGTTAATGGGAGAAAATATTTCTGTTAAAGCTGAAGGATGGTGGGGTGGCTGTGCTGGTTTTGGTGCAGCTGCTGTGAGAAATTGGTATTATCCTTAATTCTGGTATTAATGGTTGTTGGAGCATTGCTCAGTGCATCAGATAACTTAATCTGAGAGACAGCAGTGTAAGGAAAAAGATTTTACACTTCCTGAGACATCACAGTTCATAAATACCTCTGCAGATTTTTGTTTCAGTTGTCTCCTTTTTTTGGCATAACTTTATAGAGACTTTGTAGAAAGAATTTTGAAGTGTTAAATGAAAATGGGTCAGTAAAAACTGAGGTCAAATGTAGATTTAGGCCATGTTTATATTCAAGTTTTATCTGAAAAGAGTTCCTTGAATTCCCCCACCACATTTCTCTCCCTGGAGTACAGGGGAAGGATGCACGAGGGGGATGGAGGGAATGAGGCACAAGGAGGCAGAAATGAAGGTTCTGGGTTTTAGTCAAGAAAATTTCAATAAACTAAAGGGTTTCTGTACTGTGGAAAACAAGAGCTTCTGCTTTATCTGCAGATTTTGTGAAATACAGTTCAAAAAGTCATTGGCAAATCCGCTGAGTTGTGCTGGGGGAAAATTGTCTTCTCCAGTAGGAATTTTGTAATTTCTGGGGTTGTTTCTGGAATTACTGAGTGTGTGTGAACACTCAGATGCAGATTTACAATGTGCACAGATACACTGAACTTGATCACAGTAGCTCTACAAAGGTATTTTAACTTGAAGTGTTAATGGAATTCTTCTCAAATACATTTAATTTGCTCTTATTTTTCTGTCTTGCTGCATATCAATTGCATAGTTCTGAAAAATTATTCAAAGACATCCATACAAATACGGTTTATTGTTTGTGTCCTTGCAACTGGTAACTTTAAGGCTTGGAAATTTATGAAAATGCCCATAATAATATTTCTGAGTAATCTTGGCAAATAAACAAACTGCTGTATTTCTGAAGAGATAATGAATCTTCTGCTATGGTAACTTCTGCTTTATTTTCACTGTAGGAACCGGTTTCATTTAAAAAATACTCTGAAAATCTAATATTACTGTATAACTTGGATGTTTTCCTTTGCCTACAAAACAGGATAATTGATGATTTTAAATCTTTTATCATTTCCTTCTGGGCCAATTCCTTAAGCTTTGTAACCTGAGCATATTCCTGAGTTTCTGTGTGAAAATCTTTATTTATATTGCATTTTTATGATTTGTATCAGTACGTGTAGCAAAGAAACTACTACAAACCTTCAACTGAAGTACCTCCACTAAGGTCCAGGACACCTGATCTGGGCATTTGGAGTGCCAGATGCCTGGAGAAACAGTCCAGACATTTATATTGAGTTGGTTTTCTGTGTATATAAAGGGTATTTATAATCTTGTATTAACAGAGTCATCATTGGAAATGCTGATTTCCTGCTTTAGAAGCCTGCTCAGCTATTTTTATATAAAACGTTGGTCTTAGCCTTAATTTTTTTTGGTGAAAAGTTGTGCCATAGATATTTTAACTTATCCATAGATCCTCAAAAAAAGAGTTTGCTTTGACTTCTCTAAATTAATTATTTTTTCCTCAAATTGTCCTAATTTGTTTTCTCTTCCAAATGCACCTCAAGGTTGGTTTGCTTTCTTAATTTTTTTTTTAAAGTTTTGGAAGATCCCTTCATCTGCATGCTTTGGTAGCTCGAGTTTTTCCTCTGTAGTTTATTGTTTATAGTTTAGAAGAACCTTTTATTGAAACCCCTTGAAGTAATGCTTGTACAAATGTATTTAGGGTGGCCCAGATGGTCAGAGAAAAGGGCTATTTAGCATTGGTAAATTTGTCTACTGACTCAAGGATATTTTTCTACGTCTGTCAAGTTTGGGACTATGGAGAAATGAAATAAAGGTGAACTAACTCCTTTTCCTATATGAACTTCTCCGTTTCTGTCTTTATTATGGCCTTGTGAATGTTCAGTTCTGGTCAGAGCAACAAGAATTAAATCCACGTCAGGGCTCAGCCCATATAAATTAATTTATTATTTATGGAGTGGCTTTTCAGAATTAGAATTTTGTACAGAACTTGGAGCCCTCTGTCCCAGGAGCAGTGAAATGTCCCTTCCCAAACCGGGATTTGTGTGCAGTGGAGGCACTGCACACCCAGCACCGACCCAGCTCAGTTCACCTGAGGGGGTTGAGCTGTGGGGCTTTTTTAAAGCTGTTTTTAGGCTGAGTGTGAGCTCTTTGTGCTCTTTTCATCCCGTCCCTTGGCATTCCCTAAATTAAAGATCTCCAGAGCTAAATCCCGTGGCCTCTGACCTCATCCCCAGTGCATGTGGATGGAAACGGGACAGTTTTTGGAGCTGATGTTTGATGGCTTCAGGAGCAATCCTGGTGTGGAAGGAGCACCCGGGGGTGCTGGGGGTGCCCGAGGGACAGGGACAGGGATGGGGACAGGGATGGGGGCAGGGACAGGGGCAGGAGTGAAACTGAATTCAAACCCAGGGATGCTGGAAGAGCCGGAGGGGCCGCACGGAAAAGGGATTTGCTGCGGGCTGCATCCCCTGGGGTCGGGCAGGGACATGGGAGCGAGGTGCAGGCGGATCCCGCAATTCCCGATCCCGAAATTAGAGTCCCGAAATTCCCGGATCCCGCAATTCCCGGATCCCGAAATTCCCGGATCCCAAAATTCCCGGATCCCGCAAATCCCAGATCCCGAAATTCCAGGGTCCCTCAGCTCCCGGGTCCCGCAATTCCCGGGTCCCGAAATTCCCGGGTCCCGAAATTCCCGGATCCCGCAATTCTCAGATTCTGCAATTCCCGGATCCCGAAATTCCCGGGTCCCGAAATTCCCGTATCCCGCAATTCTCAGATTCTGCAATTCCCAGATCCCGCAAATCCCAGATCCCGAAATTCCCGGATCCCAAAATTCCCGGATCCCGCAAATCCCAGATCCCGAAATTCCAGGGTCCCTCAGCTCCCGGGTCCCGCAATTCCCGGGTCCCGAAATTCCCGGGTCCCGAAATTCCCGGATCCCGCAATTCTCAGATTCTGCAATTCCCGGATCCCGAAATTCCCGGGTCCCGAAATTCCCGTATCCCGCAATTCTCAGATTCTGCAATTCCCAGATCCCGCAAATCCCAGATCCAGAAATTCCCGGATCCCAAAATTCCCGGATCCCTCAAATTCCAGGGTCCCTCAGTTCCCGGATCCCGAAATTCCCGGGTCCCGAAATTCCCGTATCCCGCAATTCTCAGATTCTGCAATTCCCAGATCCCGCAAATCCCAGATCCAGAAATTCCCGGATCCCAAAATTCCCGGATCCCTCAAATTCCAGGGTTCCTCAGTTCCCGGATCCCGCAATTCCCGGGTCCCGCAATTCCCGGATCCCGCAGCTCCAGTGTCCCGCAGTTCCCGGCTCCGGTGCTGGCAGGGGCTGGCAGTGGCGATGTGGCCGCGTCCCGCGGATCCCACGGGCTCACCTGGCTCCTCTCCTGCCCTGCAGATTTCCATAATCCCGATTAATTAAACTCTCCAAAGTCACCCAAACTCCGAGCTCAGCCGCCGTCCAGCTTTGGAATTTCGGCTGCAGAGAGGGAGGGGAAAACCAGAGAGAAATGGATGGAGAGGAGTTGAATCTGTCTGATCCTAAAGATTTAGTGACAAATGTTCCTGGGACCCTAAACTCGGGTGTTTTGGGAAAAGCCCACCCGAGCCGGGTGGTGCTGCAGCTCCATTGCCACCTGGTGGCAAAAAAAACCCCAGGAATTGACGAAAAATGCCTTGAACTGTCGCTATACTTCACATTTCAGAATGAACAACTATTTTTGTCTCAATGAAAAATATTAAAATAGTATTAATAGTATTATAGTATTAAATATAAAATTAGTAAAGAGGAGACTGAGATCAGACTGAAGGTGCAGCCATAAAGCAGGAGCATATTCCAATTTGATTTCCCCACTTGGATTTAGGTTTGGGGTCACCAAAGTTGCTCCATGGGATGAGGTGATGTGTGACCAGCAGGGACAGCTGGGTGGCCACTCCAGCTCCATGTTCCTGCTGCAAGGAGTGAGGGAAAGGGCCATGGGAGGAGAAAGAAACAGGAAAAAAAGGTGTTTTCTGGTTATTTACTTGCAGTTGTTATTTTAGTGGAGAAGGAAAGGGCAAGAAATGTAAAAATTTTCAGACTTTGCCTACTATTTGATGTTGCTTTTTGGTTATTTCTTGCTAGAAATCTGAAATAATCTTGGACTGTGTAGAACTTCTGCACTAGAAGAAGCTCATTTGGCTATTTTGGAAGGAAAAATTCTCCCCAGCCTCAATCTTCCCTGGCAGCCTCCTCTTTTCTGAAATTTTCAATTAAAAGCCCTTCTTTCTTCAGAAGGTTTTGGGCTCAAGTGGAATTCAGGGGAATTTGAAGTGAATTTGGAGGAGTCACCCAGCAGGTCCCAGCCTCTCAAGGATGGACAGAGCAGGAGAGCAGCAGCCACACCAGGAGAGCCCATTTTGGGGAGGCCAAATCCTTGGAATTCCTGGGAACAGACACCCCAACAGTCAAAGACCATAGGTTAATTAACCTGAATTTAATGTTCTGTAAATCATTTAACAGTTGCAAACCCATTGCAACCAACTCCCCCCCAGGCCTTCATTCCCATAATAGTAATAAATGGCTCAC
This sequence comes from Rhabdornis inornatus, assembly GCA_013397075.1. NCBI lineage: Eukaryota > Metazoa > Chordata > Aves > Passeriformes > Rhabdornithidae > Rhabdornis > Rhabdornis inornatus. The sequence continues at coordinate 344,066 of VWZS01001110.1, read as the reverse complement.
TGTGATCAGAACTATAAACAGATTTCATGAATTCTGCCAGAAATTGAATATTGAATTATTTCTTTATGCCCACATGTCTTTCCTGGTTTGCTTAATTCTGCCAAATATTTAGCTCAGCCTTCTCTTCTCTCAGCAACCCACACTCTCCCAGCTACATCATCCCATTTTTGGACCATTATTTAAAATTTCAGGCTTTTTACAGAGCCTGACCAAGGAATCCAAACTGATCAGGGAGGAATGGAAGAGCTGAAGGTGCTCAGCTCCTGTGTGGGGATCAGGTCATGGGCTCCTCACAAAACACCTGCACAGCCAAGCAGCAGGGTTTGACCCCAGTAACGCTGGCACAGGCTCCCTGGTTTAGCCCTTTTTGGGAAAAATCCCACTGGGATGTGTCTTGACAAATGTGGGCCATGGGAACAGGATGGACACATTTCTGCGTGTTCTACAACCACACTTCAGAAATAGATGATTTTCTGAGTTTCCATTCTTTAAAATATTAATTAATCTAACTTTTTTCATACAAAACCCTGGAGTGTGTGGCTGAAAATGCCATTTCTAGCTGCCATGGGGGACTCTGAGCTGCTATGATCTGTGTCCTCTGCAAGAACCAGGACTCACAATTTTCAGAGTAAGTGCTGCTGATGGCCTGAAGACAGGTAGAAAACATTGACAAAATGTCAGCAATTAGCAGTAAAACCCTTTTAATTTGTGCAAACATTCCCAGATAAAGACTCCTATCACCTCTGCAGATGGCTTTCAATTGGTTTTCCCCTCTTTAATTCAGCTGAAGGGGCTGAGATAAGAGCTGAACCATTCAGTGCCCTGTCCTGGGGGAGCAGGAGCAGCTGGGGCTCCCGGAGCTGTTCCCTGCCGTGCTCCCAGCCCAGGGACAGGGATGGGGACAGGGATGGGGACAGGTTTGGGGACAGGGATGGGTGGCAGCGCCAGCTGCTCGCTGCTCCCACGCCAGAGCCATGTGTTGATTCACTCTGTAATTGATTTGGGCAACTCGAGGCAATCGGTTTCCAAGATACCACATCCTTCAGATATTTAAAACCCCTCTCCCTGGCAGTGTATTATATTTAAATGTCGATGGATGATCCGGGTGTGTATTTATAGCTCACATGGGCTCTGGGAATGGGCTGTGCATGGCTGGGCAGGGAAGGGTGTGTGCCTGGAATTCTGAGGGGGTTGGGGCAGTGGGGGCCCCTCTGAGTCACCCCAAAATCGATGTCCCACCATGGGTCAATGCAGTAGAGCTTCTGTTGGCTCCACCACACTGGGGTTCAGTGCAGCTCCAATTAACAGCCAGGCCATGAGCAGTGATTAGAGACTGATTGCAGATTTTCGCCCACAGAAGTGATGCCAGATTTTCTACCCAGGGCAGTGACCTGTCCAGCCAGGTAAGGGACATTTTAATTGCTGTTCCTGTAATGACAGGGACATCTCACTGTCACCTCCCCACCTCCACACCACTGCCATGGCTCACACAGGGATCACTCCCTTCCAGCAGTGAATGTTGGCTTCCTGGAAAAAGGAAATTTCCAACGAAGAGAGAGGAAACTGCTGTGATGTCACTCTGGATGTCCAACAACAACAAGTGGAAATACTGGTTAAATTGGTTGAGTATTATGAGACCTGGAGCTGCACACACATCTCATGAGCTCAAGGGTTTCAATGTATGAAAAGAAGACTTGTGTACATAGAGGAGGGGACAGCTCAGCACTCAGAAGAGGCAGAGGTAACCTGGGAGGTGGATGGGGACAGGGACACACAAGTCACCCCATCTCAGAGTGGCTCTGCAGAGCAGGAATGGCAGGAAGTGCCTGGAGAGGCAGAGTTCCCAAACTCCTGCTTTGGGCTTTTCCAGCAAGAGGAACACACACCCAAATCCTGAGATCTGGCATGAGCCCAGCCTGGGCAATGCAGAGCTTTCCTCGTTTTAACCCAAAACAAGCTGTAAAATACACTAAGAATGGAGATAAAACAAAGGCTTGGATTTGTGGCCTCCCACTTTTGCCACCATCATGATCTGGGCTTAAAGGAGGGATCCAGGATCACACATCAGCCAAAGGCTGGACCTGATGACCTCAGAGCTCTTTTCCAGCCCAGAGGATTCTGTGAAATCTTCCTCTCATCCATCCCTTGGGTGTGTGTAGCCTCAGGAGGCCACAGCAGGAAGGGAGCAGCAGGAAGTTCCAGCTTGGAACTACAGGAAACAAAGGTTAAACTGAGACACGATGGAGAAATGGAAACTGGTAAAACAAGAAGAGCTGGGATGCTCAGAGGGCCAGCATGGACATCAGGTCCTGGGGGACAGAGGAGGAACAGCAGGGATGGGAGCACAACACGACAAGGCACTGGGGTGGCAGGGCTGGCCCTGGCTGGGCCTCCAGGAGGCTCGGAGCAGTCACCTGAACAGGACGGTGTCACCTGAAGAGGATAGTGTCACCTGAAGAGGACACTGTCACCTGAAGAGGATAGTGTCACCTGAAGAGGACACTGTCACCTGAAGAGGGCAGTGTCGCAAGAAGATGGTGTCACAGGAAGAGAACAGTGTCACCTGAAGAGGATGGTGTCACCTGAAAAGGATGGTGTCACTTGAAGACGACAGTGTCACCTGAAGAGGGCGGTGTCACCCGGTGTCACCCAGGGCCACCCCGGTGGCGTTGTCCCCGGCTCAGCGGGAGCAGCTCCCGGGAAGCAGCGCAGGGCGGGATGTGAGAGCGCTGACGGCTCTGCCCGTGGGAGTAGCCGTGGGCTGGGATGACGGGTGATTTTTGGCTCGATGAGGAAAAAATAAAACCCGGCCTTTTTTTTTTTTTTTTTTTTTTGTTTGCTTCACTCTGAGCTTCATACTGTGGACTTTTCACTGGAATGTTTTAGGACTGGAATACATGCAAGGAAAGGAGAATCCGTGCACAAAATAATGGTTTGTATTAAAAGCAGTGTAGTAATAAGCAAAAATTAAAACACAGTCCATTAGAAAATCCCCTGCTTAAGAGGTTTTAAAAGCTGTTTTTACCCTTATGTACTAATAATGTTGAGTTATTTATATTTTTTTCATATCCTAAAGGTTTTACAATGATGAGTGTTTTTGCTGGAAGCATTTCTTAGTTCAATGTATGAGAGCTTGAACAGATCCCACTCATGCTCTGGATAAACTGAGTCATTCCAGCTTTCTCATGCCCAGATCTGACCTTTGACAGCTTTGTTTTACATTTGTTGGGTGAACTTGAACTGCTTCATCATTTACAGTACAACCATTGAGGCTTATAAATGTGATTGGGGCTGAGCAGCCTGCTGGTCACTGAGGGGTTAAGGACACCTGTGAAAGTTCAGACCATAATTTACAGCTCAAAAATATCTTGAGGGAGGAGGAAATTGAGTCCTTGGGAGGTGTCAATAGGACACAGAATGGGTTGGGGTGGGAGGAACCTTAAAGCCCATCTAGTGTCACCCCCTGCCATGGGTAGGGTGCTCCAAGTCCCAATGTCCAGCCTGCTCTGGGGCACTTCCAGGGATCCAGGGGCAGACACATCTTCTCTGGGCACCCTGTGCCAGGGCCTCATCACCTTCACAGAAAATAATTTTTTTGCACATATCTCATCTAATCCTACTCTCTTGCAGTTTGAAGCCATTGGAAATAGCTTCAAACTCTCTCCATCTCCCCTGTGGGCTCCCTCCAGGCACTGGAAGGCCACAATGGGGTCTCTTCTCCAGGCTGAACAATCCCAGCTCTCCCAGCCTTTCCTTGCCAGCAGAGCTGCTCCATCCCTCTGATGATCCTGGTGCCTCCTCTGGAATATTTCAGTCCTGTTGACTGCAATGCCATCACAGTGCTTCTGGCAGGTGCTTTTCCCAAGGAGCCCCCAGCCTGTGTGAATTCCTCACCCATTCCATGGCCAGGAATGGGAGCAGCAGCCAAGGTGTCTGCAGGGGAGCTCTCCTTGTTTTCCAGCTGCACGGAGCAGAATGAAGCAGACGTGTCACTGTGACAAGCCAACAGCTCTGAAAAAGCACTCCCAGAGTCTCCAAGCAAATTTGGAGGAAGCCAGAACTGCGGGGTTGGAGTTAAACAAACAGGCAGGCAAACAGGGAATGACAATTTTGGGTTCCCCTGAGCTCCCTGCAGCTCTCAGTGGGTTCAGCAGATCCATCAGAGTGACACGAGGGGAGTCAGAGGGAAATGCTGAGCAATCAGAGTGGCATTCTATGGAGGAAAAATCCTTTGTGGAGAAAATATTTATGGCAAAATGTTCTGTACAGAAAACTGATACCATGTGTTTATCCCATTAAAATCTTATCTAGGGGGTCTTGGGGTCTCCCTCTGGTTCTGTGCTCAGGTAATCATCTCCTTCACTCAAAAAATGACATTAATTGAGTCCATTGGGTGCAAAAAAATGACATTAATTGAATCTATTGGGTCCACTGGGTCCAAAAAAATGCCAATAATTGATATAAAATGGGTTCATCGTTTTATTCGTAGCATTAATACAGATGGAATCATCTCTGAGTGAAAACATCTTCCACCTAGAGTGCTAAATAACCAATATTAATAGCTAGGTGCAACATAAAATACTTTGTAAGTGTCTTATTAAAATGCATGAAGCAATGAGGACTTTGTCATAACGGAAGAAATATGTTACTTCTGTTGCTGCAAGCTTAATGATTGTTCTTAATCACCCATTGTTTGGTGATTGAAAATTTGGAAAGGTGTTTTAATTTAAATTTTGAAGTGTTCTCAGAGTTCATGTGCTTCTGAAAGGCATTGTTGGGAGGCAGTTGTGGCACTCACAAAGGCACAATTTCACAGTAAATCCAAGTTGCTGCTCGCCCAGCCAAACGCTGCCTCAAGCCCTTGCTGCTGAGCACAGGGACAATTTTAGATATCATTTAACAAGGCTGGCTTCTTTCTTTGAGTTAATTTGAACTCCAGCCCTTGATCATCTGCCTCTGTTTATGTGCAGTTATCCACCCTTGAAAATTTTCAAATTAATATTTCGCTCTGAATATTGGAAGTATTTTAATTCTGACTATCTCTTTCAATGGTTCCTGTAATTACAAGGTATGTCATTCATTTGAGATTTAAATCTGCTTCCTTCCCACACAAACCCAGCATTATTTCTTTTTTCCTTGAGATTACTGTTAGCAGATTTTAAAAGTGAGGCTTATTAATTTTTTGTATTTAAAAAACAGATCCTCTTTTGTAGAGTCCTGCCCTGGTGCTTTTTTCTGGCCTTCCAGAGATGGTACCAGAGGCTTCAGTACCACACTTTGTTTGTTTGCAGGAAGAAAAATCAAAGGTTGTTCCTCCTCCTTTTACGAGATAAATATTGATGCTCAGAATTACATTCTTTAAACTTGCTTCAAAACACCACAAACTGGTGAAGTGCAAACTGAAACTAGGCTGGAGCTGAGGTTTTGTAGCTTCACTAGGGAGGTTGAGGTATCCCACCAAAATTATTCTTGCTGTTCACAGGTGATTTATTGCTCAGCCCTGGCTCTGCTGCTGGGCTGGGCTGTGGTAAGAGCCATTCTTTACAAGTCTGACCTCATCCTGTGAGATGTTTTCTCCATGGAGTGCTCCTGTTTCTAACTGAAGCCAAATCACAACATCTACTAAAAACCCTCCCATTAAGGGTGGTGAGAATCTCTCACGTGGCGTGGACCGGATTTTTTCCTTATCACTGAAAGCCTGCTCATCTGTCAATTTTTTACCACTTTCAGCTGTTCTGCCACAGCTCCATCAATGCCTGTGACAGACAGCTCCTCAGTGACAGGACAAGCAGCTCTTTCAGTGTCAAAGTCAACTTGTTGAAGACTCTTCATAATTGCTTGTCCCTGCAGATTTACAGCAAAGGAGGGAATAGACAAAGAGCTGGGAGTGGTGCTGAGCCCTGTCCCTCCTTACTCAGCACTCGGCTGCCCCGTGGATGCTGTTGGTTATTAAGAACAAGGTAATGACCTGCAAAGTGTTTTGTGGCATTTCTCTGTAGGAAAGACACTGATTAAAGATCCATTGCCTGGCAATTGCTGCTTCAGGTTTGTCCTGGAAAAGCACAATGTGACTGGGACAGTGATGACTTTGCTGGCGGTGCTGTTGGATAGTGTTGGAGGATGGGCAGTGAATTCCTGCAGAGCAACTCAGGATCCAGAATCCCTGAGGCTGGGAAAGATCTCTGGGATCATCGAGTCCAGCCTGGGACCGATCCCCACCTTGTCACCAGCCCAGAACACTGAGTGCCGCCCCCAGTCCTTCCTGGGACACCCCCAGGGATGGGGCCTCCAAACCTCCCTGGGCAGCCTGACCATCCTTTCCATGGAGAAATTCCTGCTGATGTCCAACCTGACCTCCCCTGGTCCAGCCTGAGGCCGTTGCCTCTCCTCCTGTCCCTGTTCCCTGGGAGCAGAGCCTGACCCCCCTGGCTGTGCCCTCCTGTCAGGGAGTTGTGCAGAGCCACAAGGTCCCCCTGATCCCCCTTTTCTCCAGGCTGAGCCCCTTTCCAGCTCCCTCAGCCCCTCCTGATGCTCCAGCCCCTTCCCAGCTCCATTTCCTTCCCTGGACTCACTCCAACCTCTCAGTGTCTTTCTGGCAGTGAAATCAGGAGCAGGTTGGAGTTCTGGCACGTTGGCATTCTGTATTTAATACACCTGTGTAAGCCCAGCTGAGGGAAACATGAGTTAGAGGCAACTTGCATTGTTCCTTGTCTTTTCAACAACTCTGTTGGGGCTCGAGAGGCTTCGCAGCCTAGTGAAGAGTTTCAAGTAAGTTCTAGTCACTTACTGCTCATCTCCATATAATACTGTTATTTGTCTAATTGTTTCTATTCTTGTGTGTTTGCTATGTAAAAATGCAGTAAAGCCATTATGCAGGAAAAGAAAAGTGGTTGGGATGATTATTCTGTTATCAGTCATGACTAAGATGAAGAGAGATACACTAGCAAGACATTGTTCCTAAAATAGATATCTTGCAAACAAGAAATGTCAGTCAAATGAGGTTTAAATTAAATTCCTGATAGCAATTACTTACAGAATTATCATGCTCCCATTGAAATTATTATGAATATTGTCACCAGAGTTAATGGGAAAAGAAGTTGGGTTTAAGAGGCTGATTCTGAAACATATTCCAGAATGTGCTCAGCTTGTATCCTGCTGAACCCAAAGTCACAGGGCTACAAAGAGCATCCTTGGCTGAAGAGTGGCTCCAGGCTCAGGGCAGTGGGAAGAGGTGAAACTGGGAGCTGGGCACTTGCAGGAAGTATTGAATGGCCACAAATGAGTGACCTCAGTGGGAGCAGAACTGATGAAGTGCAGAAATGTGATGTGTGTTCCAAATAAAGAACTGATGAGTCAAGGTGTGCCCCAATTGGAACAGGAGCAAAGTCAAGACGGCTGGAAAATAACCTTGACTGTGGTGGAGAAGAAACAGCAGAGGAGCTGTGGTGACCCCCCAGAGCAGCAGGGGGCTGGAAGGATGTGGATCTCTGTCCCTCCAGCACTGGGGCCCTTTCCAGCACACACTGCTGCTGCAGCAATTATCTGAAGACCCAAACTGATATCCCTGGAGTGGCATTCACGACCTCCTCTCTGCTCCTCATGCAGCTATTACTCATCCAGTCAAGTCCTTTTGTTACACAATAAGGAGAAAACAACTTCTAAATATGTAGTTTTAAATCAGTATCTTTCTACTGCAAGACACAAACAGCCACTGCTGAATTATTTTTGACAGATACTAAGTTCCTATTTAATCTTTCAGGTTGAGGCATTTTTCTAAGCATGGCTCAGTAGGAAGTTAATTATAATCTTCCAAAATGGGAAGAATTTTCACCTGGGATGATTAGGATACTGGTTTGAGGCATGGTATGTGGGCTCCTAGCTAAAGTTAGGAACTGGCAACATCTTTGGCTCTCTCTCACTGCAGAAGTAACACCTTCTGCTGTCACAAGAACTACCCTGAAGATGGAGATCACGATGATTTTGGATGCAATCAATCCCTTAAGTATTCATCATTGTTGATACATTTGCATATTGGAACATCATGGTGGTTTATTCTGCGCTCTGAGGCAAAATTTGCTCTAAATTCCAGTTGGATTTTTCAGGCTTGGTTTCAGCTTCAAGGATAAATCAGGTTTGAAGAACTATAACGAAGCAAGTTCTGGAGCAAGACAAAAGTGTGTGAGATTCAGGTTTCTTTAAAAAAAGGATCAATTGCTTGTGGTAGATTTGCCATCTGTTGGTGTGTGCACACTGCTGCAGTGACTTATTTCAGTATTTAATTACGTTTTCTGACTGCACTTGGCTCAGCTAACCTTGGGAGTTTCTATCAGAAATACAGTTGGTCATGTTTTCATGAGAAGCTTTTGGAAAGAGACGAATTACCAAAGAAATTCTTGTTGATGAGTCCTTAGGAGGAGCTTGGACAAAGCTGAGCCTTGAGGTTTTCACTGAGTTATTACGTGGAGGCTGCAGGATTCCTGTGGTCTGTGCTGGGCTTTCCTAAGCTCAGACTCCAGAAGTGCCCACAAAGCCTGAGCGTCCATCCCTGCAGTGCCACCCAGGGGTGTAAAACCAGCCCCCTCCTCACTCCATCCCTGCTGTGCCCTCGTGATGGGTCTGTGATGTGCTCTGAGTGCCTTGCCATTTCCACAGAACTTGGGGAGCTGGTGACTGCTCATTACTTTCCTTCTCTTTGTAATTTGTGCACATTATTGACAACTATTTTATGTTTATTCCAAATCAGCAGTGAAAATGTGTGCAGAGAAGCAGGAATTTCCCCAGTCTTCAGCTCTGAGTGAGTGACCAGCCCAGGAATCCCCAGCCTGGGGAATGGAGCAGTGCCCCGCGGGGTGGTGGAGGTGGGATATACACCTGTGTGAAATCCCAAAAAGTGTGCAGAGGATCAATCCCTCTCCCTTGCAATATAAAGCCAGGGAACACCAGATCCAAATAACCAACAGGCTCGGAGTGAGGTACTTTGGTGATAAGGGTGGGATTTGCAGAGTGTTATGATCACTGTAAATGTAGATATTCCAGAAAACTTGGGTGAACTGATGGAAGAAATATCCCACAAGACTCTTCTGTGCAGGATCTCACCCTTGGTTTATGAAACCTGAATTGCTTGAGCCTGAACACAAATCTGGAGCTGTATTTTTAGCTATTGCTTACTCTGTTGTAGGTTCTGTCTGGCATCTGCTTTCCTGGCCAGTGTGGAGACAGGATACTGCATCTTTAATTTGTATTTTTCTTTGGGGCTAGAGAAGAACTGCGATGTGTCAGTTGGCTGGTTTGCAGCATTCACTCAGTTTTGGGGGAAAAATATAAACTACAGGACATTTGATTTCAAAATGCATTTCAAAATGAAGGAAAACTGAAAGGTTTTAAGTGAAAACAAGTACACACAAGCATAAAAAAGTCTAGTAGGATCTTCATTCACTGTGCCTATCTGCAGTTTTCATCCCCTACTGTCAAAGCACTGTGATCAGCAGAGATAAATTAATTGTATTTTCCATATGGCTGAGATATTTCTTGAGCTCATTTTGGACAAATGTGGCAAAATCTGCTGCTAAGTCTGTCCTGTAGTTCCAAAATACCTCCCAAAATATGTTTGCTCTGACGGTGAGAATGAAATAGTAGATCTTCCTCAAGGTGTTGATCTGGGAGCATCATCTCCCAATTGGCTTCCTTTTTTATCCCTAAGTGAGCTGTTAAAACCTTGCTACGGAAGCACAAAGATGAGATGGGGAAATAGAATGAAGCTGAGGCAGGGATTCACCACGGGCCTCTTCCCTCCCACTTTGTACTCTGACATAACCACAACAGAGTGCAAGAGAGGTTCTGGCTGTTCTGTGTGAGTGACTCCTCTTGCCTTCACAGAGTGGGGCAAAGCACACAATAAACTGTTTAACAAGTTCACACTGTGTTTGATACCACGTCTCTGTGAATACACATAAATGAGCTTGGCTCAGGTGCATATTTTAAATGTCAGAACATACAGGGTGGGATATGGACTCTCACACTTCTGTTTCATATTCACACTAACATAGCATTGACCAAAGGTTTTGTTATGATGCGGTTCCATAACTTAATCTGCATACAGATGTTTGGTATTGGGATACCAGTGTCTAAAATCGTGGAAATTTTGCTGTATTTACCTGCCTAGGACCTGAGAAATTTCCTCTGTGTGTAGAGGATTTCCACATTTTAAGTCTCAGCTGTCCCACTGAGCCCATGTGGGAGCTCCCCAGGCTCTGTGTGAAGCAGTCCCTCCTCTGGAGCAGTTCTGGCAGGGACCCAAGGATCCAAGGACACATTTTTGTTGCATCAGGACAGTTGTTTTTCCTCCTCATAGGAGAGTGGGTGGCACGAACAGGACGTGCTTTGTACCCATGAGCATTCATCCACACAACAGGGAAGGGTTGTGCTGCTCTGACTCTGAAAATGTGCTGAAATCGTATTGTCCAACAGATTAAGGGTGAAATGATGATGAACTTGAATAAACTGGCCCAGGAGAATTAACTGTATCCCCCCAAACCAGCTTCACAATCAATCCTAGAGTTCAGCTTGCCTTGAACTGAACCCCCAAAGCCAATTTTGTACCTGTTCCCTTCCAGGGGCATTACCAGAGTTGTAAAAGCAGAATGAAACAAGCAAGGGCAGCTTCCTCAAACTTTGCTTTTTGCAGTTTCCTTCCTGAGCCCTTGCTAAACAAGGCACTATCCAGATATTCCTCTATTCCCACTGCTTGGCTTTCCAGGGGAAAGCTCTGCTGTCCTTGCTGTGATTCAGGTTAGTGTCACTAAGCTGGGGAAGGAGGGGAACAAAAGACACTGGCCTGATGATAACATTCTTATTTTCCCTTTCCTAGAAAACTTGCTGGGTGAATGAACACAAAGTTTGCAGGATTCTTCTGAAATAATCTTGTTTAGGGTAGCTACAGATAACCAGAAAACTAGAGAAGGAATGTCAGTCTGTAATTGGCCTCTCTGAGAAATGTCCTGCTGGGAATGACATGCAGGAAATGTGCAGGGATTTTAAACATTCATAAATAAGCTGTTGTTCATATGTTCAAGTGTATGATTAATGATTTTCAGGGAAATTGAATAAGTAAAGTAAGTATGGATGCTGTCAGGTGGCTGCAGGTGCATAAAAGGGACAACTGAGTGCTTGGATTTCATGGTACTGATACTAAACAAGCTGAATTTTGGCTGCAAATCCTATTTATTGCTATATTATTATTACTTTTATTTTTATTATTTTTATTTATTTCCTATTAGTCTCAGTAAAATACTACTCCCAGCAATTTTACCATGCTGTAGAATTAATTCTGAAGTGCATCTACATTAAGAAACTAAATATTTTGAACCCTTCATCTAATCAAAGTCCCTCGGAGGTTCTCATGCTGCTCCTACAAGGACCTGCTGATGGGTGGAATGGACAGAACCTGCTGAACAGATGAAAGTGCTGAAATGTCAGAAATATTCAGCTGCAAATTGCACAGCAGGGATGTGATACCCTCAGCTGAAACCTGGGCACCAAATGAGATCTGATACCCCTACAGGCAGATTAGATGCTCTAGAAATAGGGGCATATAATATCCAGGTGTATAATATCTAAATATTCATTTGAAACCCAAGACATGAGGCCCTGGTCCTCCTAAATCAGTGATTTGCTAATATATTTTTGATGGTTTATTTCCCTGGGAAAGAGCACTTGAGGGGGATCCTGCTAATTTTTACGTTTCAGTGACATATTGTTCCCTTTTTATTGAATACATTTTGCTTGTTTGGTTGTGAGACCTAGAGTAACATAAATTCTGAATTTCCTTTTTCTTATATCTACATACATAATAATTTCCCTTTTCTAGCATTTGACACAAACAACAACCCTAACTCCTTTAATTATTGCTTTCCTCTGAATTTCTCAAATCCCTGGGGATGCAGAGCACTCATTTACAGCCTGTTATTATTTGGAGCAATGGGAGAAGTCAGATGCAGGAAAACAACATCTGCCATAGGAATTTTAGTCAAAAGTTCTTGTTGAGCACTCCAAGAACTTTCAAAAATCACTCCTCACTTGATTTCCTTTATATTTAAATTAAGTGTCTGATGGCACTGATGAAGTATGCACAGATTTAATCTCACAGAAGATTTGGCCACACCAGTGTCACCAATAAAGCACTGGGATATGGCTGTGTGCACCAACAGCCTGCAAAGTTGTCCCTTCATCTCCTGTCACTTAATTGCTGAAAAATCTCCGTGTTCACACACTCCTACCACAACAAAAATAAAATGACCCAGCCTGAACAATTCTATATTTAAAGCATAAATTCTCTGTCGACATTAACTACCTGTGACTTTGCTCCTCCATTTTCTCACCTGATTTTTATTTTCTGAAGGACAAACTTTCCCCAGCACACACTCCAAAACATTTGTCTTCCATGGTTGAGTTCCAGACCTTTAAAAATAGGCTTGCAATGGAAATGCTGACGTGCCAGCTGGCGGCTGCTGCAGTGACACATTCACAATAGGCAACTCTTCAGCCACGGGGAACTGGGAATGGGCAGCTTTGGGGGATTGGGAATTGGATTTAATCAAGGGCTGGAGCAGCACAGCATCCTACACTTGTCTGTGCAGTGGTTGATTTCTGAGCCAAAAAAAATCAGCATGGAAAATGTTTGAGCTATGGGGTGCAGCAGCTTGTTCCCTTGTTTGTGCTCATTTCATCAAAATTATTTGGCAATTAAGAACGGTTTGAGTCTTTGCTTTTTCTAAAGGGCAGGGCTTATTGATAAATCATACAGCATGTTCAAATACAAACTGTCACTGAGGCAGTTTTCTGTGCTTTAAAAACATACTTTTGACAGCATCATCTAGTGTCTTCCAGCTCCTAGGTGAAGGGGAAATGTTTTTTTCATGCTCTTTCTCCTGCCCCCGTTGGGCAGTGCTGCTGTGCTTCTCTCCCATCACAAGCCTGCAAACAAAGGGTCGGGGCCGGTTTGTTGTAACCAGGGCGAGGCGGCTCCTCCTCGCTTCCCACCGAGCCCGGGCTGTGCCTCCGCGCCGCCCGCGCTTCCTGTCCCCACACCTCGCCAATTCGAACAAACTAAACCCAACGAAACTTTGGTGGTTTTTTTTTTTTCTTCCCCTCTGTCAGCTCTGTGGGAGGAAGAGCCTCCCCGTGCCGGGCCCGCAGCGCCGATCAGTGACAGTGCGCGTCCCCTCAAGCCTGTCCCCCAACCATCCCTGTCCCTCATCCCTGTCCCTCAGCCCCAATCCTTTTATCACCAAGCCCTTCAACCTCCCGTCCCCTCAGAACTGCCCCCGCAGCCTCCTCACTTCCAATGCCCTCACGCCCGTCCCTCATCCCCAATCCCTCCATCCTCCATCCCCAATCCGCTCACCTCCAATCCCTCCATTCCCAATCCCCTCATCCCAAATCCCCCTCAGGCCTGTCCCTAAATCCCCAACCCCTCCATTCTCAATCCTTTTACCCCCAATCCCTCCATTCCCAATCCCCTCATCCCAAATCCCCCTCAGGCCTGTCCCTAAATCCCCAACCCCTCCATTCTCAATCCTTTTACCCCCAATCCCTCCATTCCCAATCCCCTCATCCCAAATCCC
>VWZS01001110.1:279372-322700 GCA_013397075.1 Rhabdornis inornatus | reverse complement strand
TTTTTTTTTTTTTTTTTTGTTTCAGCACTGAATTATTTGTGACTTAGGGAGTGCTTAAACTAAGTTTTGAATTTTTTTTTTTTTACTGCAGCTGTGGACTTGGTATTTTCAAAAAGGCTTGGAATCACTTTTGCATCTTTTCTCTTTAAACTGCAAATTAATTTTCATTAGAAGACTCTAGGTTTCTGAAAAGCATTTGCAGCATAAGTTTTGTGCATAACTGAGGAATTCTGCATTAGTGTCATCATGTAGGGGTGGTATCTGTAGCTTTTAAAGGAGTTTTAAATTAATCCCAATTAAATAACACTGGCATAATAATAATAATGATGGCATTTACAAAGGGAGATGCTAAATGATACATAAGGGAGATGCTAAATATAACTACTGAGTAGTAGTGTTTGTTTGAAACTACAGCTTTAAATTAGAGCAACCCCACCACCAGTTTTCACTTGTGTGCTCTGAAATGTAAATTGGTCAAATTTTGAGCTCTTATTAATTTGAAATTGCTGTGTCTTAATGATGTTTTTTCTTTTTTTTCCTTTTTTTTTTTTCTGTTTTCCCCTGCATTCCCCTCTCCAGCTAAATGGCCTTAAAATGGCAGATGAGCCTATGGAAGAAGGTGAACCATATTCCTACCATGTAAGTGTTTGATTCCTGCTCACTTCAGCCACCCATTAGCATGACCTCCTGTTGAAGCAAAATTTATGCATTCCCTGCTCTTTAATAACTTCTGAACCATCATTTTATTTGAACAATATCTGAGGAGACTCTTAAGTCTCAAAGATGGCTTTGGAAATTAGTAGCTGGGTAGGGACTGTAAATGCCTTGTTTGGGAAAATCTGCTGCATGAGGCAGAGCTTTATGGAAAGATTCCCTGTGCTGGAGGGAGCATTTGCTGATCCCTCCACCTCAGAAATACTCAGGCCAACCTGGAGCCTTTCGTACAGAGTGCTGAATGCTGCTCTTGCTACAATCATTTATTCTGCCTTTGGAGTTTTTAGTGTAGCTGCTGTACTTTCAGCTCAAAGGTACTTAATTCTGCTTTTTTAGAACAGAATTAATGTGTACACCAGTATGCTAATTTTGATTTTATGTAGAAATGTCCCAGGTAAGGCCTTCTTGATCGTGGGTTTTGTTCAGTGCCTGTTTAGGAGATGCTGAAGATGAATGTTCTGTGTGCTGGCTAAACCTTGGACTAAACTTCATGCTCATGCTGTGTGTGGTGAAATGCCTGAATTCCCATGGAAATATTGGCCAGCATTTCTCAACACACTCATCCTTGTATTTTTGAGCAGGGTCACAAAGGTATTTGTTGCTCAGAGAGTCCCTGGAAGTGTCCCAGGCCAGGCTGGACAGGGCTTGGAGCAGCCTGGGATAGGGGAAGGTGTCCCTGCCCGTGGCAGGGGGTGGCACTGGATGGGCTTTGAGTTCCCTCCAACCCAAACCAGTCTGGGATAAGTAGATCTTGTCACCAGCTGTAACCACTGCTTTGTGTTACAATAACAACATTTATAAGGAAGGGTTTGGAGAATGAAGTCTTGGACATGGACCCAGGTGGTGCCTGGACATTTCCTGCTGTGGGGTGGGTAAATAAAGTGTCAGTGTCTCACCTGTAGCAAAGAAAGCAGCAGTGGATTGTCTGAGTTTTCTACTGCTCTTGAAGGAGGAGGAGGAGATGGTGAGCTCTTGGGTGCTTGGTGCCACATTCCAGGGAGCTGTGACAAAGCCATGGCTGATCCCAGTGTTTCCTTTGGCTCCTTGGCTCCTGGTGAACTAGCTGGGAGCAGGGAAAAGTCCCCTCTTGTGCAAGGCCACTGGGTAGGAGCTGGTGCCTCAGCTTGGAGAGGAATTTGCTGCTCAAGCAGCAGAACACAAAATGAGATAACTAAATTTGCAATTCGTGGAGGCCAAAGTAGAAATGAAAATGAAAGTGGCTTGGAGCTGCTCAGCTTTGTGTGCTCGTTCCTTGGTGGTGATGAAGAGGTCTCTTTATACCTCAGTCATGCCAGTTTTTAGTACCTTAATGATAGGTAAGTAAGTGAAATCATATAAACATCTTTTGTGAAGATAAAACACTTTATAAAAAAATAACTAATTTCATCCATCTCAAGTTAGTCTTTATTTGCATGGAAAACATTTCTCTCCTGAGTTCACATTTAGAAATCCTCTCAGTTTCCTCAGCAACCAGGTGTGATGTCACAGGCTAATGGCTCGAGGTGGGTGATAAACACAGGAGAGGCTGAACTCTTAAAGAGCTTTTCTCATGCAAAGTTTCACGGTGTTAAGAAATACAAATTAAGATGGTGAAGAAAAAAGGCTTCTAAATAGAGTATTTACATATTTCATAGGAAGAAGCAGCCATTAAGTCTGTTGTACAACTTGGTGTGTAATTAGACAACTTGCTGCTTTCATCTGTCATCAGATGACTTCGAAATGCTGCTGTTCTTACCTGCCTTAAATTAGGCATGTGTTTAAAAACTAAAGGAAAATGAAAAGATAGGTGTATCATTCCTCTGAGTGCATAAATGCAGTCACCAGGGGGAATGGATGAGGGGAGGTTGGGATGTTTACACTGTGTCATTAGTGTGTGATGGGGCTTTGTGACCAGAGAGGGAAATAAAGTAGTTTGGTTGTGAATTATAGAATTAACTTTGTTTTCCAGCAGTGTCTGGTGTTAATACCCACCTTTGTGTGGGAAAGAGGCAGAGCAAACAGGCCTTTCCCAGAAGGAGGATGAAATAAGAGAGGGGGGGAGAAAGGACTCCTGTGCAGTAACAGCTGGACTACAGTTTGGGAATATACCAAGATGTTTGTTTGAACTCTTTCTTTCCCCCTCTGGACAAGCAAAGCAATTAAGGCAGAAGCAATTAATGCGGTGTGATGATTGCTTCTTTTTTTTTCCTTTAATTACTGCAGTATGTACAAATTCAGATGAGCAGATTTCTACTCTGAATTTCTGTGTAAAACCAGAATTTCATCCAGGTACTTTTGTATGAACTGTGATAAAGCTGATTAGAAGTTTTAATACACGGTCTTGGGCAGTAAGTTCACTTGACTGCAGAATGATGTTATTTCCAAACACAGCTTTTTCATCCAGTGCTCAGGTCCTTTCCTGGTGCTGTTTGTGCTTCTCCTCGAGGGGCTGGAACTCACAGGAGGTTGGTGGGGTGTTTTTCTGGTCTCTGCTGAGAGAAGCTTTCAAAATGAGGACCTGAAGAGAGGATAGGAGACGGCTGACAATCATTTGATGCCCCAAAAGTGAAGTAGTGCCAATCAGATGGGACTTGCACTTGTGATTTTGTTGTGTACAAGAACTTTATTGATACTCTTGATAGGGCTGAGGGTGCTGCTCCTTTTCCCCTGCAAGCTGAGGTTGTTGTTGTGGGCCTCAGTTTTTAATTTCAAGGGTGCTTATTTTGACACCTTGCTTGTTTTGGCTCTCAGAAACTTCTCTTACACCATAAAAGCTGCAATCCATCATGAGATTTGTTGTCATCAGGAACATTTGTCTTTGCACAACTGGGGCTGCTGTGCCCTGCTTTGCTGAAGATGAGAGGGACATGAGAAGTCAAGAGAACATTAAATCACTCACCAAGCTCAGAATTATACCCTCAGCTGTCTGAAGGAGGTCCCCACACAGGATAATCTTCCCAGGAGCTCTGTACCCCAGAGCTGTTTCTTCTCTTGGATGCAAGAATTCTCAGAGTCCTTAAGATGACTCATCTCTTATTTATGGTCTTCAAATGCTGCCTGTTCCTCCAGCTACAAGTGGATGACCAGAGTTATTATTTGCTGCTGTGAAAAGCAATAATTACCCCAAATGATGAAATTCAATTTGGCTTTCATTAAGACTTATTTCAGGAAGGGGGAAAGATGAGAAGAGTAATCACTGGGAAAACTAAAGCTGCTAAGCAGAGGTGAAGCACAGAAGTCTTGGTTTAAAAATCTGTGCATTTATTCCTTTCATGTAAAATAATCCAGCTTTTCTGTAGTTGAAAGGAAATGACCATTCTTTGAGAATTTTTTTTCAGTTCAGAAATTTTAGATGCATCTGTTTAAGAAAAGATAGATGGGAAAACTCTTCATTTGAACAGTTTAGTTCTTAGTTTTCTGAAGTCTTATTAGAATTTCAAATATTTTAGTAAAATAAAACTAAACAACATAAAATCCAGATATTTGCATGCATTTTTAACAAGACTTAGTTACTGCAGGCCTGTTCACTGTTGTATTTTGTTTGCTTTGAAATCACAGGATGAAGGAAGTGTGAAAGAAATTCCTATTACACACCATGTGAAAGAAGGATGTGAGAAAGCAGATCCAGCACAGTTTGAACTACTTAAGGTTCTTGGACAGGGATCATTTGGAAAGGTAAGATGATAAACTTGTTCCATAGACCTGTCCAGACATTCCAGGGAAATAGTGGCCAGCAGAATTGCTGGGAATGTTTGAAAATGTATTGAGTAATTGAATCCTTTCCCAGCCTTGCTCCAGTGCCATGGACTGAACCTTCTGAAGGAAAGGGTGCTTTGTCTTGTGATGATGGGACTTGACGTGCTGGGAATGTTTGGCTGTTTTCAAGACACAAAATCTGTGTTTGTGTAGCTACAGAAAAGTTGATTGTGGCAGTTTGGAACTTAATGTAAATAACCTGGGAAATGTATTTCAGGTTTTCTAGTTTGCTGTATTAAGTGATCTACAGCTAAAAGACACTAATTATTCAAATGGCACAGAGAAGAAATATGGCAGGGTTTTTGTTACAATATTTTCCTTTTGTAATGTGCCACTGGGTGTCACTTTGCAGAAATGAAGTTGAAAATCGGATCTCTCAGTCACTGTGTCACTGTGTTGAAACACAGTAGTTGAAATATTAATCCTAGATATAGGAAGGTAATTAATTTTTAAAATCCAGACTCAAACTACATCTTTTGCAACATCTAAAGTAGTTAATTGGCTTTTTTGTTCCTGTTTTCCTGTTCTTCTGCTGGTTCTCTGTATATTTCTAGGCAGGAACAAACCTCTGCATGGAGTGCAATGAGAGAGGAAGAAATTGGTGTTGGGAAGGCATTCTGTGCATAAGTGGTAGTGTAGAGAACAGAATAAATATTTCTTAATATGTTAAGGTTTCAGAAACATTTCTTTACCTGATAATGTTGGTTTCTAGTTCCCTCACACACTTCTCCATATATTTATTACTCCTGACTTGAGATGTCTGAAGCTACCTCAGGGTTGAGCACAGCTGGCACAGCCAGCCCTGACTCAGATGTGGCTTCCCAGAGCTCAGGGTTGTGCCAGCCTGAGGAATGCTCCTGCTTGGAACGCTTCTGCTTGGCCAGACCTGCTCTGGAGCTTTGGAACCCTAGCAGTGCCTCTGCAGGAGCTGCACAGTGCCTGGGCTCAGAGCTCTCTATCTCTGCTCTTTCCACTGAAAAGAGAAAGCAGACAAGGAGGATCAGTGGCTGTTGCCTTCATGGTGTTTTCTCAGTTTCTATTCCCAGGGTCCTTCCTTTGAGCTTGGCAAGCACAAGGGTGGTGTTGACATCAGTGCAGGATTTAACACTTCCACAGAAATAAAGGGTTAAACCTCCAGAATTACTGAATTTCTCTCTTCATTCTTTGAGGAATGATGTGCCTTCTAAAGCAGGTGTGGAGTTATGGAGGATTTGTCTGCAAATTAAATAAATAATAAATTAAAACTACTTCAGTAGTTTTCAGCTATTTTGAGTTTTATTAGGTAAAATTTGTCACTTGAATATGAATTCCTTATGTTCTCAAGTTGTTGGTTATTAAGACTAAAATGTTCCTATCTACTTATTAATATTTTATAATTGTGATTGTATTCATCTACAGCTGTTTTCTTAGTTGCTGGTATTCAGATTACTCCCTTTACTCTTTTCTATCACCTTGGCCTGTAGGAGAGCAGTGTTCTAGGTCAGTTATTGGGCAAAACTTATTAAAACAAAAAGCCAGACAACCTTGAAACATGATGACATTTTTCTTCTAACCAGAGCTTAAAATAAAAACAACCCCTCTCCCAACCTTGTACAATTTATTCATGACAGTGCTTGAATTTACAAGATCATTGAAAAACTATATATAATTTCTAGATGAAAATAAATTAATTGTAAATGAAGGTCTGGGTAAGGTGAGATCAGAGAGGTGATTTTGGAGAGCTCTTGGCTTTCTCTTGTGACTTGTATGTTGTGTTTTACAGCAAAACCTAATCGTTCATAACTAATAATTGCTATTACAAGAAGAGCAATTTAGAAGTAGGAGCACATATCAAACCATTTTGTAAATTGGAAGATCTGGTGGTTAAAAATTAGTGTAGCTCCATGTCTTTGTACTGCAATATTTTATCTAATATGCTTTTCTCAGTGTCAAGTTATATCCCATCTATCTTTAAAACTCTTCTGGAGACAAAAAAGTAGAAAAACCTGTTGGAGTTGCTATTCCAGAGGGAAGGGGTGCTTTGATCTTAAATGGTGAGGTTTCCTTGCTTTCATCTCACCACTTGTACAGAATTCATTAATAAAAATGAATGTTTCATATTTGAGACTTGGGTCTTAAACCTCAAAAACCTCTTGGGAGGTGGCAGACCAGGCAGAATTGTCATTCTCCAAAAAAAGATAGAAAGAAATGTCTTTCTGCAAGAACTTCTTTGATAAATCAGGAAATAATCCAAATTTTATGGCCAGTGTCATGCTTTTGAGGGCTTGGTGCTTTGCAGATCTGATCTGATTAAGGAATAGAGTTTTGCTCTTCCTTTAAAGGTGTGTGCTTGGTACAGAGCACTGGGAGCTGCCTGACATTAATGGGAGATTTGCAAATGCTTTGTGAGAGTTTGGGTTTGATTACCAAGCTTGCAGTGATTTAAAAATGAGCTTTATATTGCCAGGTCTTCCTCGTGAGGAAGATAATTGGGCCTGATGCTG
Source organism: Rhabdornis inornatus (assembly GCA_013397075.1). Classification (NCBI taxonomy): domain Eukaryota; kingdom Metazoa; phylum Chordata; class Aves; order Passeriformes; family Rhabdornithidae; genus Rhabdornis; species Rhabdornis inornatus. The sequence continues at coordinate 315,768 of VWZS01001110.1, read as the reverse complement.
GGCAGCTTTATGCAATGAAAGTGTTGAAAAAAGCTTCTTTAAAAGGTAGGTTTGTCTTTCAACTGACACTTTGGACCATGGGGTTTAGTGCACCTGCATTTAAAAGCTTTTTGTAATCTTAAATATTTGTCAGTGAGTTCATAACTCTTCTCTGACAGGAGGTTTTTTTTAGAGTAACTTGTAGGTTCATGTTTAAGTATTATTTTAAATATGGCCAGGTAGCTTTAATTATGTGGTCAGAAATGCTCTTTCAGAGTTTAAAATTGGATTATTTAATTCTGTTTAGACTTTTCATTATATGAAAACAAGTTAATTTCATAAACAGTTTTCCTTTTGTCTTTTGTTAAGTCAGAACTCTGCTGTGGTTAAAATTAAGTCATTCCCTTGTTCCAGGAGCCAGAACAATTTAATTCAGTGTTTTGGCTTCCAGGAGACATTTGAATGGGTGCAAGTCCACTCTGTGTAAAAAGGACTGTTACTGTTAAAGGGGAAAAAGTAGTCTTAAAAATATTTAATATTCGGCACAGAGAGTTAAATTGGGAATGTAGATGGGAGCTGTTTTCTTGAAAGCAATATGGATTATCACAAAATATGGGGATGTTCTGGAAATATGATGAGGCAAAGAAGAAAGCTGGGGCAGGCAAGAAACAAACCAGAGTTTCGCTGTCTGAATGGAAGTTTTATGGGAGACTTGAACATTAAAAACAAATAAAATGATGAGGGAAGAGACTCCTTTAGGCAGCAAAGCCTTCCTGCTGAGCTTGTGTTGTAAATGCATTTGTTTCAGTGTTGTTGTTTTTTCCTGTGTGCCCTCAGTTCGGGACAGAGTCCGTACCAAGATGGAGCGGGACATCCTGGTAGAAGTGAATCACCCGTTCATCGTCAAACTGCACTATGGTTGGTACAGCTTCCTTTTCTCTGCCTGCACTTCTTTCCTTGCTTGAGGGCAAGCTGCTCTTGTTCTGTCTCTCTTCTGGAGGGTTAGGTTCTAGCAATTTGGGGAAAAAGAAAAAAGGATTATAAATACATATCTGTATAAAAGTTTTAGGGTGAGCCCTCTTGTAAGAATTTTCTGAGTCTTTACTTTCAAGTTCTGCAGAGATTTTGTGCTTTTCATTGATTTCAACCAAACCACAGTAATTGATGTTCTTGCTGTTTTCCTGTTTGACAAAGGAGAAATAAAAGAACATTATTTTAATCCTCTCTGATTTTCTTCTGTGAAGAAGTGAGGAATCATTCAATAGATTACCTCATGTGCTGCTGAATTATTTCAGTTCCCCAACAAAAGTATTGCCTGTGACTGAAATTTCCTAGTTGTAGAAGCATTCAGATCTCTTTTGTAGCTTTGTCATACAACTATTGATTGTTATTTACTTTTTTAAAGCCTTTCAGACTGAAGGGAAGCTGTATTTAATATTGGATTTTCTCAGGGGAGGAGATGTATTCACACGATTATCCAAAGAGGTAAGTACCTACAATTTTATCTCCACTCACTCTTAGACAGGGGTTGGGTTTTGTTGGTACAGGATTGGCTTCTAAACCTGTTTTCCCCCATATTTCTTGTCATGGTGAAGTTTTTAATAACTTTTGGGCTTTCTTTACATATTCTAGATTCTGTTCTATCCTTAAGAAACCCAAGTGTGTATTGATGAGTAGCCCAAGTTTTAATTTGGCATCTGCAAAGTACAGTTCTTTTGTCTAAAAATGTTTTGTTGCTTGGAAACACAACCAAAGTAAATGAATATTTAGCACTGAAGGAAGGGGATGTGTAGTTCTCATGCTCTTAGTCAGCTTAGGTGCTCCTGGAATCCTGCAGCCCTGAGAGCTTTCTGCTGCACTGTAAAATTGCCTTGTGCTGCAATCCAAATGCTCATCCTCAATCCCACAAAGTGGGAACAGAGTGCTTTGAGCCCACTCCCATCCAGCCCTGGCACACAACTGGACCTTCAATTTTTCATTTCTATTTTTGTTTCCTGGAGGGAGAACTCCAGAGGAGGGAATGGGATACAGCTACAGGCTGTTATTTTTTTTTTTTTTAAACATTTGCCATCAAATATTTATTACATGTTACCTTAAGTGTTATGAACACGTTTAGGAGACTTCTATTTTCTTTTGGCAAACCTTTTATAAAGATCTAAATTTTTAATGGCAGTTTCTCAACAGCTTCACAGCAAAAGAGTTTTTCAATGTTTTCACCACTGTAAATCCATTTATATTGCCAAAGCACAGGAAAAGCCACTTTCTTAAATGACAAAACTGTGTTATCTGATTTTTTCATGGCATGGAGGAGGTTGTTTATTCCCTGTATGTAAGACCAGGAGGGAGTTTTTCCCCTTATACTTCTCGTAAAAATAAAGGTTTTACTTTAGGAACAGGCAAAAGAGAAAGAATTCAAAGGCATTTCTGTTAAAAGCTGAGCACAGTAACACTGTGATTATGTCTAGAATTGAGCTCAAAATTAATTAATCTGGAAGCTAAAATGGCTTTTAAAAACTTAAAGTGGCTGACTTGTCCTGGGTTATTGGAGCAGGTGGTGGGAGAGAGGTCAGGCTCTGCTTTGATATGGAATGTCTAATTCCAGAGGGAATTCTGGAATAGCAGGAGGAGCTGTTCTCTTGCACTACCCCAGCTGGGATTATCCCCTCTGGAACATGCTTAAAAAAGGGATGCAAGGCTATCCATAAGAACTCCAGCAGGGATTGAAAGAGGGACACATTCCCTGTGGGAATCAAGAAGTCATAATTCTCAAGTTTCCTTACTGCTAAGACTCCTCCTGTGTTTTGGAACATTTCAGTTTACCTTTTATACTAGCTTTTATCTATATAGATAAGAAAAAAAAAAATCAGGTTTTTACTTTCTGGTGGGAATGTGAGGTAGTTTCAAAAGTCCATGGTAAAACACAGCCTATGGACAATGCACATGAGGATAAGTTCCCTGTGGCATTCCATACTTTGTACACAAGAATTATTTTAAATTAATTTGGTATAGTATGAAGTTATTAAAAGACTTTTGTTGGTCTTTAAATTCTAATGTGGGTATGAGAGTTCCAGCTGTGGCAGTGAGATGAGTATATAATGAAGTTTTTATTGGTAATATTTAATGGAGCTGACTTGCATCATGTTTAACTTGACCCAGAGAACAGCTTTAGATGTCATTATGGGGAGATGGTAGATTAGCATTTAGCATCGTTATATTCTGAGATTTCCATTTTGGCTGCTCCAAGGAGTAATGAAATCCAAGGAGTAATGAAATCCAAGGTTTCCCTTTGCTCTTTTGAAAAAGATGAAACCCATCATGAGTATTGCTCTTTAAAGGTGTGAAGGTGACACTGTGTGCAGTGTACCAGCTTCATTGTTCACCCCAGGTCAGCACCTGTCATTATGGAAATCGGGGAATATTCTGTGCCTGTAGAACAGATCACACCTGAGCAAAGCAGAGTACAGAGCAGAGACACAGGGAGCCCAGGTACCTCCATTTCAGCCTTGCTGAGTGGCTGCACTCCCTGTTCCTGCTGGATTCAGCAAAAAGGGAGTAGTTCCCGTAAAGTCCAAATTCAGTCCAGCCATTTAAAGATTCCAAGCTCCTCCAGTAATTTGTAGAACATGACAAGAGCCAAAGCAGGCACAGTTTTTGTATATTAAATTAGAAGCAACCTGTGGAGTGTTCAGGGCAGAAGTGCATCTCTGCTCTAGAAGTAACATCAATATTTCAGTGTCTCACCAGGGTTCTTGAATTTTATTTTTTTTTTCTAAGAGCAGAGTAGCTTCTTCAACTCCCAGGCTGTCATTGTCATTGCCACTGGTGTTTTATTCTGCATGCTTTTTTCCTAAGTGATTTTTGCTTTTTTTCCCTCCTAAGTCTTGTTAATGTGAATTTAGACTCACCCAATACAGCAGCAGTATATTAAATTTTATGGTGCAGTGGAAAACTGTCTGGGATTGTGGCAGGAGGAGTGCTGGATGTCTGTTACACCAATATAACAATTAATTTATTATCTAAAAGTTAATTAATGCTCTGCAGTAATGCTGATGGTTTTATTTAAGTATTGCAGGTAGTTCTTTGTGTACTTCATAATTAAGAGATAATATTAAATATTTTCTCTTGGCTGAGCTCATGAATTATGAGTTAACAAGGGACTTTTAAAACTAAGTTTGAAATTTAGGCAGTCAGGACTATATTTTTTTTAGATTGCAGTTTTAAAAACTGAAGACAAGATCAGAAGGTAAATCTATACAGTTCTTATTAGGTTATGTTTACAGAGGAAGATGTGAAATTCTACCTCGCAGAACTGGCCCTTGCTTTGGATCACCTTCACAGCTTGGGAATTGTGTACAGGGACCTGAAGCCAGAAAAGTAAAGTAAAATGTATTTTACCACTATTATGTGTATTTTGCTTGTTACTTTGCCTTTTCCTCTGTAAAAAATTAAAACTATTTCTGTTAAGACTTTAAACAAATACCAAATGTAAAACACGTATTTGTAGTTTAAATGGAATAATATTTGCTTGTTAAAGTAATAACAGAATTGGATATCATAATTTTAAACTTATATTTTAAATGTTTTATGCAACATTTCCCTTTATATGTTTTGGTGAATGTGAATTTTAATTTTCAGCATTTTGCTTGATGAAGCAGGACATATCAAGTTAACAGGTAGGCACCACTCATTAATACAGCCCTTTGTAAATAAGTTTTTTTTTGGGTTTCTGTTTTATCAATTTTAAATGCATATAAAATGGCAGAAAGTAGTTCTGTGAGGAACAATCCGAATACATATATTCTAGAAAATTATGTATATAAATGACTGACTATTTGGAAAACAAATTACTATAAATTTCTGAAAGCTTCAAATTACATTGAAGGTGATGATTTTGTACTAGAGATTTCATCATATATTTTAATCTAATTGCTGTTAATTGTAATTTAATCTAATTGCTGTTAGATTCCAAGAGACAATGGTAGTTTTTTAAACCCTCAAAGACTTGATAGAATAATGGTGATGGAAATCAGGTTTATAAAATGCAGATCTTTTAAAATTCTGCTATATTTAAATGCAATTCAATCCTAAATTTGTCACTTCCTTCTGAAAGTGGAAATAATGGATGGGATCATTGATTAGCAATCATTTTTTCCTGTGAAAAAAAGGATGTTTGAGAGCTGAGCCAGTGTCAAGGACTTGTGTATTCACTGTATTCAAAAAAGGGAAAAAATTGTTCTGGGAATGAAATATTCTGGGAATTCAGGGCTGTTCTGTACTGAACTTGAGGCAGGTTACAGATCCATGTTGCCTTATGTAACAACAATATTTTTAGTGTGATTTTATTTATTCATCATTCAGTAAGACCAGACCATGCAGGCTGCATTCCCTTTGAAACTGATTTTTACTTTTATTCAATTTTTTTGTGTGAATAAAGCAGGCAGTAAACAGAGAAATGAGAACTTCTGAGTGTCTTAGAGCTCTAAACATGTAGGATTTCAAATGTCAGGTTATTTCAGTAATAATTTTGATGGCTAATCATGAATTTAATGACTTTTAGAATCGTTTTGGAGGTGTGTAGTAAAATAAATGTGCTGTCTCCAGATAACTGCAGCCTCTTGTTTCATGGAGAGCTGTGCTAATCATATTTCTGAAAACAACCAACCCAAACCTCTGAGCGCTTGCATTTGGAATTACCATATATTGATTTATTTATTTTCCCTGGCATTCTTTACTGGCTATGTTTTGTGATGCTGTTGTTGTAGACTTTGGACTCAGCAAGGAATCAGTAGACCAAGAGAAGAAGGCTTATTCTTTCTGTGGTACTGTAGAGTACATGGCTCCTGAAGTGGTAAACAGGCGAGGGCACAACCAGAGTGCTGACTGGTGGTCCTTTGGGGTCCTCATGGTACTGTATTTGCCTCCTGCTTCCCTTGCTAAGCTCACAAAAATGCACTTAGAATAAACTTGTCCAGTTCTGATTAGGGATGTTTGGGTAAGGGGGACAATTCAATGACTGAATTGCTACTGGGTGGAATAAAATTGACTTTTCACCTCTAAAGAATGTTTATCGGGCACCTAAAAAATCCTGTGTTGCCCTTTAGTAGTTAAAACCAGTTGTAGTCAGTGTGAGACTTCACTTTGTACATTTATCTTGCATGTTTGCATTACTTGATAGTTAAATTTAAAAACAGACTTGAAGACTTTGTTTGAAGGAATATTAATGACATTTCTGTGAGAGTGAACCTGTGGAAGGAATGCTGGAGTGGAGTAGTGAGACAAGTCAGTAACTGCTGCCACTTCTGCCCTTCCTGGGATGTGTTAGAGCATCAGCCTGACACAGAGATGGTCTTGAAAAGTAAATTACCGCTCTAGAATTTACCATTCTTGCAGTTTTTGGAATATGGCAACATCTAAAGCCTGGTTCTGGAGGAGATTTTATTACTTTCAAGTAGCTTCTTGATGTGTAATATTCCTCCATCATCATCATGCTACACTTGCCACTGTTACCATCATGTAAACTGCAAGTGAGAGCAGAATTTTAGATGTGGGAACACTTCCATAATCTTTTCAAGGTTCAACCAGTGTGATGTAGAGGTAGGAAAGAGTGCAGTGCTTAACACTTTGTTTCAGCAGTTGAGGGAAGGAGTGTTGATTTAGACTAACATTTGTTCTTTCCAGTTTGAAATGCTTACTGGTACCCTGCCATTTCAAGGTAAAGATCGAAATGAGACTATGAATATGATCCTGAAGTAAGTATATCTCCTTCCTTTTCCAGAAGTAAGAAAATGTCATTTTAAACACGTTTTAACAACTTGTTGTAACTCTTGTGCACCCTGGTCTTGTGGAAGGTGTCCCCTTGGCAGGGGGTGGAACAAGATGAGCTTTAAGGTCTCTTCCAACTCAAACCATTTTATGATTCTAAGAGCTCTGAGCTGCAACAGAAGCAAAAAGCAAAGCCCCTTGATAAGCTTTAGATCCCAGACTGTGAAGTACCATTAAGTATCCCCGGCAATTAAAATCTCAGGGATGAATCTGTGCTTTGATTGTGGGCGTATAATAAAGATAAGAACAGTGCAGTGACTGAGAGCAGCTTGATTTTCACTCCTGTTGTTACACTCCCTTGCTCCTGTTACAGCACACCTTGTTTTGTAAGCAGCAGGTGATCAGGTGTTGCTTTGTGTACAGCTGTGTGGAGAGCCCTTACGTGCTCCAATTCTCATCTTAAATTACCCCAGTTACAACAGAAGCTGTTGGACTGGACAGACTGGGTGAGCTGGTGCTCAGTGAATGGAGCTGTTGGGCAAATATGTTCTCATCTGTCTGTGCTCAGCTAACAAAGAGTTTCCTCCTGGCACAGGCAGAGCCTTGGGCCCTCTGAGGGGTGATGGGGAAGGGGAGGAGGGAGAAACTCTGTTTTTTCCCAGCACAGGGCACTTGGAGCTTGCCCTGAGTGGGAGCTCATGGTGGTGCTGCCTGTGAAAGTGAAAGGATGGATTAGACCATGAGCTGCCTCCCTTGCCGTTCCCAGTGATGCTGCAGCTCTGCACAAGAATCTCCTGCCTCGGCATTAGAGTTCCCATTAAATCAAATAAATGGTAAAGTCAATGAGCTTCTATATGATGGCTCAGTGAGCCCTGGAGGAATAGCAGCAATCAGTTCAAGGGCAGGTAATTGGGGATTTGGTAACTCTTCTGAGTTACTGGTAGTTATTTTGGTAAAAACCTCCTGGTGACATGAATAAGTCTTTGAAAATACTTAGATATTCCTGAGATAATTATTTTACTGTGTTTCAGCATGAAGCTTGCTTTGGGGGCTTGGGTGGGATTTGGTGGTTTTGGTCTGATGTGTTTGTTCTTTGTTGGGTTTTATTTTAAACCACTCCTATAATAGGAAACTTAAAAAGTTGATAAGTATGTGCACTCTAGAAGGCTTTGGAACAGGTCCCTGATACATCAAACTGTGCAGTGAAATCTATGTATTTACTAAGGTAAGTTTCTTCCTCTGACTTGGTCTCTGTTTTCTTTTAGAGCAAAGCTGGGAATGCCTCAGTTCCTCAGCCCTGAAGCACAAAGTCTCTTGAGGATGTTGTTTAAAAGGAACCCATCAAATAGATTAGGTTGGTTCATTTATTTGGATCTTTAAATAATCTACTCAGCCTAACTTTTTATTAAAAAAAAAAGTATTTGCTAGAGACTCTCAAGCTCTGGGTGATCAGTAATACTTGGGTACCATTTCTTGTTAGTTTGGATCATAACTTACTGGGTTTGGACAAGGAATGTGGGATCAGTGACTTAGGAGTGAGCCAAAGCTCTGACAGTGTCACAGCAAAGAATATTGGTACTATATTTATGGACTTCTTGTGCTCTCTTTGCCTCCCTGGGTATTTTACATCCTTGGAATATCTCTGTATTCACAGTTCCCTCAAATAACTGTATCTATGCAAACTTTTTAGAAATGAACTAATTTTTAGTGCAGTCTTCAAAGACTTTGCCCACAAGTGTGTTAAACACAGTATTTTTTTTGTTCAGGAGCTGGTTCAGATGGAGTTGAAGAAATCAAGAGGCATCCTTTTTTTTCTACTGTTGACTGGAATGTGAGTACAAAAGGATCTAAATGATAAAGCTGTTGTTAATTTTTCTGTGTGTTGTAGCATTTGTACAAGTATTTACATCTGAATAGGGCACAGCAAACACTGCATTAGTGCTGACTGGCACATCCTGGCTTCTCCTGTAATTCCTTGGCATCTGGAGCTGCAGTATTTACTGCAGATAGAGAGTATTAATTATAAATTGTATATTTACTTTTTAAATAATTAAAAGTTGCAGCATTCTCAAGCTGAAATGGTCCATTAGAGCATTTGTAGTTGGGAGAGGCTGGTGGTGTTCCCAGGAATCCTTCAGGAAGTGTCTGTCCAGTGCTCCCCTGCAGGGCACAGCAGCTCCCTGTGGCTGGAACTGTCCTGGACTTCCCTCTGCATCACTCCCATCCCGGTCACAGGTCAGGGATTTTCTCAAGTGCTCCAAGATGATCCAAAATCTACAAGATCACAACTCCTGGCTTCAATTTCTCATAAGCACCTTATGATTCTGTGGTTCACTCATCCTCTGAGCTGTGTTTGCCAGAAATGTTCTCAAAGCCAGGGTGCTGTGTGTGAAATAAATCCCCTTTGCTGTGATGCTGCAGTGGTTGATGGGATCAATAAGATGTAGCTGTGCTGACAGAGCTGCAGCCACACAGGGCAGTGCTGTGCTCACCTATTTCTTCAAAGCCCCTCATCATTATCTATTTATTTCTGAAAAGTGATTTCTAGTTGTGTTCATGCAGCAGCTACCTCAGAGTCTGTTCAGCAACAAGTTTTTAGTAACAGCAAAACTTCACTGCTTTATGTGAATACACTTCAGCAGTTGTTGTCTTATTTGGCTTGATTATTTACTTTTTTCCTTTTGAAGGGACTGATGTTGAAATAAATACCAGCAGGGAAGTTTGAAAGCTCAGCAGTTCTAGCTCTTCCTTTTTCCTTTTTTCTTTTTTTTTTTAATTTGATAATAATTTGTGTTTATTTCACTCCGGTGGTGTTGATGACACTTCTGTATTTTACCTCTTTATTTCTTCAGGATGAATTTAGGTCCCCTTTCCTTGGTGTTGGTTGGTTTGGTTGTTTTGGTTTTTCTTACTAAATATATACTGTATGCTTTTGTGCAGGAAGGTTAAATTTAAAAAAAACCTGCAAAAAATAGGTCTGAAAGGAGGAGAGAAATGGCAAAGGAATGCTCTTAGAACTTCCTGAATTTTGCATGGGGATTCAACATCTTTTGATAGGAAGTTTTCTGTTCCTTAGCTGTAAATGGGATTTATTGCAGATTTGAGATCTTCTCCCTGATTTAGTTTGGTGGATTGGGAAAAGCCTGGAATAGAGCTTTGAGAAGGGGCAGTTCCTTGCTAAGAGGGATGTGCCTGACACTGGTTGAGTGAATCTTTATTTACCCTTTATTTTGGCAAAATAACAGCACCCATGGAAGCTTCATTGGCTCTTGAATCTTTGTCCTTTTCTTTCAGAAACTGTTCAGAAGAGAAATTCAGCCTCCATTCAAACCTGCTTCTGGAAAGCCAGAAGATACTTTCTGTTTTGATCCAGAATTCACAGCAAAAACACCAAAAGGTAACTGTGCATGGCTATAAATTGGTGAGGTTTGTGGGACAGAAGGGTCAAATGAATGCTAAAACAACAAGCAGAAAATCCAGGGACAAAGTTAAAAGGAAAGGATGCACCAGGGTTCCAGTGCTTTGAAGGAGGATGTTCCCCTCAGCAGGTTTCTATTCTTTGAATATTGTGCTTATCTTTGACTCAGGAAGGAAAAAATAAATGGAATATTAAAAGGTGGACTATAGTTTCTAGTTGTGATTAAAGTCAGGCATGCAGTGTTTGAGGGGAAGTATTTAATATAAAGTAAACTCAGTTTGATTGCAGCAGTGATTTTTTTTTTTAGGGTCAGTATTTCATTGAGAATGCCTTGTTTTAAGGAACATTATCTACTATCATTATTATTGCTTGGTCTGCTTCAAGTTTCGCTTCAGGGTTTTTTTTGTGAATCTTTTTCTTTCCTGCTGCATCCAGCTTTTAAAGCCATGTTTGTTTGGAGAAGGTCTGTGCTCTTAATAGGCTATACAGAATTACTGAGCTGTGCTCACTGTGAGATTTCAGACAGTGAATTCACAGAATATAACCTGAGTAAAACTCACTTCTAATAATTCAGGGATTTTTTTTCAGTAAAAATTTACTAATTGGATATTCTTGTGTTGCCTCACTTGTGCCTTGCCAGCAGCTCATTCACCACTGAACCAGCACATTCTGTTGTTGCTCTTCTGTGTTACAAAGCTGTTGAGCACAAGACAATGATCTTTATTTCTTTTCCATAAGTAGTTCTGTTTCAGTAAACTTCTTCTTTAAAACATGTGTTCATACATAAATTCCTGCACTGCTTTGTAGTTTTAAATAAAACCCTGGAATACTTGCTTGTGTTTGTTACTGAAGTAAGAGAGCACAGATAACAAACTAGAAGTTTTTATTCATTGTTGAACTTTGGTGTTCCTCTTGTTTGCTTCCCTTCCCTCAAGATGGTTTTTATAACATTCCTCTCCTGAATGTTATGAAGTGGCCTTGCTGGGATGTAGCCACACTAATCCTGTGTGTCTGTGTGTCCCCAGATTCTCCAGGGGTCCCACCCAGTGCAAATGCCCACCAGCTCTTCAAGGGATTTAGTTTTGTTGCAACTACTACTGTAGAAGACCATAAAATATCACCCCTCACCAATATCCTGCCCATAGTCCAGGTAATGCTTTGCTTTTGGGAAACTTCTTTGGCATGTCAAAGACTGACCAGTATTTAGTATTTACAGTTGTTCTTGCTTTGTTATAAAATGTGTCTTATCAAATACTTCCATGGGATATTTTTAATTTTCAAAAGTGAGTTACTGTTGCTCTGGAGGCAGAATTTCAAAGAAAAGTCATGAGCAAGCAGGAGAAATTTCTCCTGTTGGTACAGTGTACCTGTTGCTTTAGATAACCACTTGCCTGTGTTTTTTTTTTTAAAGCAGCTTCATGGAAACAGTGCACAGTTCACTGATGTCTATGAACTGAAGGAAGATATTGGTGTGGGCTCCTACTCAGTTTGCAAGAGATGTATCCACATAGCTACAAACATGGAGTTTGCTGTGAAGGTATTGGCATAAATTCCACTCTGACATTCTGAAAATATTGGCTAGCAGGTTTGAAAACTTATATTTGTGAATTTTCCCGTTACTCTGTTTTATGTGTTTGTAAGTTACAATCTTGAAAGCTGAAAATCCTGTACAATGATGGGAGCACCTGAAATAAAATGAGATTCACAGGGGTGGAACTGGGCTGCAGGGAATTAGTGATGCTTCAGACCAATGCATTTCCTTGTTCAGTGGAGCAGGATTGGCTGCATTAATGATAGAATTTTACAAAGATAGAGCAAGAAATGAATAAATAGGATTAGAAGCTGGAAGATTAATTACTCATGATTAGTAAGAAGTAATGAACTCTGTAGTTGTAAGTTCTGCTGTTGAAATGAGAATATAAATACAAAAAATGTCTTTATTTAATAGACTTTGTTTATGCAAGTTGTTTTTCCTTTTATATTTTGCAGATAATTGATAAAAGCAAAAGGGATCCCTCAGAAGAAATCGAGATTCTCATGCGTTATGGGCAACATCCAAATATTATTACTTTAAAGGATGTATGTACCTCCTTTTCTGCTGCCTCTTACTAGACAGTGCTAAAAAAATAAATGCACATGTAGGCAGTTTATTTGGATTCATTAAATTTCTTTTACATAGACAAATCTACTGGGAGAGTGATATGTAATGGTAGAGAGGGAGTGTTTCAAAATACAATGTTGTCCTGATACTAATTTTTTCTAAAGGCTGATTAACCAGCCTGAGGTGAGAAATGATGTAAATGTGAGAAATGCCAGATTTCTTGTTTCAAAGGAGCAGCCAATGTGTTGGTAACCTGAGGGAGCAGTGGCCTGCATGTTATCCTGTCTATGCCAGAATGGCCCTGGAAGGGAAGAGCAGCAGGGAGTTGTAGGGCTGCTCTCCTCTTGCAGCAGAAGTTCTTACACTGAAAAATGTAACTCAGAGTGATGAATTAACAACTTGAATTGGGAGTGATGAATTAACAGCTTGAGTCATGAACTCTCAGGAATGACACATGAGCTGCCTTGCACTCCCTGCCTTGGCAGTCCCCGCTGTTTGTGCTGCCCGCTGCTGTGGGAGGGAGGGGATTTATGGGCACGTGTAACTACAGATGTTGCTTTTTACTAGCTCTGAGTGGATTCTGTGTGAGAGCACTGTTAACTCTCCCCAGGTGTATGATGATGGCAGATTCATCTACCTGGTCACAGAGCTGATGAAGGGGGGAGAGCTGCTGGACCGGATCCTGCGGCAGAAATTCTTCTCAGAGCGGGAGGCCAGCGCTGTGCTCTTCACCATCGCCAAGACCGTGGACTACCTGCACTGCCAGGGGGTGAGTGAGGCCTCCCAGCCCACACCCCTGGTGTAAAAGGGTTAACTGCACCACTTAATTAGGGGCTTGTCTTTATTTTCTTCTCTCATCACTCAGTCAGGATTAAAAACAGGAAGGAGATGAATTTTCTCGTGTTCGGACTTGGTTGTTTATTAAATCTTATCTAAAGTACAGAGAGTTCTGCAACACTTCTAGCTACCAGCTAAAAGTGAGCAAAATGGAGGTGAATCTAGCTAGTTACAAGGTCTTTTAAAACTAAACAGTTCAATAAAGAACTAATACCTATATTATTTTTACTTTTGACCCAATAACCAAACTCCTGTGACCTGCAGTGCAGCACTAACTATCCAGCAAGAAACTACTACCTGAGATCATGAAGAAGGGACAAGAAAAGAAAGATGGGGCCACACCCAAGAACCTCCATCTTGTCCCATACCTATTACTATATATTAAAAACCCTATATTCCAAACCCTTCACCATGTGACACCACACACCTCTATTTAACTACACACCCATGAGTTTAACTCCATCACCCAAATTTGGAAGCCTTCTCCAAGGCCTCAAGTGAAAAACAGTGTTCTCCTGGGGGTCAGTGTCAGAAAGCACAAAAATCCCAGGTTTCTGGGTTCCAACACCCTGGCACAGCTCTGAGATTACCATTCCCTTGCCCTGTGTGCTTTGCTTGCTTTCATGCTACAGGATTTTGTATTTTATCACAAAGGTGAATAGTAGAAACAACTTCTTCTCTTATCCTGGCAAAGCCTTTGGACTCTACACTTTGTGAAAACAGCAGATTTTTGTCCTGTTCTCTGTGTTGCCAAATGATGTTGGTCCCAGTCGCATTATGAGCTAGGAGGTTTTTCTTACGATACTTGAACTAGAATTTTTGGGTACTTTAATTGTTTAAAACTCTCATATGTATATTAATCCAGAGAACAGCTTTCATAAATCATGAATAACAAACAAATGTACCTGCTCCTCTTCAGTGATGGCTTTTCAAATGTCTTTGTTTAAAGGTGGTGCACCGAGACCTTAAACCCAGTAATATTTTGTACACTGATGATTCAAACAATGCTGATTCCATCAGGATTTGTGATTTTGGATTTGCAAAACAGCTTCGAGGAGAAAATGGACTACTTCTAACTCCCTGCTACACTGCAAACTTTGTGGCACCAGAGGTATTTCAAGCTGCTCTGTGTTTTCTTTATGCTGTTTTTGGTGCATCAAATGCTAAAACTTTTTAGCAATGCTTGGGAAAAAAACCTCAACAATTCTGCTGCTTTTCTTGAAATATAATCACACATGTTTTTTAAATACTGGTGAATGTGTTTATCATAAACCTGCTTTAAAAACAGCAGAGTCCACCCTCAAAAATAAGATGTGAGCCTGGTGAAAATCTTGAGATGATCTGGGAATGAGAAATATTGTTGGTATTTACTGCAACCTGTATATTAGAAAATCAGTAATCAAATTTCTGACATGGTCCAGGGGTTGACTTACCCTTCCTTAGGTTGTGGTGTTGTTTTGGGGTGTCTTTTTAATAGATGACAAGTCTTTAACACGCTTTGTTTCATAGGTTCTCATGAGACAGGGATATGATGCTGCTTGTGACATATGGAGCTTGGGAGTTCTCCTTTACACAATGCTGGCAGGGTGAGAATATTTCTGAGCTGTTTTGTTTACCTAAAATCCCAGAATGTTGCCTGAATCCTTGCTTCCATAGAAATGGTGAGGTGTTGGCTCATGGAATGACACACTCACAGGTGGGACAGGCAGCTCTGAGTCAAAGCCAAATAAACCACGTTTAGCTCACAAGTAGCATCAAGGTTTCTCTTCCCATAGTGCAGGACTTGGGGGTGCCAAAGACTTCCCCCAGTTTTCAGGAGGGAATTGAGTCTGTGAAAAAATGTGGTGGGTTTCTTTTTACCCTCCAGCCTCTTGTCCTCCCACCCTTTCCTCACCTCGTGTCTCCTGCCCCTGCTGCATTCCTGCGTGGAACACTGGGTTGTGATCTCTGGAGTTTCCTAAACATCCAAACCTCATGAAGCTCTAGGAAGCATCTAGTGGCCAAATGAGAGTTGTTTGCTGAATCCTGTTCTAACAGAAAAAGAGCAGGTTTTTAGTCTTACAGCTAAATCCTGTCTATTGGAAATTATTCTCTTGAGAAATCTGTACTTCCTATTTAATATTAGGAATATTGTTAATAGTATGTATATATATTCTGTGATATGTTTCTGTTGGCAGTGGGATATTGCCTCTGCTTCATGAGATTTTACCAATTTCTTGCCGTTTTTATCTATAACAAGGTGTTTTTGTTGTTTTTTTCTTTCACCAGCTATACTCCATTTGCCAATGGTCCCAATGATACTCCTGAGGAGATCCTAGTACGGATAGGCAGTGGAAAATTCTCTCTAAGTGGAGGCAACTGGGACACTGTTTCAGATGCAGCAAAGGTGTAAATGTGTTCTGGTTTTATACTTTTGTGGAATTCCAATGAAATCTACTGAGCTTTTATCAGCTAGACTGCTCTATAAGTGTAGTTTGTTATTATTATCTGCAGACTTCATCTGCTCTAACATTTTATTTAAAGACTCCATCTGTAATCAGTATGGATTCCCTGGGATGGTGTTGACCTACTCTGTGGGTATCTTAATCACCAGTGTTACCTTTTAAAAAGATCAGCATTAATATTAAATATTAATGTTTAAATATTTTTCCAATCCTTTGGAACTGCACTATTTGTTCATTTCAGTAGGAGTGATTCAGAATGCTTGTTGGCTGCTGCTGTCTTAGCATGAGAAATTCACTTCTGTGTATTTAAGAATGCTTCACATTTTGTACCTAAAACAAAGGGAACATTCTGTCAGCTTGCTCATATTTTGGTTTTATTTCAAACTGTTGCTGTCTCTGTTCTGTGCCCTTGCCACCCACCTCTCCTTTGGACCAATGTTGTAATTGATCAGTAGCTTATTGCTAATGCTTCTAACAGGCAAAAACAAGTGTCCATTGCTGTTGGCTTTATGCTTTATGTGCTTCTTGAAGGAAAAATTCCTTGCTGGTGTCTCACTGTCTCTGAATTCAGTTGTAGTAGGGAGTCAGCAGAGCCCGAAGTGCAGAATGAACAAGGAGAGAGATTTGCAAATAATAGTTTTCCTCCATAAAATCTGCCTGCTACATTTTAATAGGATTTCTAGTCTTTAAAAGATTATATTCACAATAAACATGAAAGGCACAACAGTGAGTTGCTTTGCAATCAAGGCTGGCTCTGTTGAACTGCTCCAATAGTACCACACATTGTTCTCAGCCTTCTGCAGTGTCAGGGCACAGAATGATCCCGTTTGTCTGCTGTTCTCTGTGTGTTGGCATTGTGTTAATCCCTCCACATCGGGTGCTTCTCCCATTGCTGCCATCCCTGCTGCTCTAAAGGCCTCCTAGGATGATTTGGACTGAGCAATCTTTGTGTTTCCCTCCCCTGCAGGACTTGTTGTCACACATGCTGCACGTGGATCCCCACCAGCGGTACACGGCCGAGCAGGTGCTGAAGCATTCCTGGATTGCCTGTAGGGACCAGCTGCCTCATTATCAGCTCAACAGGCAAGATGCCCCACATCTAGTAAAGGTAAACCCACCTGGGATGCTGCTTCAGCTGGGGGCTGTGCAAGGAGTTCAGTCGGTTTAGTTGGTTTACAGACAGAAGTCTCATTTTTTCTATTTGTTTTCTATAGTAACCACACATTTAAGTTACATAGTGAGACAAATTCATGGAATGGTGGAATGGTTTGGGTTGGGAGGGACCTTAAAGCTGGGCAGAGACACCTTCTACCATCCCAGGTTGCTCTAGGCCCCATCCATCCTGGCCTTGGACACTTTCAAGGATCAGGGGCAACCACAGCTTCTGTGTGCACCCTGTGCCAGGGCCTCCCCATCCTCACAGGCAGAATTCCTTCCCAATATCCCCCCTATCCCTGCCCTCTGGCAGTGGGAAACCACTCCCCTTGTCCTGGCCCTACATACCCTTGGATAAAGTCCCTCTCCAAATTATTGGTAAATAATTCTTTTCAACCTCTCTGTAAAGGAAGAGATTTTTCTGGGTGTTTTCTTTAAGGCAGTTCTTGAGCTGTCTCTGAAGTGAGGACCTGAGTAGCCACTGCAGTGGCTGTATGTGAGAAGTCGGTGCTAATCTGGCTTGAAAAATACAAATTCTGACCTACATTAACAGGTTACCCCTGCATCTAAGGGATACATAAGAAATATAAAAGAAAGAGAAAGAAGTGTCAGCCATGCTTTTAGACATTGGAAGGATTCAACAACAGATGTTGAATGTTTTGTTCCTAACAAACTTTAGAGAATTCACATGACCTGGCATAAGTCTTGTTTGGTTTTAATGGAGTTGAGTATTTAATGTTTAATTGCTTTATTTTCTGATTAAAACTTCTATATATATGAATTATTATGACATATTTCCTTTTTTCTCTAGGGAGCCATGGCTGCTACATATTCTGCACTGAATCACAAAACATTTCAGCCAGTGCTGGAGCCTGTGGCAGCCTCCAGTTTAGCTCAGCGACGGAGCATGAAAAAGCTCACATCCACAGACTTATAGATCCACTGGGACACCTGAGCAGACACAAGCAAGGGGGAAACCCAACAAGTGGCTCTATTTTGCCTGACCTGTGATCAAAAGGCATCTATGGTTTCCTGCTACACTACTTGAATTCTGTAAAAGTCCTTTTTTTAAAAAGAAAAAAAAAAATCCACAGGTTCATACTGTGTTTGTTTTACAGGCCGTATCTGTTAAGTTAATTTAAACATCAGGTACACCATAATGAATTTCTCTACACTGTCCTTTGAGATCTGTTGCAAATATTCTTTCACATTCTGTATAGTTTTGCTGGGTTCAGTTAAAAAAAAAATGGTTTAGGGGACCGTTGTCAATGACCAAGTTGGACATAAAGTGTCAGTGTGAGTTTTCTTTGCTTCACACCTTTAGACCCTGCTGTGAAGGGCAAATTCTTCATTTTGTAATTGGGCACTTCATTGATTCAGCTCAATTCCTTTCCCTTGTCCATGACTATTATGCAGAGTTGAGCAGTGTGATGTGCCAGAGATAATTCATCACTGTTGATCTGTTAGGTCTGTGTTTGCACGGTGCCAGTGACTGAGGAATTTGTGTGGAAATACAAACCAAAGGGATGTGCAAGATCCTGCACTTAAATTTGATCTCTGCTGACCCAAAAAAAATTCTGGTTATGGCCTCTAACAGGAAAATGAATATTTCTGGTTGTTACCACAAATTGTGTTCTCCACTGAGCTGGAGAAAGTCAATATGTGCATAAACTGTCAAAATTCAGGCTCTCACAAACACTGGTGCCACTTCAAAACAACATCATGCAGCTCAATCCTTTGTTATTTATATTTCCCATCCATTAGTACAACTACTGTGTTATTTTCCTCAGCAGTCTTTCCTCTAAATACACCCAATATTAAGTTTGTTTGGTATATGAGACAAACTGACACTTTATTATAACCAACTTGGCACTTGGGGTTTATTTTTTATTTATTTGATTTTTTTATTAGAAGGTTGCTTCTCTCTGATTCTCTCGCCGCATGTACAAATATTACAGAACAGAAATGCAAAATTCTCTTTGCCTAACTGTAGGGGTAGCTTGGAAAAATAAATAAGCCTTGCTGTGTGCCCAGCTAAGGGAATTCTGACCAAGAAATTTCACAGTTATGGACAAATTCCTTTCATCATCCTGTGGCCAGCACTCACTCGCCCTCTCTGTCTGGTGTTAGGACTTCAGCTGTTCCTAAATGCTGGGATGGAGAGGAGATTCATTTCAGGGCCAGAATTACCTTGGGGTTTCCTGACTCAAAACCAATGCTAACTGCTGGTAGTTCATTCAGAGATAATCTTAGAAGTGTTTTCAAAAGTTGTAGACACTGAGCAATTGTAGTGACATAGCAGAATGATTTAAAATATTAAATATATTAGTGACATTAGACTGTGAAGTGACCAGAACTCCAACATAGTTCAGACTCATTTGTCATCATTGGATTTTCAAATGCAAGATCCCAGGGTTGGCAGAAATCAGTGTTTTGAGACAGCAGAAAAAAAACTTCCTGGAGAATTCTGGCCCAAGCACCAGGAGTGGTGGTGATAACTCAGATCTCACAAGAGGTCTTGGCTGGTTTTTGCTTATAGCTGTGAAGGACTTGGTGGTGTTGGAAGTACTTTTAGATAAGCTGCTTTCTTCTGTTGTGGTGGGGGAAGATGGACATTATCTGGCCAAATAGTTAGGTATGAATATTTGTAGATTTGAGACTTAATGATATAGCAAACATAGGTGTGCTCTTTGTATCACGCAGAACATCCCCCAGATGGAATTTCTTGAGTGTTTGATAGATGTTGGAAGCTTTAGGGGCCATTTGTGCCTAGTTTTGAGGTGCCTGTTTGAAATGCTTGAAAGCTTATCAAAGAACACAACTGCTTCCTGGAAAGCTTCTTGTTTAATACAAAATCTGCCCCTTTCACTGCTGCTTCATCCTCCTTTTCCTTAAAGGAGACCTTTTCCAGAAAGAATGCCTGGAAACCTCTTGTCTACATTCTGTCAGGGTCATTTTTATGTAAATTTAGAGATGCCTGCCAGAAAAATTTGTATTTACTCAAAAAAAAAAAAAAAAGGAAAAAGTGGTGGAAATTAAAGCCCCTGAGGCCAGGTCAAGGTGTAATGTGGGCTGAAATGTAGTCCTAAAAGCTGTGTTGGGAATAAGAGCTAATGCAAGGCCTGGAGTACAATGAAAATGTCAAACTTGAATTGCCTTCAGCTTTCCTGTAAGGCAGCAGCTGGTCTTTAATGGCTTTACCCATGAATCATTTAACAGTGTTTCTGTTGGTATTTTCTTTTAGCTTCCTAGAAGCACCACGGTATAAGCACCTTAAAAGCATTTTGCACAAGAGCAGTTGGAAGCAGCTGAAGGGACTCAAGTTGTTCTTGATGTGCAGCACAAAGGTGGTGAGAGGAAAAGAACACAAACAAGGTGGATGTTCTGATTCATTGCAGAGTATTTAAAACATCTCCTGTAAAGTTATCCCTGTTCTATAGCACTGCTGGCCTTTGGTGCAAGTGGTACTCAGGGATAAAAGCAAAGTTTCAGTGACTGCAACATAACAAAGTTGTCCTATTGTGGGGAAAACATAGGGATGTGTTATATAAGACAGGCCAGTGTACCCTGGTATGCCAATTATCTTTATTTTGGGGGAAAAGTTCCCTTGCTCTGACTATTTCAGCATATCAGTCTAGGTAATATTTGGGATATGCAGGAACACAAAAGAGTTCACTTGCAGTTTACTTTCACTGTATTTAATGATCATCTTTGTGAGGCTCCTTTGGGAATTCCTTGCCTGTTTCTCATCCCTTTCTTTCCCAACTTAGGTTTTGATATCTAAAAAGTACATGGTCTGCTCATGAGCTGTCAGTTAAAGGTTTGAGAGGGAAGAGCAGGTACTGGGAAAGTGCTCTGGCTGCAGTGAAAGGTTAGAGGAAATTATTTCATATCCTCTGGGCACAGTTCAAGTTTACAAACTGGTAATGCCTTACTGAGTTAGGAAAAAAAAGTCAAATTTTCACAAAGGCTCATAATTACACAGAAGTAGGCATTCAGACTAAAGGAATTTCCACAGAACTAAATCTTAAATGATAGAATATTTTGGCCATGGCTTCCTGCCAAAGAAGCTCCTTGTCTGGTGTTTGGTGATGATCATTATCAGTAAGTTCCAGCTCTGGAGTGGGCTCAGGACCTCTTTTGCTGTTCTTTCACTCCAGGATATCTCAATTTGTACCTTCAGTTATCCTTTGGATATAAAATGAGGAACTCTGTTGTATCCAAAAACTGCAGTGGCACCACGGTGAGCTCCTGAGAGTTTTCCTGGTTGGGTCCAGTCAAGCCACTGATCTGTGGCTTGTGTGGTTTTCTTCTTTTTCCCATTGTGCTCAAAATCAATGAACTCCCCTTGCCCACACCAGGAGGTGCAGGGGGCTGAGCCTGCTGTTCATTTGAGGCCTCTGTTGTTTGAATGTTCTTGCAGCCAGAGAAGGCATCCAAAACCTCACCCAAGTGAGTCATGTTGAGCTTGAATTCTGTCTTCCATGTTTTAATTCCTTTTCCAGAGCTGATCTTCAGCTGTCCGATAGTTAAAATAGCAAACTTCAGCAGGTGGGAATTCCTTGCAATGTACTTAGATACTGGTCTGTACAGCTGTGTTAAATTAATTACACAAGGTTATAATAATTCTCCTGGTTTGTATCAGTGAAATTAGGCTAAAATATCAATGCAAACACAGGGTTTTATGTATTTCTGTAGCACTTAAGCTTTTCAGTCCTGTCCAGAACTAAAAGTTTGCAAATATTTGTGGGAGGGGAGGGAGGAGCAGGTTTTTCTTTCTCAAAGTTTCCAGAAAGCTTCTGAAGCTGAGATCCTAATAGTCCCTATGTAATCCTATAGGAGCTCTGTAGGGTTAAAAACATAAAATTCTTCTTAAAAGTTTGTTCCAAAGCTCTTTTAGGTGTGAACTGATAGGTGTTGGTAACACCCCTGCACTTCATTCATACCACACCTGCCTTCTGCATCAACATCTCTGTCCCTGCTCCAGTTATTTTTTAAAATATTTGCTCCTCCAAATTTGACTGTTCCTTGGGATAGAAGAATGAATGCAAATTTGAAAACCCCACCCTTAATCAATGGCTGAAGCTGATTGAGTATTGTAATAATTTGCATCATTAGAAAGTCCCCCACAAAATCATCAGCAACTGGTTTTCTTGAGATTTTTCCTGTGTAATGAAAGCAAACTTTCTCTGAAAGCTTTAAAAGACACTTAATTGATTATATCTCTTAATTGTTAATTTTTGGGCAATAGCTTATTACCAACAGTGAGTTTGAATAACCCTGAATCCTCTTGTGGGGTTTTTCACACAAGGACTGAGGATGCTGGAGGTGGATCTGCTTTGCAGGACCAAGTGTTCAGGTTTGGGTGTTTTGCATTAGGCTTTTGAGCAGTGTTTGCTAATTAATTAACTAATTGCATTGTCATAATGTCCCAAGCACTTTGGCATCTTGCACTGATGCTCTGGTTAGAGCTGAAACTCTCCTGGCACGTGGCTAAATCTCCATAAAGGGCATTAATTGAGAACAGTGTGCAATGAATTCCATGCTCTGAGGTACTTCAAAGATGAAACTCTTCACAAGGTCCCCGTTATCAGATATTGTAACTGTCATTTCTTTCTCTGAAGCATATTGTGGATTTTGTATCATACTGTATTTATTTCATTTAATTTTAAAAGAAATGTTTTCTTTAAAGCTCTGTATATATTGACATTAAAGTTTGCATTGTACTACGTTCTCCTCTTCTTGCAAGGCTGGGTCTGGCAGTGCAGTGGTGCTTCTCTTGGCACTGCTGCCTTCAATTACAACACACCAAAGACAACCTCAAAATCGTGTTTATTTTTGTCAAACTCCCTGAATAATCATAAAGGTACAGTTTTAATTAGCTGGCAGTTCCTTGAGTACTAGAATAAGAGGGTTGGAAATTCATAACATTTGGTAATTGACAGAAATCCATCACTTCTGCTTTGGAAGTTCACTTGCTTCTGTTTTTCAAATGGGTATAAAAAACAATGAGCAAACATTCCTAAATTAAATGTAAATGAATTTTTTCATAAACCTTGCCAAAAATCTCACATACATCAAGATCTATTTATAAATTTATATTCAGTCAAGTGTTTCATGCCACACTTGCAGTAATTCAATGGTAGGATTGATGTGTTACCTCAGGGTGGGATCATCTACCTCTGTGTTTTAGGTACCTATTAAATTTGACTCCATATATTAAGAGGAAGTAATTTTCCTGCAAAGATCTGATCCTTTGAAAATAGACACTTGTAATACAAGTGGCAGGAATGACATTAAAAACTGGGTTTAAAATCCTTCTGAGGTATTTGATAACTGCTGGTGCTGTTGGTATTCACAGTGGTTTACAGATACTTTATTTTTTTGAATGCACAGGAAGGTTTCCTCACCTTTGCCTCAGGTCCATCTCCCAGGTGCTGTTTGCTCACACAAGACACTGCTTTTACCTGCACTGGTGGCAGAAGGGGGGGACTGGAAGCACAGAGGAGGCAGCAGGTACAAGTTTCCCAGATTGTGATGAGTTGTTTGATTTCATTCAAGGTAGGCAGGAAAAATGAATCAAATTGGACAGAAACATTAAAATACTTTTTAAAAGCCCTGAGGCTCAGGATTTACTCAAAAAAAGCTGGGTGAAGGTGTTGCTGGGTGGGAGGAGACAAAGCATGGATTAAAAGCCAACCTTACTGAATGTTTGGAGAAACCAAGGACAGGCATGAGCCAAGTGTTAAAAAAGAGACTACAAAATGTGCCTTAATTGCATCCTGCTCTTTTTTTGTCCTGCAAATTTTGGTTCTCAGGAGCTGTTTTCCCCATGGTTCATCTCTGAAGCTTTATGACTGTAAGAGGCTCCTTCCCACGTCTCTTTTGTGTTTTTATGGGGTGCAAAATGTTTTAAGGTAAAGGTGTTCCCACCTTTGCTTGCCCCAGCCATAGCAGGAAGAGGGAGCAGGTGTCTGCTGGCAGTTTTGCCAAAATATGGATTTAACTCTATTTATTTTAACTTTTGTTTAACAATTTCCCTCCAGAATCTCTGGGGAACTTCTCTCAGAGGCTGGGGCTTCCCCTGTGCCTCTTGAAATACACAGAAAGCTTTTGGCAGAGCTGAGCTTTGTTCTGCAGCCCATTAAGGCACTGTTTGGGTGGGGGCTCCCTTGCAGCTCCCTGCCTTGCGTTTCCAGCCTTGGAGCAAATCTTGAACTCTCCAGAGCTGTTTTGGGGCCTGCTCTTTGATATTTGGCATGGACAGTGTTCTACTCCAGAGAATCCTGTACCAAGCAGTGTTTAAACAAGAAGTGTAATGCTCTAATGCTGGCTGGTTGTGCAAATGCCTTTATTCCTCAGCAGGTGCATTTTGGGCTCTTGTGGCCCTCAGCATCCAGGTTTGTGTGCTGATCTCTGCAGGGATGGCTGGAGTTACAGAGGGAGGGATATCTTAATTTAAGGGGGTTTGTTGCTTTTAAGGCTTCTGTGGAGGAATCACAGTATAATTTTGATGGGCTTGTGCCTGTCCCACCCCTGGAAGTGTCCAAGGCCAGGGTGGATGGGGCTGGGAGCAACCTGGGATAGGGGAAGTGTCCCTGCCCATGGCAGGGGGTGGAAAGAAATGAGTTTTAAGGTCCCTTCCCATTTTATTGAATCTCAAATCTTTTTCTATGGTGACTGCAGTTATGGAGTGCAGCTACAGGCTGCTGGCTGTGCTGAAAGCCTTGTCTGGAAGTCTTGGCAACTAAACTGAAAGTTGATCTTGTAGCAAGGTGTTAGAAACAGGTATTGTGTTATCATCTGCTTGTTTGGGGCTCAATTCAGCCATTCCAGGGGTGGGAAAGCAGCGAGGGGAAAAGGGGGACACGATTCTTCATTGCTGTTCCCTTGGGAAGGGGTACCGCGTGTTACAGGGTCACAGTGACCCCAAATCCGCTCGGGATGCCGGCGCTGCTGTGCTGGTCTGGGACTCGCTGTCCCGGGGGATGTGCGGGTCCCGTGCCGCTATTCCCGGTGTTTGTTTGCCATGCCTGCATTCCCGGTGCTCTCCCTGCCGCTATTCCCGGTGTTTGTTTGCCTTGCCCGCATTCCTGGTGCTCTCCGTGCCGGTATTCCCGATGTTTGTCCCCCGTGTCTTTATTCCCGGTGTTTTCCTTGCCCGCTCCGGGCAGGTCCCGGTGTTGGTCGCGGTGGCCCCGGCGCAGCCGCTGCGCTCCCCGCAGCACCCAGGAGATGGAGGCAGCGCCCCGCAAGCGGCCCCGGAGCCTTCCCGAGCAAGGTGTTGCCTTCCCGAGCCTTCCCGAGCCTTTCCCGCCGGGATTGGTCCCGCCCGGAGCCCTCCAGGGGTCAGCGCGGCCGAAGGATGCTCACTTGCCCTGTAGGAATTAGTTTGTGCTTTATTTTATTTATTTATTTCTCCTTCTTGAGAATGTCTTGTTCTTCTAGTCCTCTTGTTTTCCTGCCTGTGGGATGTGGCTGCGTGATCCCTTCATGTCCATATCCCGAAGAATTTACTAGAACAGTTTCACATCTGCTGCTCCAGAAGCAGATCTTGCTGCTCTCTGCTGAGGGGCAGAGAAGCAGCAGCAGGACCAACCTTGGAGCATCTCCCTGAACCAGAGGTCACACCTCGGCAAGGATTTCCCAATTTTGGGAAAGGAGGAGTGGCAGGAATAAAGGAATCTCAGATTATCCTGGACTGGGAGGGATCCACGTGGATCTGAGTGCAGCTCCTATCCCTGCACAGACCCAACAACCCCACCCTGTGCTGGGAGCCTTGTCCAAACTCCCCCGGAGCTCTGGCAGGGTTTGGGCTGGGAGCATTCCCGGGGCTGCTGCTCCATCCAGGGCAGCACACGGATCCACACGGAAATGTCTGGGCAGGGCTTGGATGTGGAATTTCCCTCTCTCAGCTCTTCCTCTGCTCTTCCTGGTGCAGCCAAGCACAAAAACTTCTGATTTGGAAACAGCAGCATGAGGCAAACCTGGAAGTTTCTGACCTAGAGCAAAAACCTAAAAATGCAGATTTTTGAGGTAAATACAAATATTTTGCACCCAAATAGAGACCAGGTGTTTTCAGTGACTTTTTTAAAAAGCTATTAAACCCTAGGAAAGGTGATTTAGATACCTGTATGCTTGTAAACAGAACTTAGTGCATGTTTAGTGTTTTCATTAGGAAATTTATTGCAATTTGAAATGCGCTGACACTCCAGAATTCAGCATCTGGAGTAAACTGTATGATAGAAAAACTCTCATTAAATTCTGATAGCAAGACAACAATTTAGGAATAAAAATTAGTTAAGATCTTGCTTTGCCAGGTTAGAAAATCACATTATGATCAAGCTGAAGATGTTACTGCTCGTGGCAGGGAGGTTGGAGTAAATGAGTTTTAAAGATCCCTTCCAACCCAAAAGAAGGGATTTCCTTGTGCTGCTCAGACTCCTGTAGAGGAGGGGAGCAGAAAATGAACCTAAAGTTAATTAACAGCTCCAGCTGCTAATTCCCCCTGCACCAGCCCAGGAGGAGTGGGCTTGCTTATTCCCTGTGCCCCATGGAAAATGATCCAACTCCAAAATAGCTGAAAGAATTAATTTAAATTAGCTGGCAGTGCTTGTCAGGGAGGGAATAAGGGCAGATTTGAGGAAATTAATAACGTAACTCAAAGTTCCCAGTAAACTCCTGGCATAGGCAATGTAAACTTGGTTTCAAATTAATTATTGGAAATAAACATTTGAAATGCTACAGGCCAAATTAATATTTCAGAATTCTTCACTATTTATTACTGTGCTTGATTTTCTTACTTAAATATAATTTGGGCCTACGGCTGTTAAGAATTTAATTTTTGAGGTACTTTAATGAATTATAAAACATGCTTTAAACAGAAATGAATAGCTAATAAATGCCAAAAGTGATTAATTTTCTGAAATATGTGAAGGCCTTTGTATTTAATTTTTTAAAAATGCCCTAAATTGTTGGAAAGTAAAGAGAAAGAAAATACAAAGCGGATCAATTGAAGTCTGGAATAATTTATTAAATCACAAAGAGTTTTCACTTTGCTGTGTCCCTATGTTCTTCCAGGAGTGTCCAATCCTTCCAGGAGTCTCCAATCCATTTTTTGTGTCCTTTAGATCAAGGTGGTGACCAAAACATGCTCTGAGGACACCTTGCTCTGAACCCCAACTCCCTGGATGAGCAGCACTTTACCCTGCTGAAAATTGATATATCCAAGCTTTTCCTGGGATAATACAACATCAAAAGTACATGTTTCTAAAAGCTCATGATTTTCTGATTGTTTTAATATATTCGGGTTTCTTTAAGCGAAAATGAAATTGTGAGAACGAGCTTTCCATACTTTAGGTGAGCTTTTAACTCAAATTTTGAGACTGGTGCTTGTGTGATGTGTAAAATTCCACGAGGTGGGATTTATGTGCACAGCTCCCTGCACACTGCGATGGCAATACCTGCCATTAGTTTTTTGTGGCTTGGAACTGAGCTTGATTTAGATGCTTTCATCCCAAGGGAAGAGACATTGTCTGAAATCAGCCCAGTGGTAATTGTTTGGAGTTGAGAGTGAACTCA
This sequence comes from Rhabdornis inornatus, assembly GCA_013397075.1. Classification (NCBI taxonomy): domain Eukaryota; kingdom Metazoa; phylum Chordata; class Aves; order Passeriformes; family Rhabdornithidae; genus Rhabdornis; species Rhabdornis inornatus. The sequence goes on along the minus strand of VWZS01001110.1, from coordinate 288,491 downwards.
CTGAAATTCCCCAAGAATCAGTTGTGTGCTGCCAATGATTTATGCCCCAGCACAAGACTCCAAACGTCCTTACAAATTATCCAGGGCTAAGAAGGGGATGATTTGCTGCCAGTGACATTTTGGAGACTGTTCAGCAGAAGTGTTTTCCAGCAGCTCCTGTTGTAGGAAACTCCTGCTCAGGGTCAACAAAACAGAAATTCCTTCCAAATTTCCCTTTTTTTGGAGTGCACAAATGTGTGAACATCCCAGCATCTCTTCAACAAGGAGTAACCTCTGAGCAGAGCTGGGTTTGCACCTCCCAGTCCCTGTTCCTCCTCAGCAGAAGACACCAAACCTTGGAGAACCAACACGGTGAGATGTGACCTGGGTGTCCCTGCTGCTTGGCAAAGGTGAGAGAAACATTATTTGGGATACAGGGATAAAAGGCCAGATGGAATTCAGTAACTGGAGGAGAGTAGAAAGGGAGATTTAAAACAACAACAAAAAAATTCTTAAAGGCTTAGAGGATAAAGTTATTCTAAAAAGCATCATCAGGAAAGAAACACTAGAAAATCTCTACTTGTGAAATTTTTTGCATTTCTTTGCAAATTTCTTTACCCTGATGTATTTTCTCCCTCACTTTTTTTAAGCTAGGATTTAAAGAAAACTGATTAAGTTCTATTTTTTGTCCTCCAGGCTTTGAAATTTCCTAAATTCTCTTTACTTTGAAATTATTTTTCTTCAGAGCATTTTGAATGCTGGAATCGATTTCTGTTTCTTTTCTTATTAATGAAACCATTCATCCAAGAAAACTTTGGAGAAGAGTGAGATCTAATTTACAGCCCTACCCCAGTGAAAAGAAATCAGGTGAACAATCAGCTGGGCCATCCAAAGAATTATTACTATTGCAACGTAAGCTATTTAAGAAAATGTCTATGGGGAAATATCTGGAAATGTAATAACTTAATCCTAAATATCAGGAAAACAAAGCAAATTATTGAATATAACATAAAAATGGAGAATGGAGCAGAGGCAGGTGCTCAGCTGGGAGGTCTGTTTTAGGCAGGGAGAAGGTTTTGGTTTGGCAGCAATTTCAGGCTGAAGGTGGCCAGGATGGCACTCAGGTTGCTGGTTTATTGGGGAAAAGCTTTTTTAGTGTTTGGATGGTGTGGGACTTGCATGTGATGTGCTGTAAGGCCGGGGGGTGATTGATCCTAAAGGTGAGGGTGAGTTGTGTCTGCTGTGGCAGGTGCTGAGCTTCTGGCTGAGCTAAGGCTGACACTTAAATAGAGAAATTCTGCTCACTTAGAATATTTCAAATGCAGAATATCACTCTTTGTTAGTACAATCCCTTATCCTTTAGAAAGGCTCACGTTTCCATCTGGGCTGTTTTGTAGGGATGTCAGGAATTGTGTAAACACATCACAGCTGACCTAGGGCTGGTTTCATTACTTATTGCCTTTAACCAGCGTTTTCATCCCCCCCTTGAACTAACCCTGCCAAAAATGGCTTCTCTTTCTGGCTGATCTTGGAGGAGGGAGGTGAAGCTGAATCCCTGAGTTCATTTTAGGGTGGAGGAGGAGCTGGATGCATCCCTGGAGAGGGTGATGGTCCAGGCACACTCAGTTTTGGAAGCAGCCACAGGTTGGAAGGGCAGGACTGTGCCTGGATTTTGGGCAGCTGGGGGAATTCTGGAGTCTGTTCACTGTGGATCAGTCAGGGATGCTGGCAGCAGTGCTTGTTTTAGGATCGTGTGGCACCACAACGATCTCTGCTGCTTCTCCTGCACCTTCCCAGCGCAGGGAAGGGAGCCAGCAGCATGGAGGAAGGCTCCCTGTGGGAGGGACGTCAGGAAAACCTGCTCCCTGCCCACTGCCAGCCTGTGCACAGCAATTATTCATGCTGGAGACCCAATGCTAGGAGACATGGGCTCGGGCACAGGGAATGTCTTGCACTGGTAGGACGAGATCATTGTGCTGCAAGTTGAATGAAAGGCGTTTTTTTTTTCATAACAAAGATAAGACAGGCAGTGAAAGACACTTTTTTCCACGAAGGAAGAAGGCGTTATCCTGCTTAAATGATTTAGACAGACTTTATTTTCTTGGAAAGCCATGAGTCTCTTCATGGATCATTGTCTCCCAGCTGAGACCTTTCGTCTATGGAAAAGAGACCCAGAGGGACTGAAGGGAGCCTGTGACCTTCCACCACTGCAAGTCTGGAGCCATAGAAATGTTTGTCAGCTTTGAAAAGAAATGGTAGCACTTGAGATCCTTTCCTTGGAAAAATCCCTCAATCTGGAGCCACAATGAGGCATGATTTTAGCACAGATCTGCCAGGACACATGGGTTCCTTTTTCCTTTCTAATAAAACATGGAAGTCAGCTGGGGTGTCTGAGCTTTTGGGATATTACAAGGAAAACATTCAATCTTCTTATTTTTAATTCAGCCGAGGTGATCTTTGTGTGTAATTGGTTTTCTGGAAGCAAAACAAATATGCTTTCAATTCCGGGAGAAAAACAGGGTGACAAATCCTCCATATGAGAACTTGGTGTGGGGGCCTCTCCTCTGGGGAGCAATACTTGTGTGCAGAGAGAAATGCCCAGGCCCCAATTCAACCAAAACACGAGGCCACTAGCCCCAAAGGCACTTCTGCACTAATGGAGATGAAATCTGGGCTGATCTGCACCATCACTTGCTCTGGGTGAGATGAAACTCTGGGGTTGATGCAAACCTAAGCATCTCTTAATTTACTTCTGATTGTTGTGATCCCACACTGGTCAAACCCAAATTGTCCCTCCTTCAGCTGAGATATTTCCTTTTCTGCTTCTCTTCCCTCCTCTTGACACATATTAAAAAAACTGTATCCCCTAGACTGGACTGTGGGCTGACATTATGTGGAGTTCCTGTGTCCAGTAAACAAAATTCAATCAATAATTCCTGGTTTGTCAACAACAACACCAAAAAAGTTGGTTTTTTTTTTGTTTTTAAAAAATTTCTCTCAAGCAGGACAGCATCTCAAACCCACACACCCTGGTGACCCTGCCCACAGCAGGGAGTTGGAACTTGATGATGTTTTAAGTTTCTTCCAACCCTTCCTGATGGTGTTAAAATGACAGGATTGACCTGCAAAGTTCATTTTTCCATATCACAGGAATACAGATAACAAGCAAGGTGAGAAAATAGATAATTTAACGCCAATATTTTTGTTTCTGCCCATTAATTTGCTGTTTTTTGGTGGGATTGAAGCAGAGGGGCATTGCTTGGGCTCATTCTCACCCTGCTGCTCTCAGGAAAACCCACCAGGGCTCTGGGGCTCACTGGATTTCCATGCAAGGCTGCATCCAGGGAAAACCCTGAACAGTTGCCCAAGGGATGCCTGAGAAATGTCTTTTTAGAGAAAATCTGTATGAAAATGGAGGGCATGCACTGCCCTGTAGAGTAGGTTCTTTTCTGTGGGGAATAAAGGGATTTTTTTTTCTATTTGGAAATGGTTATGCCTGGTTCGAAATTGCCTTGTTTGGTAAGAACATCTTTTACTCATGTAAATAATCCATAATGTGAATTCCTCCTAAATCATCACTTTGATATTAACAAATTGGCTAATAAAGACTCAAAACCTGTGTGGTGATTCTTGACCTCTGTGTAAGGGAAAATTTGGAGGAAAATTCTCAGCCATCACCATTTGTCTGAAGTCAGGCTGTGGGGTGACCACAGTGGGGGCTCCACTCCGGGCAGTCAGAGCAGGATGAGTGTCACAAGGCAATGGAAAATAAGTTGATTCTAAACTTTGTTAAGTTCAGCATTTTTGTGTAAGAAGGCTCAAAATTTTGCAGAGAAAGCAGACACAGGCTTTTGTTGCAAACTGTAAATAATTATGTTCTTTTCACTGCTGGGTCTTATTTAAACAATATTTACATACTTAAGATATCAAAATTAATCACTGCTGTTTACATTAGAAAATAATCCACAATACCTTTGGGTTTTTTCCGCACTTGTTTCTTTCCTGGAGTTTGTTTTTCAAAGGCTGCACAAAGAATTGAGGCTCCAAAGAGCTCAGGGGAGCTGGGGGGGTCTCCTTCCTTCCAAGCCTTGCTGCTGTTTTGGGTTCCCCTTCCAAAAATCCTCACCCAGTGGGAAATTGGGATGTCTCCTTCTGGGGGGAATGGCTCCTGCACAGAGTTTTGTGTTTGGCTGAGGAGGCTCCTTCTTCCAAGCAGCAATTTCCTTCCTTCCTTGTCTCTTGTTTATGATGAAAACATAAAATCCCTTCCTGCACTTAAACTCATTCTGGTGATGCTCTAAATTCTACGCTTAAGGATGCATTTAATTAAAGATTGACTATGGCATAAAGTGGAGGTTAATTAAATACCAATCAATCCCTGTATAAAATATATATAAAGGGGCTTTGGCTCAGGCAGTAAAAGGAGCTCCAGGAGGAGATTCCCCTCTTGCTCACTGTGCAGCTGGAGAGTGGCTTCCCACACTCTTTTCCTTGCTGTATTTGCCATTCAGGATGTTGAAACCCTGCAGAAAATCTGTTTTTATGGAAACAAAGCCATGGTCTGACCCACTCCTGCTGTTCAGAAGAGATTTCACAGGGACTTTTCCATCACCACTTTGTTATGGTGATGTTGGTTGTAATTAGACAAAACTCTCATTGATGAAAGAATAACTTGATTTTTGTTCTCCCAAAAATTTTTGAGGCGGTCCTCTATAGGAGCATCAAATGAATCCAAAGTTTCCAGAGTTAATAAAACAAGATGAGTTTTCATGGAACAAGTTGCTAAGCTGTAAGTGCTTTGTTGCAGGATATTTCAGTGTATGCTGAAATTTAGGGGAGCTCCAGGGAGGAGAGAAGTTTTGGAGGGTCTGGAAGAGGAGTCCAACACAGGAGAAGCCTCATGTAATTTTTATATTCTTTTCCCCTGTTCTGTGTTCCCATGAGGGAACATTCTGGGAATCAGTGGGGAATTTCAGAGACAAATCTGGAGTTTGTGCTCCTGCACTGGTGGATTTAATGTGAGGTCAAATGGAAATGGACAGACTTGGAATAAGAGTTTACACTGGATCAAGAGCAGAGTTTAGTCTGTCTTCTAACTAGACTTAGCTCTTTAGAAGACCCTAAAACAATGACTTTAACATGCTTCCCATCCTCCATGCTCTGTAGTGCTTCAGGAACACTGAATGGTGAAAAGCAAAGTTTTTCTGCTTCAGAATAGGGCTTTCCTTTAAATAATTTAAAATCCTTAATTTATAGTTGTTTAGTACTTTTTAATTGGACATTCTCATGTTTAAACTACCAAAACGAAACAGATCAGCTTTAGTCAGCTGATCATTAAAATATTAGTCATTAAAAATATTATTTTTCTTTTATTTCTCATAAACCCCTTAGAATCTGAGCTTTTCTCACTGAGTCTTTTAGAGACTGCCACCTCCTTCAGAAATCTGCTTTACATGGCTGCACTGATGTCCTTCCAAGGAGCTCGAGTTACTTGCTCAGCATGGCAGGGCCTCTCAAAAGTATTTTTCCAGCCTTGCAGAAGGAGAAAAGTGAACTCAAAACTTGTGAAGAAGCAGCCTGGGATCCAGCAGCCCCTGCCATGGGAGGTGCAGGTTGCAGAAATGAAGTTGGAAGTTAATTGTTCCTGCTGCTGAAGGGCCCAGGTTAGTTGCTGTCTTTACACTAATTTTTGTTCAGTCTCAGTGACCTTCATATCATATTAACAGTTTTATATTATGTTAGCAAATTGCTCTGCCACAGCTGCAAGTCTGATTGCATTCTGAAGGTCATTAATATGATATGAAAATATTATTGTATTCTCCCCTTTCATATTTTATTAGTGATATGGAAAGCAATAAAGGAGCTGATTTTTGCTGGGAGGTTCCCCAGGGAAAGATGCTCTACAGCAGTGGTGTCCCACATTGGCTCCTAATCCAATCTCAACGGGAAGTTCAATTTCCTCATCATTAATTATTTAGCTGTATTTAACTGCTGTAAATTCTCAGATTAATTTTTTTAACTGTTGAGTTTGATGACCTCCAAAGACACTGGCATTAACCAGTGCAATATGAAATACAGTAGTTTCATGCAAGTGGAGCCCACTCTTCCACAAGGATTTGTGTGAATAATGGCAAATTTCATTTTTCTGCTACAGGAGGGGAGGTTTATTTTATTTCTACCTTTGGTGCAGTTCAGAATTGCAGCATGGAGGAGGAAGGTGGTGGCAGCTGGGACATTCCCTCAGGGTGAGCCTGGCACTGAAGCTGTCCCCAGGACATTTCCAGTGGTCACCAGGCCAGGGACAGCTGCTCTAACCCCCACAGCTCAGCTGGCACCCAAAAATTTCATTTATTAAACAATGTAGGGTGGAAAAGTCCTGACACAAGTGAGCAATGGGTAAAACTCATCAGGCACCACCCAGAGCCAAGGGTGAAGGCAGGAACTTTTGGGCAGGTTTTGATTATTTAAGGTTATCTAAAGACAACAACATTTTGGACTTGCAGAAAAGTGGGTTAGAAACTTTAAAAGGGATTTTAATAGAAAAGAAAGGTCATTGCTGCAAAGACAAATTATTTTTGAGGTAACAGTGCTGTTTTAGAGTGACTTCAGCCAGAAGGGTGACTTTGGTAAGCAGCAAGTTGAATTCTTTAATGCTTTACAAGCCCTTAACTCACCCTTAGAATGACATCTAACAGGAGTTCATCAAATGTCACCCACAACAACATTGGATTATGATATCACAGCACCCAGATATCAGGGGTTTAACATGATTTTTCCAAGCAGACTGTTTTAATGTTTGAATTTATGCCTTTTCCCTGCCACAGTGTGAGGCTGCCTCGTGTTCATCAGCCTCAGATCCTGGGAAAACGCTCCCAGAGTAGGTTTGTCATTGGGTTATTGGTGGTCAGGCCTGGCAGGAAAGTGAGTCTGGAGGTTCCCCCAGCCTGGGGAACATCCCAGAGGGCTCCTGTGCAGCACAGGGGAGAAGGATGGAGCACAGGAGGGAAGGATGGAGAACAGGAGAGAAGGATGGAACACAGGGGAGAAGGATGCAGCACAGGAGAGAGGTACGGAATTTATTATTATTTATTATTATTTATTATTATTTATTATTATTTATTATTATTTATTATTATTTATTGCAGGGAACGCGGCGGTGCAGTTCTGGGCAGTGCCTGCAGATGGCGCTGCTGCACCGAGGCCAGGGCGGTGCTCCGGACACGGCACGTGACTGCCCCCCAAAAACTGCCCTGCACCCCAAAAACTGCCCTGAACACAGCCCCCCAAAAACTGCCCTGGACACAAAAAACAAAATCTGCCCTGCACCCCAAAGCTGACCTGCACCCAGAAACTGCCCTGCACACAACATCGGTCTTGTGCCCTGCACCCCAAAAACTGCCCTGCACCCCAAAACTACCCTGAACAAATCATTGACCTGTGCCTGGCACCCCAAAACTGCCCTGGACACAGCCGCCTAAAACTGCCCTGCACCCAAAAACTGCCCCGAACACTGCACCCCAAAACTGCCCTGAACTCCTCTCCGATCCTGCACCCCAAAACCTCCTTGTACCCAACACCAATCCTGCACCCATGATTCTGATCCTGCACCCCAAAACTCCCTGTACTCCAGCACTGATCCTGCACCCAGCACTGGTCCTGAACCCCTCCTCCATCCTGCACCCCCTGCACCCCAACACTCTCAACCCCAAAGCAGACCCTGCCCCTGACCCAGCTCTGCTCCTCCTGGCGGATCCGGACACAGCAGTGGCAGTGACCAATCTATCCCATCCCTGCCCTCTGCCAGTGGAAGCCATTCCCTGTGTCCTGTCCCTCCATCCCTTGTCCCCAGTCCCCCTCCAGCTCTCCTGGAGCCCCTTTAGGCTCTGGAAGGGTTCTGAGGTGTCCCTGGAGCCTTCTCTTCTCCAGGTGAGCACCCCCAGCTCTTCCTGCCTGGCTCTAGAGCAGAGCAGCTCCATGGTCTCTCTTGGACTCCCTCCAGCAGCTCCACATCCTTACATTGGGATTTCCAATCTTACCTTGGGATCCCTGGTCAGGATCTCCCCTGGGCAGGCCAGAATCCCCTCCCTGACCCTCTGGGGATAAGCGCAGGCTGTGGTTGGCACTCCGTGCCCAGGGATTGTTGCTGCCAGTGCCACCCTGGTGCTGCTGCTCCCCTCCAGGTCGTGTCCCCTCCTCACCTGAGCAGGGCAGGAGCTGCCCCAAAGCCATCACCAGGTCATGTCCACCCAGGGCAGGTCCATGGCACTGCCTGGCCGTAAACATGGGCTGTAAAACTCCAGGAGAACTGAGGACAAACAGGCCAAGCCACGCTGAGCCCCAGTAGGAATTTTATTGACAATAATAAAGTTCTTTGGTGTCTCTTACAGGAGAGAGGAGCATGTCAAGTGTGATGCTGCTTAACATCGTCTGAGACAACAGTGGGAGAGTACTGAAGGTAAGACCCTGTGGACTGAGCCATATTTCATCACAAGCAGAGCCCTTTAACCAACAAACTTGTTCTGGGAAAGTTTCCAACTCCGACAATCTCTGGCGTTGTGGGGTGGTGGGATCTCTCATGCTAGGAGCATCAAAGGAGTCTCTGGAGATGCTTCAACAGAGGACAGGAGCCTGGGAGGGAGACTTCAAAATCCTGGCAGGGGTACAAATAAAATACACTTTGGTCTTAAATTAATGTAAAATTTTATGAAACTGTCTCTCGGAGATTATTCCCAATGTGGAGTTAAAAAACAAACAAGCAAACAAAAAGCAACAACAACAAAAAAATCCCTGGCTGGTGTCCACAAAGAACAAGTGCTGTGGTTTCCAACCTCTGAACAACATTATCCTCCAGGAACTGCGTCTTTGGGAAGATTCCACATGGCCAGGCTTTATCTGCATCCTCTGCTTAAAAAAAAAGGAGATATCCCAGGTCTCTGGAAAAAAAAAAAGAAAAAAAGGGTCCTGCACGTGCCCTGCCAGGGCTGTGTCCACTCTCTGGGCATCGTGGGGCTCTGTTGAGTCCAGGCTCATCCTGAACAGCCAAGCTCCCCATCCAGGGCCTCGCTGTGGTGGAGAGCTGGGATGGGACATGTCCATCCTGGGAAGCAAACAAGACATACAAAGGAAAAGGAGGAAAAAAA
>VWZS01001110.1:259367-277027 GCA_013397075.1 Rhabdornis inornatus | reverse complement strand
GGAGAGGAGGAGGAGAGGAGAGGGAGAGGAGAGGGAGAGGAGGAGGAGAGGAACACTCGAGTTGTTTACAGAGCTCGGGCTGCCCGTTTGCCATGGGTTGGTGCTTGGCGCTGGATCAAAGCAGCTCCTGAAAGGAGCCCAGCAGGAATGACAGCCCCGGCTGCTGCAGGGGAGCGCTCCAAGCAGGCGGGGACGGATCCGGGTCGAGCGGGTGAACTCAGGACAGGAATGGGGACAGAAGAGGGGACAGGAGCATCCCAGCTCCCCCAGGATGTTACAGCTCCTGTGTGTTCACCCATGGAATTATACCTTATATCAGACCTTGGAGCCCTCCTAGTGCCTAAGGGGACTCCAGGAGAGCTGGGCATGGACTCTGGACAAGGGATGGACAGACAGGACACAGGGAATGGTTTCCCACTGCCAGAGGGCAGGGGTAGCTGGGATGTTTGGGACGGAATTTTGGTCTTGGTCTTTGCAGGATAACTTTCAGTGTTTTCACAGTGATGATAGTTCTGTCAAACAAAGGGTTCTCAGTGTATGTAAAAATCATCAGTGTCTCCGACCTGAAATCAGTGGATTAATTAGGAAGATGATCCAAAGCAGACTGGAGTCAATGGGTGTGTTTTGACCAACCTCAGTGGCTTTCCCAAAGCTTCCCAGCAGCCCTGCAGAGGTTCAGGTGACTTTCCTGGTGGAGATGGAGCTCGTGCCCACAGATTCCTCTTGTTGTCCAGAGATTCTTCATGGGAAGGGTTGTGTAGCTCTGGCAGAGCTGCCCAGGACAGTGGTGGAGGCCCCATCCCTGGAGGAATTCAAAATCCATGTGCATGTGGCACATGGGGACATGGCCATTGGATTCCCTGGCAGGGCTGGATTAATGATTTGACTGGAGGATCTCGGAGGGCTTTTCCAACCTGAACAATTCTGTGATTCTGTGTTTTCCTGGGCTGAGTTTCCTTCACAGCTCCAAATGATATCCACTTTCCCAAGGCATGTGAATTCTTCTCAGATATTTATTGGTTTATATTAGATTTTATTTTGCTTATAAAGGTGCAAGTGAACACAATAAATCTGTATATAAAAATAAACCACATTTGTTGGTGTCTTCTAACCTGTGGACTGCTCTTGTCATGCCCAAGGAGCCCAGGCTCCCTCTCTCCCAGGCTTTAGGAATCAGTCATTATTTGTGTCACTCCAATGACAAATCACCACTATAATGAGGTTTTATCCTTTTAAAACAAAATAACTTTTATTAATTCCTTGATTTAATAATTGAAACCTTGACTTTTAAAGGGGGGCAGGTGTTTGTTGTGATTAATAGGACACATTCCCTGTGTATCACAGAACTTTACTAAATCTTAGTAATGGTGTGGGGGTCAGTGTCACTGTTATTATAGAAATGATAATTATATCTTTGGGAAGCTGTCAGAAAAGTATCTTTTCTAGGAGTCAGAGCAGTGTAAACAGACTGTACAGGCAGGCACTACCCTTTCCATCAATAGGTAAACAATCTTTGTTAAGCTCATCTTGATAGTCTTATTTTGTTGCCACATTTTAATTACTCATCCTGTCTGTTTATATTCCGCTGCATTTTGCTGAAGATACAAGCTTTAAAAATCATTGGTATTTAGGAAAATCCAAAGCTGGGGTGATGCATGCTCAGGTGCTAATTTATTTACATCAATTAATTTCAGGCCCCTGATGTAAACCAATTAGTATTCAACACTTAATGGAGTCATTATCTGTCAGATTAGCTTTTAGAAATGCTTGTCACTGCTACAGGACCAGGCAGCAGAACTTTGCTAATAAAACTAGCAGAATTAATGGAGTGAACAGCATAGATAATGACTTAATGTGGAACATACAGTATAGAAAAGAGACTGAACAACTGTCTTCAAGAAATTAAGATATCATTGAGCCGGCTACTTTATTCCAAAACTGAGCTCAGATGGGCTCTTTGGAAACATCAAAGGTGTCTGGCTAAGCCTTTGCAAAGTTTATTTCACAACAAATAACTTCCACCCTTTATGCCCTCGCCTGCTCCAGCCCAGCTTGGTGTGGCACACAAAGAGGGGCTTCCTGTTGTGCCTCCCTGCTGTCACTCCAGGCTGCTCTTTCCCAATTCCTGGAATTTCTGGGAATTCCTGGAATTCCTGAGAGCATCCAGGTTATGGAGCTGCACCTGTGGGTGTCACCTGCAACTTCCCCAGGTGAGACCTTCTTTGGGGAGGCACTGATCACCTGCAGGGCTGTGGGGCACTGCAAAATGAGTTCTGTCTAGACAGCAATATTTGCCCACTGTTTTGTTCTTCCAGGTTAAATTTCCTTTTTTTGTGTGTGTTTTGTAATTTTCTGTGTGCACTTTGAGGTCAGTCTGGTCATTCTGGTGCCTCAGGGAGAGATGACACCTGTGCTAAAGTCATCCCTGCATAGAGGGAAATCACAGAGCCTAATTCCTATTTAAGCTTTGAAAAAAAAAATGCAATTACATTCTAAAAAATCATAACGGTGTATTTGTATAGTGATTCCTGCGATTTGTGCTTCACTGAGAACTGTCTGGTAAGGCTGATCTCACTGCAGGGACAATCCTGCATCTTCACCCTCTCTCATGTCCTGATTCAGGGATTAGGGGCTGGTCTGGGGACCATGGCATCATCAATATGTTCATAAGAGCATGAGAAATTCCTCTACATAATTATATTCTGTGACTGCATTTGAAGAAAAGTCACTAACAGTGGCTAAGCCACGGTGATGCTGTTCAGGTGCTCTTTTCCTTGTCACGGCACCAAAACTTGAACTCTGCCACAGAAAAGAGAGAATGAAGCTGTTATAAAGCTGTTATTTACTGTTCTTAGAACACATTGTGATGTCCTGCCAGCTCTGTGCTGCTCACCTGAGCTCTTGTTCTTGCTGGGTAACCAGAGCAGTTAATACAGTTTTAGGTTATGCACCTTTTAGGAAACACTGTCTTTGACCTCAGGGATGATTTCAGACATTTTTTAACTCCTCCTTCTTTAAATATCTACCTTAACACCCTGTATATCTCCCCTATCCTTACAGAGATGATGTACATTGATGGTCATTTTTGCCTAGTTTACAATTATATTGGTTTTTGCATTGATTGTGGTTGTTCTCCTTGATATTTTTTCACCTTTCCAGAGGGACTCAGTTTATGGCACACAATCAACATTTGCATTTGATTTTCAGCATGGCAAGTGGCTGCTGAGAGTGACTGAGTGGGAAATGGGTGCCTGTGCACCTCCCTCCATCTCATTTCAGCTTCACTGCCCAAGAAATTTCCACCTTCCCCAGCTCCTAAGGCTTCTTTCCAGGAGTATTCCAAAAGAGGAGGGAGACCAAATGTGACTCTCAGGGTGTAGAGGAGATGATGTTGGACTGCCCTAACTTCCAACACTGGAAAAAGCCCTTGATGAGAGCTAGGCATGAAGTGTCCTGTCCCTATCATATCCATCCCTGATGGAATCACCAACAGCTGCTGTCCCAACACCCCCACAACAGAGGTTTTAGAAATATCAGTGACAGAGAGTATTTGCGGATTTGTTTTTCAGTAACTGCAGCAGAAAATCCTTGGCTGTGGGATTTTCTCTGCCAGCTGTTTGGGTGTATGGGATCCCTGGAGTGGGAGAACTTGGACCACGAGGAAGGAGATGTTTGGAAGCAGCCTCAGGAAGGTCCAAGTGGTAACAGAGGGACACATTCCGTGTCTGGGTAAGCCGGGCATCACTTTGGAGGGGTGGAGAGCCACCAGCCAGAGCATCTCTGAGCAAGAGAAGCTGATTTCATGAACTTCTGTCTCAGCTGAACTTCATTTTAATATCTGTAAAGAAATTTCAACCTGGATTAACCTCCACTACACTTGGATTTCATTGTGAACATTTTTTACAGCTGTTCAGAGTTTTCTGCTGTTGCAAAGCAAAATTAATTTGGGGAACAATAATTCCTGGCTTCAAAGCCTATATCCATATGGCTATCAAGGCAGTTTGTAATACCATAATTGAAATCATAGATGACTGCTGCAGCACCCTCAAAGGGGCTGGGTTTTTTTGAACTTTTTTTGTTTTCCTACCACTTACCCTTTCTCATCAACCCAAATATTTGCTGGTCTTACCTCAAAACTGGTGATGTGACCCTGCTGCGTCCTTTGTAGGGCACAATATGAGGTGTCATGATTCAGATGCTGCTTTGTGGTCCTACCTACTGGAGATGCCCCTTTGAAAGGAGAGGAAATTGCTGTTGGATAACATCACTCGCTCCATCACAGCTGGTGCTGGCTGGTGCAGATACGTGTTTACATTTTGCTTGGAAAATGTAAACACTAATTAAGCATTAATGTTAATGGGGCCTGGGCCCCTGGCTCTGCTGCTGGCACTGCCCTGGCTGCTGTCCATCTCACCCCACTCACTATCTGTGTTTCCTGGCAGAAAATAAGGATAATTATTTATTCCTTTCCAAAGAGGGAGGGAAGCGACACCAGGAAGGGTCATGTAAGGACAAAATATTGTGTTACTGGGAATAAAACCAAATCCTATCAGCCTGAGAGAAAGGCAGGAGTGGTGTTATCCCAGGTTCCACTGTGGATGTGATCACTCAATATCCTCTATATTTCCTGTTCTCACTTCCTGCATCCCAACTCAGGCAGTTTGCTGGGAAAAGCCTCTCCAGTTTGCCATAACACAGGGCTGGGATGGATCAGCAGTGAGTGCAGGGGATGTGAAGCAGCATCCAGCCCTGTTGTGGTGCAGAAAATCTACCTTTCAGTTTTAATTCTCTGTAAAAAAAGACTTTCCTGTTCCTGCTCCCTCTTTATGCACTGCTGTGGGATGAACTGGTCACTGAGGAGCCTCCACCACTGCCTGGTCCTGCCTTGGTTGTGGCCATGGCTGTTCCAGGTCTTTGATGGCAGATTTTCCATTTTCCCTTTGCTCAGCCCCAGTGAGGCACTTCTAATTAGGGAGGGTAATTTCTCCCAAACGGGTCCTCTCCCTTTGTGAGCCCGTGGGTTTGCCAAGAGAATAAAAGCTCCCTGATTGTCCCCTCCTTTCAGCCCTTCCCCTGATGAGGAGTGTTGCTACACCTAATAAATTAAAGGACACAAAGTTAATGAATTTTTCATTTGAACTCACAGCTAGGTATGGATTAGTGAGGCTGACGTTGCTGAAGAGCTCAGAATTAGGAAGGGTCCTACAGGGACATTTTCCTCTTTGCTAAAATCTTTTCATTCACCTTTTCAAGCATTATCTTGCTGGGCAGAAAGAGTTCTTTTCACGCCGTATAGCCCGTGGGGTCTGCTTTTTTTTCCACATAAATGTGATCATTCATTTTGTTTGTCTAATGGATAAAAATAAAGGGCAGTGTGAGTGACATTCAGACAGCTTTTCTCCTCAAAGAGAAGGGATTCATGCAATCCTGAGCAGCACTCTGGAGCACACTGAGCATTCAGAGTCCCAGTTCCTTTAAATTCCAGTTGACACCAGTGGAAGGTTGGTTTTCCTCCCACTTGAGAGAGGCTGGGAGCTGCTGGCAGCTTGGCCTTGTAAATAAAACTACACTCAATTTACTTAAAAATTAATTGTAAGTTAATGTCAAAGGACCTGAACGATTCAGAATTATTTTCTGAACATGAATTTCAAAAGCTTCTTTTAGTGTGCAAAATGATTTCTGCTTCCTGGAGCCAAACCTGTACATGCTCCATTCAGAGAGAAACTTTAATTTGTTATCCCTGTATTCCCTGCCCAAATTAAACCTTTCCCTAAAAACTTCAGTTTGCCTTCACTTGCCTTTTGACACTCTGAAAGACTCATAAGAATAGATTCAGATTTTTGGTTAGAACCAGAAGCTGTTTGAGTGCACAAGAGGCTGGGAAGGGTGGTGGGACTGGGGTGGCTGCCCTCATGGAGTCTGCTCTGGACCAACCTGAAACGCCATTCCCAGTGAGCTCTGGCTTTCCCACCCCCCAAATCCATGGCTGAATTAACTTAGAGATCATTTCTAACTAGAACAGAACCAAGTGGGATCTCTTGTGATGCTTTGACAGGATGGGGAGGAGGGACAGAAATTACTGCAAAAATCAAAAGAAAAAAAAGGGTTTTCCCCTTTGTGGGAAAATCCCCACAATAAATCCCACCAGACTCTTGCAGAAGCCCTGGTGTCTGGCATGTAGATCCATGGGGAAAGGGGGAAGTTGGAGCTGCTGGACAACAGGGTGGACAGGATGAGGGTTCCCCCTGGTTGTGGGAACTTTTCCCAGCAATCTGTTTCTGCCTCTGGGCTTTCACCACCCTTCACTACCAAAGGTGGCAGTGGGTGTTTTCCACTGGAAGAGTGTTTGTCCAGATCCTCCTTTTGGGATCCCACTGTCTCAGTTTCACTGTCCAAACTGGAAATGACGTTTTTATTCAATTTGTGCCCTAAACCTTTAAGTTTTATTACTGAATACTTTTGTAATAACTGTATGTTGCACCTATAAATACATTTCAGCAGCAGATTATTTTATGCAATAAAGGTGCAAAGGCCTTTGGGAAGAACCTATTGCCCATTTCCAGCAGAAACACCCCATCCAGGAGAGATTTCCCCACTTCATAAATAATTTGGGGTCAAAGATCCAGGCACTGGGTCAGGCAAGGCTGAGCGTAAATCTGGCTTTAACTGAGATTCATGTTTCTATTAAAAAGTAATTGCAAAGAACAAATCCTGATTGTCTTTATAACTGATATTTATGTCCCTCAAGCAGCAGAACAGATACATCATTTTATACACAGCTCTGAAAAAAGGATTAGCACTGCTTGTATCCCTTTTTCCATCCTACCCCTATTCCCTTGTCTTGGATCTCCTAGAGCCCATACAAGTTACCTAGAATTCCCTTTCCTAACCTAGAAACTATTGCCACCTTCCAATTCAAGTAAGAAAGAGCTGGAAAATGATCCCAAGCAGGGAAAATTTCATTTCTGGTCTTGGTGACAAGTTTCAAAACCCCCAGCATGAGTGGTGATGAACAATTCCTGTTCCTGTGGACCTGCCTGTGTTCGCACCATCTGCCAGTGGGAGTATTTGGAAAACTTTTGGGGGTGGAGGAAGGTTGTTCTGGAGGGAAATATTCCTTTAAGGATTGATTTTGTGCAAATCTCTCTGTCAAACACTCCAGAAGCTGATGCCTTGTTAATGGTGTCCTAACCAAGGTCTCTCCTGCTCTAATGGCAAAGGAGAAAGTACCCCAACAGCTGCCAAGGGGATAATGAAAATTATTAGTGAAAACTAATTATAAATGATGTCTCAAGGATTCAGGTTTTTTGCTTATAGGTTTACTATTTCCTTCTGACTATTTTCCCCTAATATGAAAAGAAAGTTATTGCAATCTGTTGATGGCATCAGCACAGAGCGGGAGCGATATTCCAATGATGGCTTCTCCAGTTAAAATATTTCCAAGTGTTGCTCTTCCCTCTTTTTCAAGGATGGCTACTCTTGCTCAGCATCTCTGTGGGTTGTTTTCTGATTTTTTTTTTTTAAGTGAATGTAACTTCCTGGATCAGAGAGAATTTCAGTGTATACATTTGCTTTGTGGCACTTCCTAATCTGTCCAGGCTGATTTGCAACTCAAATACTAAAAAGATGTATTTCTAAAAGTACTTTTTAATGGAACCAAAAGATATTCCTGAGAATATATTCAGAGACAGCCAACACTTCTGCATCATAAGTGTGCTGTGTTTCTTCCTATTTCCTCCATTCATTATTACACTCACAAACAATTCGTAGTTGATAATTAATATTAATTCCATCTGCCTAATTGACAGAATTACCAGGGGGTGACGAGATCGGCTTCCCAGCATTAAATAATTTTTACCAATTTGTAGTGCTCAGCTTGCTGCTCTGCTGATTTCCCAGTTGCTCCATCTCCTGCACCTCCAGGCAGACGCAGGGGGAATCACAGGTTTGGAATCCGCAGCTCGATGCCTTCTTTGGGAGAACACCTGATTATCCAGCCATGGGATCCTCCTGCTGCTGCTGGAGCACCAGAGATCTCCACAATCTATTGCTTGGGTACATCCCATGATGTTCAGCACTGTTAAAAAAACCACAATTTTTGTCTAATCAGGAGCTTTCCTGCTCAGCTTAACAGCACTGCTGTGCACCCTTCATCACTGTCATCCGCAGTGGTGTTTGCTGTGGGGACACATTAAATTAATATTTTCATGTTCAAACAGCAAAAATTACATGGTCAGCCTGAGTTTTTCTGTGCAACAGCTCAGAGACGCCCCCCAAAAAATTTATGAAAAAGAATTAATTTCTGTTCTAAAATGCAGACCAAATATTTAGCACGTGGAACGGAGTGAAAAAAATCCTGCTTGAGGAATTTATTTTTTTTCAATTAATTGAATTTGTAAAGGCTGTTTTCTTTTGTGTAGTACCAGAATAGTGACTCCTAAAAGGACGTTCAGTGATGATTTTACTGCACAGCTGGTTCTGGAGCAAAGAGCTGTGTTAGCACCACAGATGTTCAGGAACTGCAGCACTCAGTCACAAAAATTTGCTGTCTGAACCCAGCACTGCCCTTACACACCAAAGCTCCCCCCACACCCCAGTTAATGGTTTTTCTCTTTTTTAATGTTCTTTCTCATTTTTACCTCTCCAAAGCACACCCAGCTGGGCACAGGTGAGGCTGAAACCCTCCCATCTCCTGGCTGACCCTTTTTGGCTCCCCTGTTCCCATCCCTCTCATTCCCCTTCCCTCCTCCCTTGTTTTCTAGAACAGGAGGAACTTCCCTGGCCCAGGAGGACAATGGGAACCCACCACTGCAGGGCTGGGATGTCACCCAAGGAGCTGCCCCAGGGACATCTGGCCCATTTGGGAATTTCAGTGTATTTCAACACAGGATGTAAGTGATGCACAAAGCCCAAGAATTCCTGTGACCAGGTTTAAAAGGCTGTGAAGCCTGATGGAACTTTCTTTTTAAATTTTCTTCCCTTTCTTTCTTTAAGTTTTTGGTTTCCATAAAGCACTTGGGATGTAAAGTTTGGGATAACTGATTTAATCATGCACCTTTTCTCACCTATCAACCCAGTTCTTCATGTCCTTTCTCCTATGTCCAGGTATCTCAGTCCTTGCTGGGTACCACATATCAGTTAACATTAAATAATGTATTTCTACTTATGTGATACTAATCCTGGCTTGGTGCCTACCCTATGTTCTTAATTCTTTGCAACTGATAACATTTTATGTATGTATATTTATTTTTTAGTACTCTATTACAAAACAAATAAAAAAGGGTGTTAGTGATATAGCAGAAGATAAACCAAATATCAATGACATCATTATATTTGATGTTTTGGCTTTACTTTTCATACACTTGTAATAACTGCCATTTTAATGACCTGTTATTTTCATTACCAACTATCAGATCAGATGTGATTTTGAAAAAACAGTGTAATTTTCCAGAGTAATTTGTTTGGGGTAATAGTAGGAAATAATACACTTAATGATTTTGCATATTTTACTTTCACAGCTCTTTATAAAGAGGAGTTACCTCAAGCTCAGTCTTTGAGTAGCTCTCAGTGGCCCAGGGCTGCTGCTGGTTTGGGAGGTTTTGTCTCCAGACTGAACTTCTTCATCCTTTAGAGTTGACAGAAAGTTTCTTTGCCTGCCAGGAAAATTCAGTGTAAATCCAGCGATTTGTGGTGACAACCAGAGGTTTTACAGGGGTGTGATGAGACCTTTGAGGCTGTCTGGATGTTTGTAAATTGTCCCTGTTCATGGGCACTCATTGATGTACCACGGGCATCTTAGGACATTCAGTGAAATTAAGATATTTAGAAGAGATAAAAAGCAAAAATAAGGGTTTTTTTGATTGGGCTGTATAGATGTGAGAGCCAAGCAAGGAGCTGGCAGTGGCTGAGCAGCCCCTGGAACAAGAGTGGTGACCCAGCAGCAGAGCTCTGTGCTGGCAGCCTCCAAAATGGGGCATTTTTTGCATTTCAACTTAAAACATTTGATGATGGGCACATCTAATCTCTGTTTGGGCTTCTCAATTTCTGCAGCTGGTCAGTGTTGGGGATGGGAGGTCTTGGTGCCTCTGGTTGGGTGATCTGCTGGGATGTCATTCAAGCTTGTGATGTCACCTCTTTATTTTTGGCTGTTTCCCAGCAGGGAGTGAATATTGTGAATATTGTGCTGGTTTTGTGCCCTCCTTGCAACAACCCTGATATAAATTCTTCCCAAAGGAAGCAATTCAGCAGTGGGAATCCTGTCCATGTCAAGCTTTTGCAAGCTTGAAATCCTTCTGTACAATCCTGCTTTTCACTAGAGTGAAAAAGATCTACTACAGATCTCTGTAGGTGATTCTGCACAAACCCAAAACAGCACCTTAAAAACACAAAATCCTGCCCTGCTCAGCCCAAATTTCTCCCAGCTGCAGCAGAGTGAGGATGCAACACACTCCCTCACTGCCCTCAGAGCAGCACCTCAAACCAGCCTCACACTGCCATTTTCCCTTCTCATTCCAGTGTTTGTTATGGGAACGAGCTATCATAATTTTAATGCCTGGTATGGCCTGTGAAAGACCATAAACATTTAATAGACCCATAAACACTGACTTTAACCTTTTCACTGTGCTGTAGCTGGACTGGCATCCCCCAGGTCACCACTGTGGACAGGAGGGATCAAACAGCACCAATCCCAAAAAGGTCAGAGCAGCCCAGTTTATTATCCTCTCCCTTGGAATATATGAGGCGTTACAATTCCCACAGTGCATTTTCCTGGGTTAGGTTGGGCCAAGAGGAAGAAATGGCATGGAATAAATCCCTTGGGAAGACAGTTGTGGTGATGGGGATTGAAACAGGCACCACTGAACTCATCCCTTTTACCACTCCTGTGCCCACAAGAATTAGCAACAACTCGGGATGAGAGGTGGATGTGTTTTCTGTAGGAAATAAGGAAAAAACCCTCAAGTCTTTTCTGCTAAAAGAATTCTGGTATTCTTTCATTTGATGTGCTTTATATTGGACAAACCAGCAAAAAAGTATTTTATGGACAAGGATGAAGAATGTAACAGAGCAGGAAATGTTCACAGTGAGTTTGACACTTGGAGATCATCTAAACTGGTGGACAGCACAGGAAATGAGCATAAAGCTGGGCAGAGCTTAGTTTTTACCCTGGATTTAGAATGAAGGTCCTGTAACAAGGCAGAGTTTAGTTTTTAACCTAGATTTAGGATGGAGGTCCTGTAACGAAGCAGAGTTTAGTTTTTAACCTAGATTTAGGATGGAGGTCCTGTAACGAAGCAGAGTTTAGTTTTTAACCTGGATTTAGGATGGAGGTCCTGTAAGGGGTGCTCTCTCTCACTGGTCTGGGTTGGAATTGCTCCAGCACTGTTTCTGCCTGAGGAGTGGCATTCAGGGAGATTCCACAGGGCTTGTTTCCAAGAAGGAAAAGTCCTGCACAGAGGGTTGAGAGCCAACATGGATGCGAGATGTGCAGCTTGCTGTGCCCTAAATACCCAACCCCGTGGAGTCAGAGGCAGGAGAGCAGATCACAGGGAGGGGAGCCCAGGGCCTTTCCCAGCATCTGTTCTGCTCATCTCCATCCCATCCTGGGATGGCTGAGGAGGGGCCACAATTTTCCCAGGTCCAGCTGAGACAGCTCCAAGTGATGCATTACCACAAAGGTTCTCCACCACAGAGAACTGGGAACTCAAAAAAAAAAAAAAAATCAAAAGAAAAAAAAAAAATCTGAGTTTGTCATTTTCTCGTGCACCATCCTGAAAAATCTTTGAACTTGAGCTTTGTACTTGAAATCTAATCCTGTTATAAATATCTTGCTATGCAACTGCATATTTTTTCTGAGCAAACCACTGCTAGCCACATCACCATGTATTCATTTCTGCAGAGATCTTGTTACAAAGGCAGATTTTCTGAGGCTCTACTACAGCTTTACTACACTACGAAGAACATACGAGAGTAAACCCCACACCATTACATTTTCCACTAAAAACTCCTCATGGCTGAATAACTGGGAGTGTGTTGCGTCCTCTCTCTGCTGCAGCTGGGAGAAGTTTGGGCTGAGCAGGGCAGGATTTTTGTTTTTAAGGTGCTGTGTTGGATTTGTATAGCATCACCTACAGAGATCTGCCCACTCTAGTGAAAAGCAGGATTGTACAGAAGGATTCCAAGCTTGCAAAAGCTTGATGTGGACAGAATTCCCGCTGCTGAATTGTTTCCTTTGTGAAGAATTTGTATCAAAGATAATAAAGTTTTAAGTCAATAGTCGGAACGTATGCAGAGCTGTAATCTTTGTAGATTTGGTAATCCCCCGTGACATTTACAGGACAGTTTCTGCAAACTCAGAATTCCAGAGCTGAATTAGCATTTCTGAGGTGTAGGAGATCCCCTGTGTCTGTGTGATGCGTGTGGAGCAGCAAAGAATCATAAACTCACGTCTGTCAGTGTTTGTATTTAAGCATTAACAACTCCATTTCAAGATTTAGGGTGGAAAAAAGAGGCTGTGGCAGATTTTCCCTGTCTGGGAGTGTTTTCTGGCAGGATTTTGATTTTTTCCCTGTCTCCCCCAGCCATGTGGAGCCTTGGGAAGCCCGGCACAAGGCCAGCCCTGCTTTTCCCCTGTAACTCATAGAATTTGTGCCACGGAGTCGGACCCCCAGCACCTGCTGGGAGCCTTTCAAGCTGCTTTAACTGGATCACAAGTTCCCAACTGTAGATAGATGTAACAGAGACTAATCCCATAATCTGGACAGAAGTACAAGCCCTGGATGGGGAGCAGCTCATGTTACCTCCAGTTGCCCTTCAGTGATGGCAGGGGAGCTCAGACACTCTCATCTCCCCCAGCCATTTTTTGGTGAGTAAGATCTGTGGGCTGGTTTGATTTGATTTAATTTGATTTTTCCTTCCCGAAGTCTGAAGATGAATATGCAAAACAAAACTTCATGCTTTGGCCAAAAAGGAAAACAACTTGGGTTCAGAAATGGTGCCTCTATGCTGGGTAAATATTATTTGTACTCAAGGCACAGAAGTCAAGGACTGGCACCATTTAAAAAAAAATAAAATCTGGCGATGGAATAATGGGGCAGCATTTTGGGTGTCTAAATACACCAGGAGTGAGGACAGCTGTTGCCCAGCTTTTCAAAGTCCCTGTTTGAAATATCCCCATTTTCAAAGCGACTTTAGCAGCCCCCAGCTCCTCAATGTGGTGCTCTGTGCCAGCAGAGCATCGATCAGGAGCCGCCAGTCGATGGCTCTGCAAACCCAGAGCTCCCAGAAATGAGATTTACCATTGGGCTTTTTAACTTCTTGTTGACAGGCTCTGGCCAGTGACAGCTCTTCCTCGCTCTCCTCTTTCTCTCCCATCCCAAGATTTAATACCGTTTTACCACTCTAATTAAGGACGTGATTCTACAAATATTTGCAAACCGCCGAGGCGCTCGCTGGGAATTGGGAGCCACGGATCCACCTACAGATCCCATGTCAGGCATGTGCACACCATCCCTACTCCCATCCCCACCACAAAAACTGGAGTTTAAAATCCTTCTGCTTGTCCTGCTTTCCCAAGTCTTTCAAACGCAACCCCCAAACCCACTTGGGGTGAGATTTCCTATACTGGTCTTCGGCATAGAAGAAGACATTAAACCAAAAGTTTTTCCATGACATTAAACCAAAAGTTCTTTACTTTGGCCCTTTCCATCTCTTACAGTGTTAACAAAAATAGATGCTTATTCCTTTAATAACGGTTTTGATTTGGAAATTATTTACCATTTAGACTTAGTACGCTCTAATTGCTTTTGATTCTTTGGAATATCTCTAATGCAAAGCAGCTGAAAGACTGAGGTTTAAAAATGGGCTCTTGCACATTTGAAGTAAATTTTATCCTGCAATCAGTCATAAAGATCTTAACTGCAGCTATCACATATCCTAAATATGTAATTGCTGTGGAGCCTTTCCAGTCTATTGGTTACAGGATGCTGGAAAAAGCAGAAAGTGAGTATGAATGTAGGTCTTGAGGTCTGTGGGTATTTTGGGGGGATATTGAACAGGAT
Source organism: Rhabdornis inornatus (assembly GCA_013397075.1). NCBI lineage: Eukaryota > Metazoa > Chordata > Aves > Passeriformes > Rhabdornithidae > Rhabdornis > Rhabdornis inornatus. The sequence goes on along the minus strand of VWZS01001110.1, from coordinate 262,970 downwards.
TGGTCACCTGCCTGAAATATTGTATATTTTTTTTTTCTAGGATGGAACCTTGGAATTCAGTTGTGCAAAGACTAATTAATAACTCCATTTGCATGGTGAGCTCACTGATTAGAGGGAAGCTGCTCTGGTGAGTAAACAGTGAATTTTGTCTGGGTTTTGGGATCAGGGCATCCACCCCCAGCCCCACATGCTCCTGGGGGAAGGACTGAGGTTTTAAACGTGCCTCCATCCACATGTGGATGTGCTCTAAAATCAGTGGTGGTTTTGGTACATGGATGCAGCCCAAGAGGACCAGGTTTCTCTCATCTCTTCTGCCTGAACCTAGGGAATTGATACCTAAAAATACAGAAAGAAAAACTCGAAATACTAGATTATGAGAGATTTTAAAAACATCTTGGTCAAATGTAGTCTAGGTATGGATTGACTAGTCCATATATTGAATGATCTATAATGACCAGCCTAAAGTGAAATGGCACCTCTGCTTACTTCTAGCAATTTTTTGCTTTCAAGAGAACCCTCTCCCATGTCCTGGCCATATTTAAAGAGCACAGCTTACAAATATTTAAAACTTAACCGAAAGGAAGCCCCTGGTTCCTTTTTTTTTTGTATAATATGAAAAGCATGGAAGATTCAGCCTCAAAAATTGCTAAAGATGTTTAACACTCACCATTTAAATTACAAAAACAGTGCAATTTCTTGTTATCGAGAAACACTGGCTTTCAGCCCCTTCTTTAAAAGACTGTGTAAGATATTCACATACTAAATTAATGTGAATGGCTGCTAAGTACACACCAAAATTCTTCCAGCTGGGAGACATGAGTGTGCAAAGGCCAGGCCACTTGGGTTCTTGAGGAGAGCGGAGGGAAAAGCTCCCCCAAACCCAGAGGCTGCTGAGATGGAGCTTGGGGGTGGGCAGCTTATATAAACCCTGGATGTGCTCATTCTGCAGCTACTTTTTTATAACAAAGCCCAAATTTGGAGTCTTTCATTCTTATGATTCTACCCCGTGCTTCTCTCCACCCCCTCCTGAGTTCTTTTTTTAAAAAAAATCCCTAAATTCAGAAGGTAACTGTGAAGCTGAAGTTTCTCTCCCCCTGCCCTTGGTTTGGTGGGACTTTGGGATGCTGGGCTCCATCCTGATGGGCTCAGCACCCCAAGGCCTCCCCAGCTCACCATGGATGATGGGCAGCCAAGAAGACAACAGTGATCTGTACTTAACATTAGGTGGCACAAAAGAGTTTCCTTTTGCTCACAGGAACACTGAAATCGATGGGCAATAACCAGCAGAGATTTTCTTTTCTTTCAACGAAATTCTCCTCTTTTCTCCGGCTTTCCAGCAGCCTTTTGAAGTGCTTCTGTTTATAAACTTACTTGATTCCGTCTTTCATTGCATCTCTTTTGTCTCAAGCTAATTTGTTTTAAAATAAGACATAACCCAGCCCTCGCTGTGGTTGTATTTACAGAGCAGCCAAAGGGCTCTAAAACGGGCTAATTTCAGTGAAACGCCTTCTGTCCCTCCTCCAAACCAAGGCTGTCTTTAAGAGCTTTGCCTTTCTGTGCCCTGCATGCTCAGAGCCACCGTGAGCACTCAGGGCTGGTTTTAACCTGCAGCCGGTTTTAACCTGCAGCCGGTTTTAACCTGCAGCCGGTTTTAACCTGCAGCTTCTCCTCCGTGTCCTCAGCTGGGGCTGTTTACAAACCACGGCTGTTTACTCCTGCCTTGGTCCCCACGCCACATTTATCCTGCTCCTGGAGCTGACTGAAAAACCGGGATTTTGGGGCTTGTATTTCCTTCTGCTGCTGCTGTAATCCTTCAGGGCAGAGCTGCAGGTCGTGGTCCCTCAGCGGAGCCACCCGGGGCCAGCGCAGGCCCCGCTGCCCTCAAGGCCGCGGTGCTGCAGCTCACAGAGATTTACCACTGAAATCAATCAGTTTTATGGTTCAGAAACAATGCATCGTCCACTGTTCACATCCCAAATCCCTCTCGCTGCCAGGTACAGGAGGCTTGGTGTGCTGGCAGTGCAATGAGAAGGCGCCTGTCCACTCAAGTGCTGCTTACTGAAGACGAGAGCTCGCTCCCTGCTCGGGCCGCTCCTCACGATTATTTTTAAAGGTAAATTTTGCCCCCCCCCTACACTGCTGGCAGAAGGGTTGGGCATTGTTTTCTCCGACGTTCGGCTTCAGAAAGGGGGAGAAGAAAAAAAAAATATAATAATAATAATCATAATAATAAAAGGCCGTTTCGCTGGCCATCCCTTTAAGTTTTTACCGCTTCCCTGCCTCCCCCTGCACCCGGGCGGCCGCCGCGGCCGGAGCTCGCCCGTTTCACGGCGCTCGATGTGCTTAAAGCGGTATTGTTCCTCCCCCCGGGGCGGGGACGGGGCTCGGAGCTGCGGCCCCTCCGCTGCCGGCGGCCGCGGCCCGGGCAGGGTGGGCGGGGGCACGGCAGGAACAAAAGAAACTTGCCCGGTGCCCCCCGCTCGCTGCCGCTCCCCGGGGCCGGGACCCGCACAAATATTGATACACACAGAACGCACCGACACGCGGCTCTATATGGACACACGCTGCCCCGGCCCCGCAAAAACCGCACAGACCTTCTTCCACCCCAAAAAGCGCTTTTTTTCCACCCCAAAGCCGCGGCAGGTGTCAGCGGCACTGCCGGCACCGGCCCCTCGAGCCCCCCCGGCCGTGCCCGCGGCTGGGGGGGCGGAGGAGCCCCCGCACCCCGGCTCGGCCAGCGCACAAACCACCCACCCGCCCCTTNATTTACCACTGAAATCAATCAGTTTTATGGTTCAGAAACAATGCATCGTCCACTGTTCACATCCCAAATCCCTCTCGCTGCCAGGTACAGGAGGCTTGGTGTGCTGGCAGTGCAATGAGAAGGCGCCTGTCCACTCAAGTGCTGCTTACTGAAGACGAGAGCTCGCTCCCTGCTCGGGCCGCTCCTCACGATTATTTTTAAAGGTAAATTTTGCCCCCCCCCTACACTGCTGGCAGAAGGGTTGGGCATTGTTTTCTCCGACGTTCGGCTTCAGAAAGGGGGAGAAGAAAAAAAATATATAATAATAANGCACCCCGGCTCGGCCAGCGCACAAACCACGCACCCGCACTTTTCCAGCTATTTTCTGTTTCTTTCGTAAAAATGTTTATTTAAACCTTTTTTTTTTTTGGTGATTTTTTTTTCCCTTTTACAACAATAAAATATTGCGTCAATATAAACCCCTTGACTAAAACTGGTCGACAACCAAACGTTACAGCCACTTGTGTGTTTCGTTATTATTTTTATCCGACACCCATTTAGGCTTCTTTTTTTTTGTTGTTTCTTTCTGAAACGTTTTCTTTCTTTTTTTTTTTTAAACATAATGCGGAATTTATTGAAAATAAATAATTGTTGGCAACTGCAATAGGCAATTTTGGATAAAATAGTTGAAAAAAGCAACCTTTAATGAAAATAGCGTTTATTATACATCAGTTACTAAATGAATAAACTAAATGATCTTTCTTTAAATTAATAACTTCCAAAAAACGTTTAATATACAAAACTGTACAGTTATAAAGTTGGCAGAAATAGGCAGGTCCTCAGTGTCGAGTTTTTTTTTT
>VWZS01001110.1:154514-254107 GCA_013397075.1 Rhabdornis inornatus | reverse complement strand
TTTTTTTTTTTTTTTTTCGGTCTCTGTTGGCTGCTCTTGAACGTGAGTAAATGCTGTGCAGGGAGAGAGGAGGGAGAGAGCCACCACACTGCCATCTCCGAGCCACAGCCAGGAGATGGACTGACAGATTGCAAATTAAACTAGTCCTAATATAAAAATGAATGAATGAATGCAGCCCCCCCCAAATCTCTCCCAGCACCAGCCCGGCAGCAAAGAGCCCGGCACGGAGGGAGCGTGGCTGCGGCTGGGCTGGTCCAGGGAGGGACAATAAAGCCAATCCCGGGCAGGAAAGAATCACAAGGTAAATAGTATTTGTATTCTAACTGCTGCGATTTCCGAAGTGGTTTGGGCGACTCTTTGCTCCTCTGCTCGAATCGCCTGTTATTGTTATTATTACTATTATTATTAATATCCTTTTCTTTCCACGTTGTTGATGTTTGAAAAATGTACTTGCTGCGGGAAAAAAAAAATGTCGTTCATTTGTGCACTACCCCGTCATGTTCAGGTCACTGTTATTTTTGAGCTGGGTCGCTTTTCGGAGGTCTTGTCTCGAACATTTGGTTGACGAAGAGAAAAAAAAAAAATCGTAAATGTTGCGGGAATTCTCTCCAAAGTGCACATTTTTGCTGCGGGACCGGTCTCGCCGTCTGTGAAATCCACGAATTGGGGTTTGTTGTGTTTGGAGGAGAAGTGTGGATGGGGAGAGGCGGCGGGGAAGGGGCTGCGGCCCCGCTGCCGTCTCCTGCTCGGGCGGTGCGTGGCAGCTCCTGAGGTCACGGCAGGAGTTAATAGACCCCACAACAATGCCGATCCCTTCCCTTTTACGTAGGCACTTTCCTCACCGTGCCATTCAAACACGCGTGATGACAAGAACGCGCTGGTTTCATCCCGGACCGAAATCCCGTGTTTTTTTGGTTGTTGGTTGTGTTTTGTTGTTTTGTTTTGGTTCTTTTGTTTTTTTGTTTTTTTTTTTTTCCTGTGAACCTTCTCCCAGCAAAGGGGGGATTCGGTCAGAGATGGGCACCCCCAGCCCCTGCCACCCCAGAGGCCATCCCGCCTGTTCTTTAGAAATAATCCAAATACAATCCCCGAACAGACAGATTTCTGCTCAGACATATTTAAAGGAGAATGGGTTGGATTTGAGCACGCACTAACTGGCTCGCTAGTTAACCTCTGTTGACTAATGAGACATCGAAGACAAATCGCTCTGTTCCTTGGATGACAAATACCTGCGCTGCTGTTTGGTAGCTTACCGAGCAATTTCCATGTGGGGTTTGGGTTTATGTGTTGTGTTTTCCCTTTCATTTATTTATTTATTATTTATTTAACTGTACGCTTTTCCAGCTGTAGCAGTCGGCGTGCAAAGCATCCAGCGATGCTCCTGATCTCGCAGAGGGATTGAAACGCCTCCTGCATTTTGAAGCGCCTCGTCATCCCTAGATTTACGTTTATAAATACGTAGATGCTGCTGCTAATTCTTCGTTTTCTCACAGACTTTCGTGTGTTTACGGCTCGGTGGAAAGTTTCCTCCCCGCTTCCTTCAGATCGCGCCAACCAAAGCTGTTATAAAAATGAACTTTCAGGCCAGGCTGCGTTGGTAGAAGATGTTTCCTTCCTGAATCGAGCTTGGGCAGTGCAGGATGGTGATGGTGATGGTGATGGTGATGGTGATGGTGATGGTGATGGTGATGGTGATGGTGATGGTGAGGCAGGCTGGGTGTCGTTCGGTCACGCGTGGCCGAGACTGCGAGCCCTCCGTGGGCCCCCCCAAATAAACCCCACAGCCCCTGCCAAAGCTCCATCCCCAGCGTGTGCGGTTCCCTGGCACCTCCTGGCAGCTTTTTTCTCTCCCCCCCGCCCAGCAGACTCCCGGTGAAAGGCTCTGGAGGCTGCAGCATCCCTTCCCCTCCGTGGCCTGCCCGGGGCGGGGGGTCCCGGGGGCTGCGGGGGAGAAGTTCAGAGGGAGGCGGGCGAGCGATAAATCACTGCGGGGCACGGGGGAGCGCACACGGGGGAGTCGTCATCAAAGCGGGGGAGACAGCCCTGGGCTGCTAGAAATAAATGGGAATAAATCAAAGTGGGGGCTGCCCGGGGCAGGGGGTGCCCGGGGCCCGCCCCGCTCCACCCGGGAGCGCCGGAGCGGAGACGGGGAAAGGCGCTCTGCAAACTTTTAATGAAATCACCGGCGGTATCGATTTTTGTGGGTTTTTTTTACCGTGCTTCAGACATTAGAAAGTGTCCCTCTGGGGATGGGGGAGGGGGCAGAAGGCAGCGGTGCAACGCGAGCTGTATTGGATATTGAGTTATTTCATATTTTAGAAAATCAGCGGCGTCTCTGAGGGTCCTCCAGAGAGGAAAGGACTCCGCGGGGGGGGGGCTTGAGCCAACCTACAGAACTGGGGTTTAGCCATGCAGGTATCAGTTTGCAGTCCCTTCGTGGAGCTCTAGGGGCCCGTGTTATCCCCGCGCTCCCTGATGGAGAACCCCGGGAGAGCCGGCTCGGACAACACGTTCTTGAAGTGCCACGTCCAAGTATTTCCTATTTGCCTCTTCTCCAAACTGTTTAGAAATTACTAGTAGCGGATAAGTAAATTGCAAGTAAACCTAGTGAATTAGGATGATTCTCTATCAGTTTAATTTATGTTTTATAGTTAGTTTAGCCTTCTGATTTGATTGCCTTAGTAATGTGAATTGCCTACAGCTGCTGATGATACAGCTTTAATTCTGTTTTAAAGGTCATGTAAACATGTGCCTGTAGCATAAGGAATGCAAATTCAATTCCCTTTTAATGCTTCCTCACATTCACTTCACAGCCTTCACCTAGAAAATTAGCAGGATTTAATAGGGAACCGTGTGGCTGTTGTGATTCCATTAAAAGCCCCTCTGCCCCCCAGGCGTGGCTCTCCCGGGCCACCCCACGCCCGTGATGCGGACACGGAGGCGCTTCCCACGCCCGTTTTGGTGGAAATCGAGGCATTTTCCGCCCCTGGACGGACTCACCCCCTTCACCTGGGACCTTTAGCCGCAGGTAACTATCCCAGAGCTGGAGAACCCGGCGGCACCGGGAACTACCCCTCAAAGGAGCCAGAACATCAATCAGGTGTACACCTATGCGTAAGGCTGTAATACAGACGCGTGTTCCTTACGTCACGGTGAAAGACGGTGCTGGGAAAGAGAAAAATGGGTAAAAATTCTTGTTTTGGGCCGAGGTGGGCTCTCCACATCAGCAGGAGGAGAAGCTGCGCCGCGATGCCAAGGTGATAGGTGTAAATGCGAGACGCCTGCGCCTTGAAGAGGGGCATTTGCGAATTAATTTTTAAACACAGCCAGCCCTGAGTTCATCAGAGATTGCTTCACCCTACTGCAGGGAAAAAGAAAAAAAAAAAGAAAAAAAAGGTAGAGCCAGAAAAACAATTATTATACCACTGTCTTCCCCTTGGTTCAAAGGGTTTTAGTGAAGTTGCTGGGAAGTTTCGCCTTTGAACGGGCGGGCTCTAACGAGCGGGGAAGAGCGTCAAAAAAAGCGACTCTGGAGTCGCTTTGAAAAGGGATCGATCTGTGTCTGCAAAGCGAGAGGCGACTCCGCGGCCCCTCCGGCCGCAGGGACCCGGGCGGCTCCGGGCGAGCGGGGCCGGCAGCGCCCGGGGACCCGCACCGGGACCGGAGGGACCGGCCCCGCGCACCCTGCGGGCTCCTTCGCTGGGACAGCGGTGTCACAAGGGGTACCCCACACCCGCTTTGGTCACGGGGTGTTTTCCTGCCCTCAGGAGGTGCTTCTGCGTCACCCCAAACGCTTCCCGTCCGCTAGCGGGATGCGGGCAGCATCTTCATCGCCCCTGCCTTCATCCCCGCCTTCATCTCCATCACCTGTGCCTCCCCACCAGCATTCCCAGCGCTGCCTTCATCCCCATCACCCCTGCCTCTCTCTGTCTTCATCCCCATCACCCCTGCCTCTCTCTGTCTTCATCCCCACCCCTCTGCCTCCCCATCCCTGCCTGTGCCAGGCCCTGCTGGGCCACCCCGCTCCCCTCTTGCTGTGAAAATGGTTCAGTTGCCCCCAGGTGCCCCCCGGAGGCCCAAGGATCCGCGGTGCTGAGGGTACCTGCCCTCTTTTCCTTGCAGGGGCAGCGAGGAGCCCACCCTGTGCCCGTCTCTCTCCTTGGCATAAATGAGCATTTTTAAGCAAAATCTGAATATTTGCAGTAACAGCTCATTGGTGATTCTGCTAATGTTGCACACCTCATTAAATAGCCCCAAACACAAGGAGGTTTAAATGACTTTATTGAATTAAAAATAGCATAGGAAATCACCTATGGTACTTTCATCAAATAATTACTGTAAACTCTATACATACAGTGAGAGATCCCTTTTAACAAATCTATTCCTAAAACACGGGGGGGTTCTGCTTAATGGCTGAAATAACTTAGAGCAGCACAACTCGCTTGAAACATCGAGCCACACTCGGGCACTTCCTAATATGTTCCTGTGTGTTTCCCTGAGTGTTTTTCTTCCTTATCTTTTTTATATCTGAAGTTCTATTCCCCTCCTCTACTCCATGTATTTGATCATTTTTTCAAGTCCCTTGGCTGAACCAATCTCTTTTCATGCAGAGGATAAAAAGAGAAAAACTTCAAAGTAGGTTCAGGTAATTAACAGCTGAGGGGAATATAATCTAAACCATAGGCCCTGCTTTGCACCCAGGTCTGCTTTCAGAGCCAGCCGGCAAGGGAGTGCCTATTCCCTATAGCATCCAAATCTGCTTCCTCTGAACAGCTTTGCCAGGCCTCCAGTTATCACATCTGCATTTCAAACACCATGTCTCTGGCATTAATTATTAATTAGCCTACAGTCACCCCAGAGGATTTAAGTTCCAGCCTGCACATACTTATTCATTGACCTCTATCTTAGTTTTTGTTGGAAAAAAACCCACTAGAATGCTTAATAATTTCCTTTCTCTCAGACCCTCTGTTCCAGTTTCATGGCAGGGAAACAGTATATTTTGAGATGGAAAATCACAGGGCTGTCTAGAAATTTGTTTAGAGCAAAGCGCTATGTCAAGAGTTTGAACAAACCATTTCAAAAGATTTAGAAGGAGTTTTGCTGGAGTATTTTTACCTTTGACAAATGAATTTATGGATTTCCCAGAACTGAGAGATGGTGGAGACAAATGCAAGGCAGTTTGGCTCTGCGTGGAACAGTGCTCCATGTGCACTTTAAAAATACAAACTGGATTTAATTACTGGGTAGCACATTTAGAGGATCAAACCAAGGCAAACGTTCATGTGGAAGCTCTGGCGTTACCCTGCTATTGACACTGGTAAGAAGGAAAATAAAAATGCTGTTGCAAAGCACAGGAGTGCTTGGGCATTAAATCTGAGCTCTGTCCTCAGGAATACGGAACTGAAGGAGCCGATTTTTGTATCAGTCCCAAGGTAGTTTGGACTCAGACACTGGAATAAGTACATATCTCACTGCTGCTTTCTTTGCCATTTGGTGGCTTGAGATTAAGGTTCCAGAAATAAAAACATCAGAGTAATCAGGTAGAAACCGAGTTATATGATTCTCTTTTTTTCTCAAAACTCCGTGAAAACTAAAGTGCCTGTTAGAGTTTGGATGAGCTGTTTATTGAAAATTCCCTTTTGTTAATGGATTTAATGCTACAATATCCCACCCCTCTGATGAGGCTTCTTTTAATTCCTCATGCAATTATCCCTAGATAAACTTTTTAAAATGTCGCCATGGTTTCTTGTTTTTATTTGTGGTGCTGCTATCTGAAATAATCATTGAAACATGAAATACTGCTCCACTTTGCTTCCTAAGGAAGTGTTTAGTCTGTAATCATGAGGTCAGACTGGTTGACTTCTATGCCAGCCTAGAATTGATTTTTGAAAGCATTTAATCTGCACCTAAGACTCTTTGAATTCCTATTTAGTGGAGGATATGGAAAAGGGCTCTGAGACACAAACATTCGGACTTAAACTGCTGGGCTATCTCAGGAAACAAAAATGCATTTTTCCAAAATTGCAGCTAAACCAATCCTTTTGGAAAATCATAAGCCTGTGCTGAAATGAGCACCTGAAAATAGATGTGGAGACCAAAACTGTTGACTTCCATGAGGGATCTCTCTCCTCAACCTCCCTGAGAGTTTTGAGGAGTTGGTTTGTTGCTGCTCTTTCATTATTTTCACATTTTATGAGTAGATCTGGGGAGCATTCAGCATTCAGTAATAACTATTCTTTCCTCTGCTTCAAATATTTAGAATATTTCTTACAGTCAATTTAAACAGCAAAAAGTGCCTGTATTTCACAAGGAAAAGAGGAACAGGCAATACTTCAAATTTAATTTCCAGGAAGATGGCTCCCATTTATAAAACAACAGATTGTATCTTGGTGCTGAAGAGGGAGGTAGATCCAGACTATTTTAATGAGACATCCAGGACCTTTTAATCACTTCTGCAGTGATACTAATACCAGTAATAACAGTGATAATGGAAAAAAAACCCTGGTGTGAAACCAGGGCTGGAATCTGTTCTCGGTAAATGTCAGAATGTTTCTGAAATTAAAACTTCGTGTTAATGCAGTTCTGTTCCATATGAATATTAAAGAGGAATAAGGACTAAATTTCTTCCACAGCAGAGTGAGATGTTGTTTTAGAAAACAACCACATGGCAGCTCGGTCTGCAGGGATGGATCTGGGTGATTTTAGGGGGTGGCTGGGGGTAAGGGCAGCTGGGCTGGGTTTGAGCCCTCTGCTGCTGTCTCCTCATTTTGCCTTTTGTTTACATTTATTGCCATTTATTAACCAGGTCCTTGGGATAAAGGCTCCATGCCCCAAGACTGGAAAACTGTTACCAGTGCTGTTAAATTACATTTCTGTGTGGTTGTAGAGCCAGGAGTGAGGAAAGCATGAATGTACAGATACAGTGGGTTTGACATGTTGTGAAATATTTGTACTGTTCATGTTAGGAGAGATGAATTTCTATAAGAAGCCTACTTTATGCTTCATTTTATATATATTTGCATTTATAGTTTTCTGTTAAAGCTTAAATATTTTACTCTGTTGGTGAGATCTAACCCTTGGCAAGTCTGGAAATGCTTTGACCTCCATTCTTATTACACCCTTCACTTTTTTTCATTTAAAATAACACCTGCAATAGTTTTCCAGCCGTGCCTGACATCCACCAAGGACTGAGCTGGAACTGCATTTTGTATTTTGAATGTTTCACAGGAACATGTTTGGAATTCAGATTTGGAGGTTGCAGATCACTTCTTGTGTAGAGAAGCCACATGGGTAATTCTGATTTTCAATTACTCAAAGAGTGATTATGGTAAAAGGCTGTTGATTCCTTGTGTGTTTGGGGTCCATGGGCATCTCTTGATGAAATCCTGGATGCAGTTTGAGGGAGTCTTTGCCACCTGTGCACTTGTAGGTGGGAACAAAGCTCTTGCGGAAGGGATGGGTGAAGGTGGAGATGTCTGCAGATATCTCTGTGTCAGCAGAAATGGGGTTTGATTAGATGAGGGGAGAAGGTGGGGCTGGACCTTGAGCTGACATCACTGGGCAGGGTGGTGCTGAAATTTGGGGAGCAAGGCTGGCTTAGAGGAGCAGAGGATGCATGTAGTGTCACCAAAGGCTGCACGAGTGACATCAGAATGATTTTGGGTAATGTCTGAAATAATCAAAGCCTCTGGAAGATCCTTGTCCTCCTTGGAGGTTTTGCCTGGCAATGAATGTGCCCTGGATGTGCAAAATTGATGTGATGAGGGTGTGAGCAGGGAGGATCCATGAGGAGCCAGCAGATTCCTGTGCCCAGGAGGTGCCACAGATCCTCAGCTGTTGGTCAGCAGTGAGCAAGTGGCGACTTTGGCGTGGTGACCATCACCCGGGTATTTCTGTACTCAGCCTGAGCCCATCCTGAACCTGCTGTTTCCCTGACTACAACCAGACCATGCCTGTCCTCCTAAAGTTTCCTTTCAGCCACATCAGCCCTAAAACCCCCAAAATGTGACATCCTCAGAGCCCTTGCTGACCCTGCCTGGCGCCTCTTCATGTGTGGAACCCCTGGCGTGTTTTAGCTCTTCCAAGGCAGGGAAGGGCTCAGGCTGAGCCTGGCAGGTGGCCAGCCCATGGTCCCTGCTCGTGGCCACAGCCCCAGCTCGTGGCCACCTGCAAAGGGTTTTTGGGATGGCTTCTGCCAGGCATGGTCCCTGGCACATCCTGCTCCTGCTCCTGACCCTCCACCTGGAGCACCCACACTGGGCTGGGCACTGAGCTCCTTGGCAATGCCCCTGTGGAAAGTTTTGAAGACTTTTTAGAGTTTCCCATCCTCCCACTTATGTATTTGCCTTTATTTTTCCTAATTTATTTTAGTTTCTCTTTCCTCCTCCACGCAAAAATCTCCAGGGCTCCATTTACTGCCCTTGCAGGGAGTTTGCAGTGGAATAAGTTAAAGGGGTCAGGTTCAAGGTGAATTGTCACAGTTTGGGTGACTTCAATCAGCTGGCAGTCCAGCCTATTTGGTTGCAAATAATGTGCTTTCTAAAATAAAACCTTTCATCACCAAAATCATAGAATATTGGAGTGGTTTTGTTTGGAAAAGACCTTAAAGATCATCTCATTCCAACCCTGCTGTCATGGCCAGGGGAAAAAGTATGAACAGCATTTAAAAAACCATTTATACACACAATCTAAAGAATAGGGATGATATTTGGGAATTTTTGGCTTTTATTATCATTGCTGTAAGTTTTGAAGTCACAAACCAGTGTGTGTGTGTGTGCCATGTAACTGCTTCCACCAAATCACATGTAACACTCCATGGTAATTGTGTTCATAATTATGGAGTTAATTGAATTTCTGCAATAGTTAAAAATGGGCACATAAAAGTCTCTCAAGATTAAATGTTTTAGTTAGAGAAGAACACGCTCTTTCGGAATATTGAATAAAACAAAAGCAGTTCTCACATGCAAGTGAGCTTAAGAGTGATAAAATAACATCCCTGGTAAAATAACCTCCCAAAATGAACCTTGTCCATAAATGCTGTTCCAAACTGGGGGATCCCACAGAAGCCAGGGATTTTTGCAATGTCTTAAGAAGGAAAAGCAGCGTGTGCCGAGGTGTTTGTGAGCTGGAGAGCCACGGTAGAGGAGCTGCAGCCTCTGCATCTGCCAAACTTGGGAGGTAGAAGAGTGCTCCAAAAAAGCTCTGCTGCCAAATTAGCCCTGCTATTAACAGGGTAATATTGGAACAACGTGTTAGAAAGTCAGATTTTGCTTTAGTGTTTGGAAAGGAGAGGTAGCTCTTTNTTTTTTTTTTCCCCAGGAAAATAATTTTTCAAGTTTACTTATTGCTAGAACAGACAAACATTTTCAACAATGAAATTNCTTAAGAGTGATAAAATAACATCCCTGGTAAAATAACCTCCCAAAATGAACCTTGTCCATAAATGCTGTTCCAAACTGGGGGATCCCACAGAAGCCAGGGATTTTTGCAATGTCTTAAGAAGGAAAAGCAGCGTGTGCCGAGGTGTTTGTGAGCTGGAGAGCCACGGTAGAGGAGCTGCAGCCTCTGCATCTGCCAAACTTGGGAGGTAGAAGAGTGCTCCAAAAAAGCTCTGCTGCCAAATTAGCCCTGCTATTAACAGGGTAATATTGGAACAACGTGTTAGAAAGTCAGATTTTGCTTTAGTGTTTGGAAAGGAGAGGTAGCTCTTTATTTTTTTTAATTTTCATTTTTATTTTGTGATCTCGTTGGTGTTTTTGTGACACTTTGGGTTAACTTAACTCTCTGATTCCACAGAGGAGTCACAAGATGTGGAGCCACAGAGAATGTGAACATGTGGATTTGTTGTTTTTGTCCTATATGTTATCAACCGATTTATATTTGAAGAGAAAATAATAAGGGCAAGAATTCCCAATGTGTTTGATATTAAACCTGGATATCTCACCATGGGCAGAGTTATGCTCCTGAAAATGAGAAAGGATTGATAAAAATGTATTGGAGTTCTCTCCTCTCCTCTCCTCTCCTCTCCTCTCCTCTCCTCTCACATCACTAAGAAACATAATCACTCCCTTTTTTTTTTCCCCAGGAAAATAATTTTTCAAGTTTACTTATTGCTAGAACAGACAAACATTTTCAACAATGAAATTTGTTTTTAACAAATTTGTTAAAAACAGCCCCAAATGTCAGCTAGCACAGCAATGACCCAGCCCTGTAGGAAATACAGCTTTAATACCTCTTTTCCAAAGGATCATGTATGGAGTTTCATTATTTTCTAGTAAGATTCACAGGAGACTGTTTCTTTTAATATCCTGTTTTTCCTACTGATGAGATTGGCTTGAGCGGGTAAAATATAAAATATTGATAATTAGACCTCAGGTCCCTCATCTTTGGCAGCTGAGAGTTTCCATTCACTGCTCTTTTTGTTAAAAGTTGCTCATTCCTGTCAACGACCGGGCTTTATTTTAAATATTACTTGGTATGAGCTGATGGAGTAAAAAAAGATGAAGTCCCCCCAAAGTCCCCCAAAGTGCAAAGGCTTTATTTGTGTGATTTCTGCCTCGGCAGCCCCGCTCCCCTCCCCCAGCAGCGCACTACAAAGCGTGTTGTACAGGGACTCCATTAATCCTACATTTCCTAGATGGTATCTGAGGCACAGTGGGTTTCCACAGAAATTAATTTGTCCTGACAACAGGCCTAAAGATTGGAGTCCAGGGATCACTTGGCAAATTCCCTTTAAACTGAGCACAATAATAAACAGAAAGCTGATAACGACAGTTCTGAAAGACCACACAGAGGCCGGAGCCCGAGCCGAGGCGCGGATCCGCGGATGCTCCGATAACGGAGCCGTGAGCTTTAACGCCTGATAGGAAAATGAGCCCCCTGATTTATGCACACTTTAATATCCCAGCACTGGGCAGGGCTTGCTCCAGCTCCAACAGAGCTGGTTTTTAACTCTTTTCTGGAATGAAAGCCAAAGTTCAAGGCTGATCCGGTTCAGCCCGTTCTTATTTAATTTTCATTTTAACAGCTCCGGAGCTGCTTTTTGTGTCTTATTTTAATACAGCCCCAATTTCCTTAGTGCATCTTCCACGTCAAAACATTAGCAAAAGTTGGAGAGTGAGCAAGATTATATTTCAAGGAATGAACCAAAAAAGTTCTCCACCTAAATCTATTTTCTTTGAGATGTGGTAGTTTAGGGTTCAGTCATCTCCTCTGTGGTAATTCCTTCTTAAATATAGTGAAAAGCATTTTAGACAGAGTTATTGCCTGTTTGCTTGGTTTTATTTATCTTTGCCTTTGCTTATTTAAATGCTGTTGTTTTCCCAGAGTTAAGGTCTGGAAATATATACTGATATATAAAGTGAATAAACCAACATTCAGTGGATATTTTAGAACTTGTCAAGATAAGAGCGTTTCAAGCCCTGATATTCATTAACATAGAATTTAGAGTTTTGATGATAATTAGGATTTGTGGTGTGTCAGGAAAGCTCTGCCGGTTGCATCTCTGAAAAAAAGTAATCATAATATTAAGAGTTAGGACTGATAGGGTGATGTTGAGTAAGAGAGATGTTGTGTAACTTTTCGCTGTTCAAGCACATGGTATATAACGATTTAAGCAATGAGTTAGAAAAAGGAGGACAAGCTAAAAAGATGCGTGGAAAATTTGATTTTATTGTGGAAAAATACCTTGAAATTAAAGGCTGATTTTGTTCTCAATGTCCAAAGTATGAAATAACAGCCTGTGATGCAGAGGGGACTGTGTAACTACAAAAGGATCATCCTAAAGGTTTTTCCCAACCTCAGCCCCTCTGTGATTCTCCAAGGCAGCCTGTTCCCTTGACAGGTATGGCTGTGCACCTGAACAGCAGGAGTCCTGTTTGATCACTTTTAATGGGGCAGATATTTCTCTGGAGATGAAAACCCAGCACTTGAGAATTCCAAACTCAGTGATCCTTAAACACCATGCCTCCTCCACAAGCTTTCCCACCTATGGAAACACTGCTGGAGGTGAGCAGGGATGAGTTGCTGTGGATGGGTCATGCCCAGGAGGGCAGGAGCAGGTGGGTGCTCCATGCCCATCCCTCCATCCCTGCTCCCAGAGGATGCAAGCTGGAAATGCACCAAATTTAATCACTTTTAGTACTAGAAATTATCTATTTCTACGTCAGATAGAAGGTGGGGGGGGGATGGCTGCGTGGTTACGGGCTTGGAATGTCCCTGCCCTTGCCATTTGCCAGGCAGAGGGTTTATAAATAAAAAAGTTCTGTCTCACGTGCTTTTCCAGCACAGCCAATGCCCAAACTACCCCTGATTTGATAAGAGCAGCACAGGATTCGTTAGGTAAGAGCTTAATGAGCTGAGAGGTGGGACTGCGTCATCCTGGCAGAGCGGGGTGTTTGCACCCCACCTCCCTGCTGAGAAATAAACCCTTTCACTTTCAGTATTGGCTTCAAATTAGTTTGTACACTACAAATTAATCAATTACCGCCACCGCATTTTGGAGATGAAATTCAGGCCGAGCAGGGCAATTTGTATTTGTCACACTTAAGGGACTCTATTGTACCGAAAGGCAGAGGGTTTGAGAACAACTGGGTTTAAAGCTGTCGAGCTCCTCTTTCCAGAGCCTGCTGCAGGAGCAAATTGACTGGCTGTGCCTCTCAGTTCTGCAAGAGAACAAACCCAAAAACTCCCCTCCACTTTTTATATCAAAACCGCTCTGTGCATTCCACTGTATGAGCTATTAGTTTTTTTGAATTTGGATCAAATCAGGCATTTTTTCCCCCAGCAAATAGTCCTCCAGTGTGCTTTATACATTTGATTCAAAGGCCTGTGTATTATTTGATGTTCTTAGGAGATAAACAATAAACTTTTGAATATGTTTTTTCCATTTGAATACAAGCCTAGGGATGCTTCACCCTGCATCCTAAAGCCTGATTTCCCCTGGGACTCATTATCATGCAGCTCACATGTTCAGTCACCTACACTGTTGAACTTACTATCAAATAACCTTCGAAATGTTACTAGTTATTACGTGTCAGAGGGCAGATTTATGATAAACTAACTTTGAAACAAAATAATGAATTCTCAGGGTTCTGTTTCCAGCAGCATTTCTGGTAATTTGGCCGGATTTAAATTTTAAAACAGTAAGTTGCCTTTTTCTCTTATTCTGTCATATAAAACAGCTCCGTCCCCTCATGAAATTTCTCCCTCCTTAAATATGGTTTACAAGGATTTGAGCAGTGCCTATAAAGAATAAAAATGAGAACATTTGTCTGGGAGCTACCAAACTGCCCACTGGAGTTCATTTGTGATTAAACTTTCAGAGCTTTCTAACTTGGTGAAAGTTAAATTAACCCTTAGCACAGTTCACCTGTATCCAAAACACAGCTGGGCAGTAGATGTTTGCAGACAGAAATATTTTCTCCTCATGCCTTTTACTGCCAGTATTTTAAGGTTTTGAGTGGTGTTCTTGTATTAGGGTGGCAAAAATCAGTAGTGCTGTCTTCTCAGAGAGCTGGTTTATGGCAGACCAGGAAGGTTTTCCAAGAGCATATTCTGAATTTCAGCCCCCAAAGTCCATATTTAGGGAACTAAATAATTGGCCAATTTTCATGAAGGCTGAGCATGACTTCAGGGGATCTGTGGGCACTTGGCCTCTTTCAAATGGCAGCCGGAGCCACCGTGACTTTTAATGAGATTATATCAGAGGGAGGAAATGCAGGTAGATAAATGCCATGCACCCGTTTTGGAGGTGATTAGAGGAGCAAACATCTGCAGATGAAATTTAAAAGCACTCACTATGTAAAAAAAAAAAAACAAAAAAAAAACAACTGGCTAATTTGGGGAAAAATCAGCGCTGCTCTTCTTGGCATCAGCGGGGTTTTTGTGGCTGTATTTGGGATGAGCAAGGGGCAGATTAATGTCTGCAGGATTTTCATCTCCTACCAGACAAAGTCGAGGCTTTGAGATGGTGCTGATCTGTGAGAGTGCAGGGAAAGTGCCTGACCCGGGGTGGCTCTGTGAAGCTGGGGATAGAACCTCCATCTGCAGGGCTCCCTCTCATCTCCTTTGCTCCCCTCGCCGTGATTATGGTTCTCCAAGGGCACCACGGGCAAAAGTTCCATAGCAGGCTGTCTATTAATATTTATGCAGCAATTCAGGAGGTAATGCATTGTTAAAATACAAGTTGGAAATGCACCAAATTTAATCACTTTTAGTACTAGAAATTATCTATTTCTACGTCAGATAGAAGGCGGGGGGGAGGCATCGTTGTGATATTTTATTTTTTAACCAAGTTATTTGCCAGTTGAATTAAAGAGCAGTAAATGATCTTGTGTAGATAAAGTTTTTCTGAGGAATGCAAGATATCTCTGTGAAATTTACTGTGAGGAGTTAAAAAATATTTAAAGTAAGCCCTCAGTGAGTCAGGACATGCAGGGATCAGTCGTGCCACGTCAGCCAGGCCCTGTGTTCATGTGCTGGGTCTGGTGTGCACAGGGGCCACTGGGATTTGCCCTTTGCTTCCATGCAATTCCTCCTGCCTGCATGGAGAAAGAATATTTTTATCACTGATATCACTTCATTTTTGCAGCTGTCTGCTGGCATCAGGTTAGTAATATAAACTCTGTCAGAGAGCAATCTCTGCCTTCCACAGGCTGCAAAATCCACAATTATTATTTAGAGTTAACCCCCTCAGAAAGTGCTCCTTACTGAAACTGTTCAACCCCAAAAAGAATTGTTAGTTATTGTTATCTGAGGACCTCCTACAGCCTTCCCTTGGTCAAATAAGGCTCTTTTTGTTTTCAATAGAACTTTTTTTCTGAGACCAAGCTCTGAGCTTTCATGCAAGTAAGATAAATCCAGTGAAAGTAAAACATTAATTAAAATGTATCAAAAAAAAAAAAGAAAACATTTGAGAAGAGCGTGGTGCTCAAATAGAGCACTTTTTTTTTTCAGGTCACTTGGCTTTCTGATGTCATTTCTGGCAGCTTCGTTAGCCTGGCTCCATCACGTTCTGCTCTGAACGATAACGTGATGGGAGATGATCAAAGTGAGAATGCAAAAGGCTCAGGACACTTAAAAAAATGTTCTATTCTGGAAATTGTTCTAAAACTATAAACAGATTACATTAAAAAATCTGTCTTACCCAACATGGTTGCTCATCATCCATTTTTAGAAGGAGCTATTGAGAAGTTTGGGTAAACAGCCTTGAAGTCTTTATGATGGCAGGCTGGAAATTTCGCTGGAATTTAGGCAATCCGAGCCTCTCTGAAATGGAATGTAACCCATTTCTGCTGCTAGGTGCCTTGTTTTAATCTTTATACTTAAAAGTGACAAAGCATATGGGTCAGATCACCCACTCCTGCTAATGGACACAGTTCCCTTGGACTTGGGTGTCCAATTATGCCAGCTAAAGATCTGTCTGTTGCTGGGCTTTATTTCCTTATTTTTCTTCTCTTCCTGATCTCTGACCCTTTATCAAAGGAATGCTGTCTATAATATGATAATAATATGAAATTCTGAGCTCTTTTTCTAACAATATACTCCAAAGAATTGTCAGGATGCTCACCTTTATGGGAAGAGCAGCTGATGAGCAGCTTCAGTCTCACAATTGTCTTTCCCTAGCACAGGGAGAAAGTTTGGTTCCTGTTCCTGGCCTTGTGGTGGGATATTAACCATTTCTACATTTCCAAGGAGCAACTGCTCTGTGGGCTGAGTGGGTAAATAAACTCAATGGCAAGTGAACAAAACGACAGGAGGCTAAATCCTGATTTTATCTGCATTGTAGTGCTTGGGAAAGTGAGAAATTAGTGAGGTTTTTAAGGGCTCCGTCCTCTGGTGCTCTCAATAAGTGTGAAGATGTGGCTGAAGCGGAAGGCAGAAATCCACAGGCACTGTGACACCTTGGGTTTGGAACGGAGCTACACGGGAGGATTTTGATCTCCAGGCAGGATTTGACTTTCTGTTTTGATTTATGGGCTGAATATAAATGTGTATTTTATGTAGTCATTAGAGTTTGTGGTTTGAAATATGCAGGTTTGTGTAGGAAAGGGTGACCAGGCTCCTTGTAAAGCCCCTCTCACTTCTTTACAGTAGAAAAAATGGCAGAGAATTGTGTCTAGGAAGAAAACCCTTCACCTCAGGCTCTTTACACCAAACAAGTGATGGGATGGTCAGGGATGACATGATCCATGAGAAAGTGGGGCAGGAAAATAAGTAGGGAATACCTGTGCTGTGGTTTATTGTGAAACATCTATTCCAGGTGTATTTTTATCTAAATCAGTTTTGGTGGTGCTGATAGGGAAGTGCTTGAGAAGTGTTGGGGCTTGTAGGTGCAAATAAAGGCAGGCAGAGCAGCAAGGAGCTCAGCCAGCTGGGACATCCTAAATGTTGGGAGGAACACATCAGGACAATCCCTTGATATCCACAGTGAGAGGTTTTTGCTCTCCTGTCCCCACCCTGCTGCAGACTGGAGCTCCTCTCCTTGGGTGGCAGCAGCACCTGCAGCTGGTGACCCTCGTTTGGTGGCCTTTGGCTCTGCCTTTGCTCCAGCTCTCATCATTTGGGTAAATGCTGCTCTTGTTTACAACCATGGCAATCTGGAACAGCCCCTCTGCCATTTCTCCAGTGCAAATATTGCACTCGGGTAATTCCCATCTCCTGCTTGGGGCAGATGGAGCCTGGGAGGCGAGGGAGGCTCCTGCCCAACATCCTCACATCCTCCTCCTGGTCTGTGAGCCCCAGGTGACTGCACCAGCCACACAATTAATCTGTGAGGATAGGGGAGCTGCCTGTGGTCTTTCTTCCCTCTCTCATCTGACAGCACTTCCCTTCCCAGCTCCAAACCCAGCTGTGGTTCAGGACCCGTGGATGCAGCCCCCAGTTTCTTCCCCACACCTCATGGCTGTGGATTCAGCTCTGGAAAAGGCTGCCTGGCCATGACAAACTGTGCATTGGCTCTGTGATTTGTGTAAGCTCGAATTTTCCACTAATTCACTTATATATCTTAGATGGAAAACACAGCCCCAGGGCTGCCATAAACCACAATGCTGCTGGAGCCACAAAGGGCTGGGAATCACTGGAGTGTGCAGAGCATGGGGGGCCAGGGCAGGATCAAATCCAGGGGATGCACTTGGCAGAGGTGCAGTGGTGTGGGAGCAGGTCCAGCCCTTCCCTGGGCTGGTTCAGCCCTGGCTCAGCCTGGTCAGTGCAGGGACAGAGCTGTGTCCTGGCCACCACCCCAGCTCTGGTCAGTGCCCACTGCCTAAAACCAGCCCCTGGTAGGGGCTGTTTGGTGGCAAACATCCTGGATTGCTGTGCTTTGCTCTCCTGCAGCCTGTGTGCACCCCAGGGCTTTGTTTTGTGCCGTGGTGCAATTCCCCAGCATTAATTTTCTGTATAAGCCACCCATAGATAATCTGAGAGCGTTTTCTTTTAAGCACAGCAAGAGTGGCACATCGGCTGATTCCCCAAATGATTGCTTGTCTTGTGACAGAGAGCTGTTGACCTGCTCCTTTAATGTTACAAGTCTGCATCTAACTGCTCTCTTAATCCAACCTACTTCCTTCTTTTTAATGAAATTGTCCCTTTAGCCTTTTTCCTGGGCTGGCTTTTCAACACTAACGTTAGAAACAGGCTGCTCAGTTCTTTCCTCTGCTAACATCTTGCCCAGAGCTAACTTGCAGCTTCACTCTGTCAGCTGTAAGATATAGATATACTGTTGTCTTAATTACTCATATTTCTCCTGCTGCTCATAATTCTGCTTGTTCCACCAAAGAGCCCTTCAGAGAGCTTTACCGCTTCCCTCTCCCTTTCTTTGGGGGTTTAAAGGTTGTCAGATATATAAACGATCCTTGTTGCAGAGCTTTGGTGGTGACAGTGTCCTTTGTGGAGAAGATTTAGGGGGATGGGAGGACTAAATACGGATGCTTTTAGGCTCCATCTCTGAGGAAGGAGAGAACACACATCGTACTACCTTGCATAACAGAGCACCAGGGAGGGTGTTTGGCAAATCCCCTCTCTAATGAACAGCCAGGCAGCTGTTTCTTCTGCAGCTTAAAGTGCAGATGCTGATTGTCAGGAGAAGGGTTTTCTTTATCCACCACTGATTATCCAAAACTGTATCTGGCTGACTGCTATTCCTCTAAAAGTGCTGTTGAAAAGGGACTGGACACTTAAAAAAAAAATCACTGCTGTGCCATAGGGAAGCAGTAGTCCTTTGTGGTTTCAGCTCTCTCTTTTATGATTATATACTACTGTTTCTGTTATCTCTATTAATTAATCTGTCTGCCACGGCAAGTATTGCATGTTGAGTGATGTAGAGCAGACTGACAATGTGACATCCGTGGTTTTTTGGCACAGGTTGGAACAAGTTTTGTCACCTCTGTGAGCTCTCTAGCAAGTTAAACCCTTGGCCAAAGTCCTTCTCTTGTGGCTACTTTGGGTCCACTCTCCATTTTAGCAGCCCTCAGCTCCACAGTAGTTCAGTGGCAGAATAGATTTTAGTATTCAGCTGCTTGTCTCGGTTCAGCTGGCTGACAGGTTCAGGACGCAGTACTGTGAGTTTATTGTTAATTGAATAAATTAGGAGCCTGTCAAACTGCTGGGGTTGAGCCTGTTTCCCTCATAGAGCTTGTGCTGGTGGAGTGGCTGGAGGTGGGACTGTGCTTTCCATGAGTGGGGCTTAATCCCCTCACTCCAGGGATTGGAGTGGTTCCAGGTTTTGTTGTGGTTCTTTTATATATTATTTTATATATTTATATAAATTTTTCAAATAATTATCTGGTGAAAATGCCATGCAAGAAGTATTTGAACATCGGAGCGGTGAGAGGTGGTGACACCAAAGATAACACACAGGTTTCATCTGATCTAAAAGCAGTAACAGGCAAATAAACACCAGGCTGCAGTAAATCATGACCAAGCTCTTCCAGTAGCACAGACGTGGCAGAAGAATCTGTTACAGGAAGTAAATGGAAACAGATGAGAGAAACTGGTGAGAGAAATGAGAAATAAAGAGTAATTCGGGTCTCTGCAGAGGAATAGCACAGGGAAAATAGATCTTCAAGTCAGATAGTTCTTCAAGTCAGTGCTCTGCTCCTGAAGAGCTGAAAGGGATCAGAGGAGCTGTCTCAGGCAAGTCAAGTTCCAGGCAAGGTCACAGGAGGGAGGACACGAGGGAAATCCTGGCGAGTTGTCTCAGTTCAGACCATTGCCTGTGGGAAACTCAGAGTCAGGGAGCACCACGTGGATAACACACGGTGCAACCCCAGCCCCAGACTGGACAAGGTGAGGATGGCCCTGTTAAAAGTCCAGGCTCCCTGAGGTTTGCCACAGGAATGTGTTTGGTGCATGGAAACCAGAGCCACAGTGTAGCTGTTGGTTAGGGATTTAACCCTTTGGAGCAGTGGAAATAAGACACACAACTACATGGTCATCCTTCAGGATAGGGAGGAGACATTTTATTGAGAGCATGACTTGTACTTAGAGGGCATTCCTCAGAGCCAAGACAAGACAGTGGCTCATCGGATAATTGAGAAAATGCTTCTGGGACAGTACTTCAGAATGAGTTCTACAGTTTGCACCAGTTGTTAATCTAATGTTATCAATTCTGTTCTATTTTGACCAAATTATCATCCTGGGAGAAAGTTTCCCTGCTGGAGCTGAACAAGCTATCAGCTTGGGAATGGAGCTGAGAGAGTCAGGAGAAGCTCCAGCCTGGGAATGATTTTCCTGGCTGGGATTTTCCTAGATCTCTAACAGTGTGTCCACACCACAGGCTGTGATGCTCAACGTGGGCATCCCCCTCTCTGTGTGCAGGGTGAGCTCTGCCCGGGGCCAGGCTGCCCCAACACCTCCCTGCTGGGCAGGGCAGGGCAGGGCAGGGCACCAGGGCTCCTCCACAAGGGCTCTGGGGCCACCGCTGAGCCTGGCACTGCTCTGAGGGCTGCTGGAGGCTGCAGAGTGCGTGTGCTGAGCTGGTGTTTGGCTCTGTTTACTCCAGGTTTCCTCTTGGAACCCCAGAGCTGCCTCCTGGAGCAGCTCTGAGGACACAGGGTAAGTTGGTGGCCAGGCAGCTGCTTTGGCACCCTGGCCACTCTGGGGCTGGGCAGTCCCTCCCTTGCAGAGGTGTTGGGCAAAGGCACTGACCTGGTGCCTCAGCTCTCCAAATATAGGGATGTTTCCCCATGAACTCCTCTCTGCAAACCCAAGGGCTGTTAAAAGAAGAAGGTCTCGTGACTGTGTGGTACTTGGATGCCATGGCAATGTAATTAGCTGCAGAGCAATCTTACTAAAAATGTCCTTGGTGGAGGAGAGGACGGGGTGGGAGAGGATGGATGTTAAAGGGGAGGAAGTTTCCAGACCTGTGGCTTCACCACAGCTTGGCTGCTCAAGCCAAGTCCTTCAGCTCAAATGTAAATCCAGAGGTTCAGAGCATAATGTTTACTACAGTGTCCATGTGGGAGAGAAAGCAGCACAAACTCTTGGAGGTGTTAAGGGATTTATATAACAGCTTCCCACCCCCAAGCCTTTCCAAACCTTTGGAAAATTTTATAAAGTATCTTAGGCTAAAAACCTTTTTGAGCTGCTGGATAACTTGAAGCAAACTTCAGAAAAGTATTCCCATTACTTTTCCCTTGTTCTCCTTTTTTTCTCTTCAATGTTATCTATGGATCCAGGAACTCCCAGGCTGCCTAATCCAAAGGAGGCAGGCACGGGGTTCTGCATGGAACTGGGAAAGCCTCGGTGCAGGAAAGCTGTGCTGCTGATTACTTTATCTCTGTTACTCTGCCAAACCCCCAGAATTTGGCAACCTGGCTCTTTTTATATCCGTTAGGCCTTTTTTCCTCCCTCCCTCATGACCTCTGTGGCTGCTTTTGCCAAAAGTTCCCTGTATTAGATACGAGGCTGTGTATCAGCATCCACAGGGCAGATGCTCCCAAGCTGCTGAACTATTGAAGAATTCCAGAATGCTGGAATTGTGTGAAGCATTTGGAGTTCAACTTTAGCTCTGGTGAGCTGGAAGTCACAGTAGAAAATAATTTCACCAAGTTCTGTTCTCAGCTGTGTTCTCTAGAGAGGAGGAAATCAGTTTCTATTGTTTGTGGTTAATCCTACTGCACATTTATATAAACAATTATAGATTTTAGTTTTGGGTTAAATATGAAGACTAACCATAGTAATAAAAGTAAGGTTTCGTAGGGATATTTTTTAAAATTTAAGTGAGCTAGAGCAGTGATCCAGTGCAGGATGAGCCAGGATTTGGTGGCATTTTGGTGGATTTCTGTATTCAGACATTGTTCTCCTTTATTTGAATTTTCCTGCATGTTAGGACAAGGCACAGGCAGCCGTGTTTTCCATCCTGATGAACGACACAGAGCTCAAGGAGTTGAGCTGAGATTGGCTTCCCCTGCAAGAAAAATTTCTCTCTGTCACCCAAATCATAATTTTAAAGCATGAAAACTTTTCATCAGGACAGCAGCATTTTAACTCCTTACATTTTGCAACCTGATCTTTGCAGGGCTAAAAAAAAAAAAAAAATAAAATAAAAAAAAAATCCTTGTTCACTGAAGTTGTTCAGAGTTTGCTCTGGGTTGTAAAAGTCTGTAAGGTCACCTTGATTGCTGCACATCAGTGTGGTCCCAACAGGGTGTTCTTGAGGAGAAAAACATTGCTGTGATTTAATCCAAATCTGTTTAATCACATATAATCCACAGAACTCAAATATACTCGCCCAGGATCCAGTTTCAGAGCTGTAGGCAGGGAAATCTTGTGTTGTCACAAGTCCTGCTGACATCAGTGGGGTTTCTTATTGATGCAGGACTTAGTGCTGGCACATGCAATTACAGCAAAATTTGGGGTTTAGCATATTTGTAATTTACTGTATTTTTAGGAAGCTCTTGCTTGGAGGTGAGTGAGTAAATGAACTCTGGGCCACGTCCAGCAAAATCTTGGACTGAAGAGTTGTGCCAGGTGCCAGGGAAAATCATACAATAATCTGAAATAATTTGTGGTGTGATTAAAAAAAGCTGTAAAGGTTTGGTATATATTTTGTCTTAGAAATTTCACTTGGTATGAATGAAAAAATATCCTGTGCTTACCTCAAGGTGTTCTGTGTTGGGTCAGAAAGGTTTCAGCAACAAAAACCACAGAATTTGTCAGCATAAATAGCACCCAGATGTTATTGCACTGTTGCTGGTTATGATTTTCATCTCCAAGATCCCAAAATCTATTCAGCCCCCATTACTGGGATGTGCACACAGCTCTGCATCCCAAACCCTGCATCCCAAACCCTGCATCCCAAACCTGCATCCCAAACTCTGCATCCCCAAAACTTCATTCCAGACCTTCATCCCCAAACCTGCATCCCCAAACCTGCATCCCAAACCCTGCATCCCAAACCCTGCATCCCAAACCCTGCATCCCAAACTCTGCATCCCAAACCTGCATCCCAAACTCTGCATCCCCAAAACTTCATTCCAGACCTTCATCCCCAAACCTGCATCCCCAAACCTGCATCCCCAAACCTTCATCCCAAACCCTGCATCCCAAACCCTGCATCCCAAACCCTGCATCCCAAACCCTGCATCCCAAACTCTGCATCCCAAACTCTGCGTCCCAAACCTTCATCCCAAACCTTCATCCCAAACCCTGCATCCCAAACCCTGCATCCCAAACCCTGCATCCCAAACCTTCATCCCAAACCCTGCATCCCAAACCTGCATCCCCAAACCTGCATCCCAAACCCTGCATCCCAAACCCGGCATCCCAAACTCTGCATCCCAAACCTTCATCCCAAACCCGGCATCCCAAACTCTGCATCCCAAACCCTGCATCCCAAACCTGCATGCCAAAACCTTTTCAGAGCCAGAGGAGCTGTAAACAGCTGAGCAATCCTTTTGAACAGAGCCCACACAACTGTACAAAGTAATCCCTAAAAAAAATGATGGAAAGGGCAAAAAGAAAACACCACAATTTCCAAACCACTGAGACCCCAGCCGGGCTTCAAGGTAAATACTGGAGTAAATAAATTGTGCATGATCTGAGAGGCTGAACCCGTACCCATAACCACAGTTTGTTGCTCATCCAGTGAAATAATAAATACAAGGTGAACTTTTTTCAGCTTGCAAACTGTGTCACCTCTGGTGCATTTCTGACGTGACTATTTTTTCTTTCTTCGTGGCCATTTTGTAATTTTCTCTGGGTTTGTTTTGATTGTAAATAGGCACACACATTAGCTAAAGCCAGATAATTTTCTCCTGGCCAGCTTTGCCAGTAAATCACTGAGCTATGTAATTGGGTTTGTATGAAATTATGCACTGCAAACTTGGGAATAAGTAAAACAGAAACAAAAAGTTGATTTTTGTAAATAGTACCATTTTTTTTTTTTTACATTCAAAACTTCTGTTTGACTCCATTTTTCTATTCCCTATCATGATCGTTCTTTAAATGCTGAATGAAAATCCAGCTACAGGATAAATTCAAGCAGGACTGGTAATAATTTCTGGTTTGGCTTGTAGGTGGAGTTGAATACAGTGGTTAACTACAAGCAATATGTTCTGAAGGTGATGGTGTTCAGACAAATACCCAATTTGATTCTGATAAATTGGATGCAAGACTTTGACCAGCATGAGAAGAACAGGTGAGAACCCTTGAGACTGATGCAGAAATAATCAGTAT
The DNA here is from genome assembly GCA_013397075.1 of Rhabdornis inornatus. NCBI lineage: Eukaryota > Metazoa > Chordata > Aves > Passeriformes > Rhabdornithidae > Rhabdornis > Rhabdornis inornatus. Next base: position 230,431 of record VWZS01001110.1, on the reverse strand, counting down.
TTTGATGGTCAGGAAAAATATTGCTCCAGCAGCACAATAGATCTTCTATTAGAAACTCAAAATACTAATTACAATCTGCCTAAAGACTTATTATAAATGAAGTGGAGATAGAAACATGTTTATATTATGGGGAGGCTTATTTGCAGATAAGCAGGAAACCAGTCACACATCTTCACAAACATAATTTTAGCTGTTTTAATTAGCAGGTTTGCTTTGATTTAATTTAATTCAGCGATTCCTTCTATCTTTACTGACACATGTGCAAATAAAATGGGCTGACCTGACTCCTGACACGCCGTTTCCTTTCTCCTTTCTGGATTTGTTGTTGTTGATTCCGGCAGTGTTTACGGTGGAATGATGGGGTCAGCCCTTCCTCCCAGCACGGCCACAGATGGAGGGTGGGGATGACAACTCTGCATCTGAGGGGGCTTTTTTCCCCCCAGCATTGCAGATTCCCGAGGTGCTGGATGTCAAAGGCCACCAGGAGTCCCAATAACCTCCAGTTTCCAATTCTATTTAGGGTCGGAATGACAGAAAATATACTTTTTTTTGTGTGTGTAGTAAAAGTGAAGCGACCTTTTCTTTGCTGTAGAGCCCCACGTGTGCATCAGCTTTGGGTGGAAAAACAAGCTTTAAAGCTGTCAGAATTCATATATTTAATGTTTGGAGATTTGGTGGGTTTATTTAACAGCGAAAGTTGTTATTGACAGAATAAGAACACGTAGTCCAGGATAAAATCACAACATTAATGCACTGACAAAACCCCAAACTATGTTGACTTTGTTGAGCTTTTTGTTAGTCTGAGGGCTTGGAAAGTATTTTTAATTCTTTATGTCAGAAAAAAAGCGATTGTTAATACTCCAGGTGTTGTTCTCCCTTCTCTCTGCACCCCTCCCTCTGCAGTCTCACAGCTCTATGATGGGTAATTAAAACAATCACTGAAATGTTTCAAAGCTACTGCAGCCTTTACTTGACTTTTAAAATTCCTATTTGAAGAAGAATGTTAAAATTAATTTGTATCTGGCTCAGCAAAGTGCTCTTTACTTGAGCAATGGACTTTACAACATTGCCAACAAAAAGAATGGAATTAATATTATATTTGCCTTTATCTAGGGTTATTCTGTTAACTGTTTTATACTGGAAATTAATTTCAATATCATACAGATGCCTACAAGTCTTGAATGCAGCAGTTTTAGCATGCAGCCACAGCTCTCCTAGTTCATAATCGTGGTAAAAATAAGAATTCAAAAGGAATAAACTTGCCAGGACAATTAAATGATTCTGCCCCCAGATAATGGAAGGACGAAGTTTATATTCTTGGACTGTAAAATCCGTAAGAGGGAAAAGTGTTATTAAAGAAGTATTGTGTGGTTATTTTAAAAAGAATGGTAATTTTACAAGTTTGTCTTTCTACTGAGGAAAAATACTTTGGAGACACTGGGATAGGAGCATTTTGGATGTGGAAAAGCTCCTCTGTTTTTCTTCCCCATCTCTATTTTTTGTATTTCAGTTCCTGCTGCTCCTGTAGGGCTTTGGAAGCCTTGTAATTCATCCTTTGTGGAATTCTTGGTCTATGGGACAGGATTTTATTAGTAAAATAAGCTTTCTTGTAATGCATTCTTTTTGATCCTTAAAAAACCCTTAATCTTTACAAATGAGTGTTTTATGTCCTTATAGAGCAGATCCTTCTCCTCTCCTTTCCTGACTTGTCCCTCTTTGGGATTGGCACTTCCCTGGCATGGGCAGGAGTGGTGGCAACCACTGCAAGCAGAAAAGACAAACTGAGGAATTTTTGGGGTGAAGGGAATTGGTTCAGGCTTTGAAATTACTGATTAATAAAAGGAAAAAGCCAGGTAGGATGGAAGGTTTTGCATCTCCCTCGCTGGTGTGTGGGGAATTCTTGCCTGGTGCAGAAGTCAATATGTGAATAAAACAAATGTTTTTACATGTTTGCTTATGGAAATCTGAGAGATACTAGGGAACAGGGTGCAAACCAAAAATATCAGTACTGACAAATTCAAATAAGGACTTCTCCCCATTAAATTTCAAATACACGACTATTTGTGCAAACATTTCCCATTTATGAAAGAGAGCATAACCTCATCCTCTGTTTTTTGCTTCTTTGTGGTAATTTTTAACTCCTTCATGAATGTCTCTAAATCCTTTTCTTCTAACCACACACAGGTATGGCAAACAAATATACAAATGTGATAAAAATACAACTTAAATCCTCATCTGCGTCGTTGCGTCAACACAACTCAATCTGACAGTGTGTTCTTGCCAGGTGGAACAAAGAGCAGTAAATTACTTCTGAACATTTATGATCTTGCATTATAAAGACTCCAACAGACTGTGTTCAAAATCAATTGTCAGAGTGATGGGGATTAATAACTCTGGTTCTGTAACCTTTTCCATATCTGCAGCCTGGCTAAGGGCACGTTTCAAGATCTGCTGCCATATTTCATTATTGCAACCTCCCTTTGAAAGACCTTTTTGATGCTTAAAAAAAAGAAACAGATTAGTTTTTAGTAGGGCTGGATGAATAACTCAGAACTAATAATTCGCTCAGTGAATTTTGCTTCTCATTCTGTAGGAAGAATGAAGAAAAAAATAGTTGTCAAAATTTTTCTAGTGACTAGTTTTTGTTTTTTTTTAATTAATCAAAAGTAGAAATCAGAATTCAGGCTGTGTTATGTATTTGTGACTGATCAGTCAGGTGGTATTGGTTTAATTCCCCAATTAATTGAGGACAAATACTAGAATAAATTTCATGATTAAATATTTGAGGAGACAGTATTTAAAAATCCCTTTCCACCTGCACACAAGCTTAAAATCACGCTTGGAAAGAACTCTTGAAAGTAAAAATCTGAGTGCACAAAAATTGTTGGAAAGGAAATGTAAATAAGGCAGGAATGTGGCCAAGCCAAGTTTATTACAAGACACAGATAAGTTTGAGGCTTCCACAAAGTTTCCCTTCTTAGCTCCAGCACCTGTTTTGGGAGAAGAGTAAAAAATATTGGGATAAATATGGGAGCAAGGTAAATGAGAGGTTTATTGAATTTCCCTGCCTCCCCAGCCACTGTGCTGTGCTTTGTGGGAGTGAAATGTTTGATGGAAATGAAACCACGAACAGAATTGGCATCTTTTGCCTCTCTCTGCCTCCCAGCGGGAATTTGCATCCCACCCATGCCAGGCTAAGAGGCATCTGTGTCTTCTGCATTTTCATGCACTTTACTTTGCTTTCTCCCTAAATAGAGATAAAACAGTTAAATATTTCCCAAGAAAGTCCCCACATGTGATCTCCAGGGCCGTGCATACCATCAAACTGTCATTTCCTTCGATTAACCTCCCCCTGACCTCCCTCCCCCAGGCGCTTCCCCGTCCCCTTGCTCCTCCACTCGAGCCTGCTGCTCTCTCAGGTGAGTGCCTCTGTCACCCAGGGGCTGGACACGTTCCTGACAACCCAGTGGGGGCGTTGGGATGGAAAACTGGGCAGAATTTACACAACCCAGAGCTGGATGTGTCCAGAAGTGCAAAGGAAACGCAGCTCGGAGAAGAGCAGGTGAAGAAACTTGAATTTTAAAGAGTGTCTATTCAGTGTTTTGTGAATATTGTGAAATATTTAAGATCATGAAAGGTTCATGACTGAGATCTACAGGACTTTCCTGTTGTAACTCCTTCATGCTCTCAGTTTGTGGAGAATAAAATCACGACCAGGAGAGGATCAGAGTTAATGAGTCAGTTTGGATATTGCCAGGGTCGTCCATTTCATAATTTTGAAACCCAACAGGTCTGTGTTTAATCTCAATTTGTATCTACATGTAGCAAGAAAATGAAAAGTAGGAAGGCCAGAAGAAATGATGCATCCCTACAAAAATTTCAGTTACTCCAAACTGAGCTTTTTTTGCCTGGTGGTTTGCAAGAAATGCTGATGTTTGTGTCAGCTTGGGACAATTTTATTTTATTTTTTTGTCCTGAAATTCCTCTAGAGAGAACAATGTGGAACTGAAATATTATGAATCCAGTCAGATTCTGCTTTGGGCTGACAGCAGAGAACAGCAAAGCCTACATTGAATCCATAACTTCTGCTTATGGAATAAAATATATTTGGGATGATAACAAAGGCCATGTGTGGTGAAGAATCTCTTCATCTCAAGGTAAGCTGGCACAGTGGCACAAGCTGAAACGAAGCACTTTGGTTCTAGGCTTAATTTGAATGTTAAATCTCATATTTTTTACCCAGAGATTAAAAATGTGCCATCAGAAGCCTCAGCATCACATCAATTCCTGTGGATGAGGACGGTTTACCCCTTAAATCAGTCTGTGATGTAGTAAATAGAAATAGAATCAGAAAATTCCTCAACATTTCATCACCAGGCATAATTTACAGATCTTACAGGATTTTTGTAGATAGACAATCCTGGAAATGCTCAGTCGGAAAAGACCTTTAAGACCATAAGTCTATTTTTTTTTTTTTTGCTGAATCTCACTTTGTCCTTTTTTTAATTATCCCATTAACACTTAAAGAACGGTCTAAGTATGCAGCATTCCGTGATTTCCACTCAACCCCTGAGATCATGAAACCTGTTGGAAAATAGTTTTAAAGCAAGAAAAAATTGCAGTGTAAGATTCCTGTGCAAACACTGAATCCAGTCCTTCTGCCAAGAGTCTATAATCTATTTTTAAAAAGATTTTATTAATGCTGGATTTTGTTTTTCCCCCATTCCAGTGGGAATGTTACATTTATAAATCAGGTGCAGATATTGCAGATGTACAGTGGGGATGTTGGTGGCAACTTCCAGCATGACATGGTTGGTGGACCAGTAGCACCAAGTTCCTGAACTGGTGGGAACTGGTGTGACTGGTTCAACTCTCTTAATTAATACCTAAAAAAGTCATTCTATAATTCCCCAGGGAATTATAGAATTAAAAAAATCCCACTTTTGGAGTAAATGTGACCCGTTATTGTCCATGTTAATGTTTTTGCAAATGATTCTCCAGAAAAAAACCCCAATATTTTCTGTGCAATCCTCCCCCAAACCAATCTGCAATGACGGGGCTGTACTCACCTGCTGGAGTGGGGAATTTAAATGGAAGAACAAAAAGAAACTGAAATTGCCTCAGGGATTGAGGTCAGGTGAAGGTTAATCAAAGGAAATGACAGTAAAATGGCATTCAGGGCTCTTGGTACATTTTTAATCATTCCTCTCTCTGTCGCTCATAAAAGACACAAAAGATGCCCAACTTTTTTGCCATTGTATTTAGTTAAGGATGACTTTTATTTTTGTCTTGATTGTTTTAAAATAGCCTTTCTTTTTGATCTCTCTTGTAGATTTAGCTCCTGCAAACTTGCATTGCAGTGCCTTAAAGATGTGTGTGGGAAATTGGGAATGTGTGTGGGGGGAAGAAGAATGTTAAGAAAAGGGAGTAATTTTCCCCAGAATATCTCTCATTTTAGCTTCTCTTTCTCAACTGATAGATTTTGAAGGATTTCTAGAAGTCATGGGTTTAAGGAATAAATACTCAGAAAAGCTAAATATTCACTTTATTACACAAGTGTCAGGCTAAGTGAAGTTCATTATTGCAACTACTGGAAACAAGAATAGTTTCTTTGACACTCTGCTATCTACAAGTTATTGCTCTGGTTTTAAATCTAAGTATTTTTTATATTTTTTTGTAAAAAATATCAGGATAATTTCCACGATTGCTATGAAGTTGTGAATTTGTGTCAGAATTTCCAGGCTGTTGGTTGTATTCTGATTTTGTGTAAGTGAAAAGGCCACGTTTTGGAACTTTTCTTTCCCAAGTTTGGAGTTGTCACTTTGTGCCCGTCACCTCAGATAACTTTGGCACAACTACAACAGGAACAGGAGCAACTTTATGTAACTTATAACTGCCCAAGGCGACTTTTAAAAAATGTGAGCAATGCATTTTTTTTTTCCAACTCTGTTTGTATAGAGTCCCTTCCCCCTGTAACACAAAGGGTCCTAGATGGGATGGATTAAACCCAAACAGCTTTTAACTGAGGTAACTTGGTGTAGCAAATGTGTTTTCCCTGCTCTTTTCATCAGTGTTGTGCACTGAGCCCCTTGAATGATGCAGCTGGAGCTGAGCTTAGGCAGGACCTTGAGCCAAGTTTAAGCTAGACCTTAAGCCTTTGGAGAGGTTTAAAAACACATCCCTGCAGCTCCATGCAAAGAGTGTCCCCACTGTGAGTTGCAGGAAAGTGAGATTTTATGCATATGCTCCACACTTTGAGGGGGGAAAAAAAATGAAATAGTCTGGAAGTGATTTCCTTGTGTGTCCTTGTGCTGGTGTGGCCGGGATTGCCACTGGGAATGTGGCACTTTCCCTCCAGATCCCACTTAGCAAGAGCTGCCACATGGATGCCAGATGGGCTCTTTGCCAGGGAGGAGGAGGAGGAGGGAAAGCCCTGCCCACCCTGCAAATGCTGCCGAGAAAAAGCCTGTCAGGGAATTAGTGTAAAAATCGGAGAAAATGGGAAATCTGTGCCAGAAGTGGTTGAGCAAAGGCTGAGTTGAGCTGAGCTTCCAGGGAAGGGGAGAGGAGCACGGTGGGCAAGGCTGGGCTCTGGTGCTGGGAGTGAAGAAGCTCCCAGCAACAAGTGCCTGTTTTTGCAGGCACAGAGAGATGAGGAACCCGGGGATTTCTGTGTTCACAGGGTCTGACTGGGATTTTCTGCTGTAACAATGCCAGTGTCAGGTTTGTGGAGGGCATTTTTCAACACAGCCTCAGCGTGAGCAGCCAGTTCTGCCCCTGTAACTCCCTGCCTGGTAAAACCTCTGTCCTACTAACAGAAATCCAAAGGATCTTTGGCTAAACAGGAATATCTGTTAAGGAAAAAGAACAAAATGTGAGCGAGATAATTTAAAATGAAAATTGAGTACTTGAGTTGTAGGCAGCATTAACTGCTGATAGATGGAAACCTCTTGGACTGAAGGAATGTGATTTTTCCACCTGATCTAGTGGAAGATGTCCCTGCCCATGGCAGGGGAGTTGAAACTGGATGAGCTTTAATGTCCCTTCCAAACCAAACCTTTCTATGATTTCTAATTTAAAAAACAACGTGACCTCAGAATTTTCCTGAAATAAATACTGACCAATCATGGCCAGATCATATCTCGATTTTTAAAACCTCCAATAAAAAAATTTATTCAAGTATGGCAAAGATCAAGTCGGTTTGAGCATTATCATTGCAATTACTGGGATCATCTCTCCCTCTCCTGCCCATGGAGCTGATCCTGGACCACGGCTGCTTGTGAGGACAAGAAGTTATGGTCTGAAAGTAGCTGGATTAATGGGTTTGGGTGTTTGCCATGTTGCAAAGTAACTGTGGGATAAAATAGGAGTATTTAGAGTTTCCCCATGGGTGGGAAGTGGGGTTTGTGGGCAGAAAGGGGGGTTTTTCGTTCAGTCTCTGCTGAAGCTGAGGTGAGGGCAGTGAAGCAGCTGAGCTGAGGGGAAGCTCTGCTCGGTGTCTCGCAGATTTTCAGGCTGGTTTTAACATCTTGTACCGAATTACCAGCCTGAGAGGGGGTTCAGGATGAGGAACCTCACTGGAGCATCAAAGGAATATGATAAAATATGATGGAGGAGCAGCAACAACTGATGGCTTCGCATTTCCTTTCACTCCCTGTTTTTGGAGAGAAACTTTCCATGCGAGTATTCTCAGGTGATGCCTTGGTTTCTGTTGGAATAAATTGCTTGTCTCAGTTTGATCCCTGAGCGTTTTGATAAAAATAACATGGTTTTGTGCCTTATTAGAAGCATGGTTGAGTCCAAACCCTGACAGGGCTGTGCTGGGTGTGAGGGATCAGGGAAGGTCAGGGATGTGCTGAATACAGAGGCTCTGGTGGCTGCTGCCAAACAGAGGGTTTGTCTCTGCTGCTCTCAGCTTTCCACCTTCATTTTCCACCCTTCCACCACCAAGATGCAGGGATGTTCAGGAGAAAATTCACTCTGTCTAATTTAAGATGTCCAATTTAGGTGGCTGCTGGCTGTAACAAAGCACAAGCTCTGCTTGCTGCAAGTCTCTCCAGTTGCAGAGGCAGATTCCCGTCTGAGCCCAGCTCTGGGTGGGCAGAAAGCACAGTGGGAGCAGCCCCACATCTCAGTCAGGGCTGTTCCCCTGCCAGAGCTGTCACCAGGCCACTGGGCTCTCACTGAGCACCCAAATCAGATCTCTTGTAGAAGCAGAACCAGTCATTGCATGGCAATTTTATTGTGAAGGTTTCTGTGATAAATCCTCAGTGCAAGCAAGGTTTGAAAAAGAAACGAGTTAAAGCCTTTGAAAACATTTCTAAGTGGGAAAGCTACACAAGGAGGTTGGGGTGAAGCCAGTTTTCACAATTCCCAGTCAGGTGGGAATAATCTCCATGATATTCATGGTCATCACTTCTCTGGGTGCTTTGTCCCATTGGCTCTTGCAGCTCTGGAATCAGTGAGAAGCAGAAGGCAGCCAGCTCTATTTTCAGGTTAGGGGAGGTAGACTCCCGTCTCGAGGTTATTTGTTGTACCTTCTGAAGTTAATTTAATGCTTAAAATAGAGACAGACCAGTTCTGAGGGATTTATACCTGAAGATGCCCTGGGAGCAGTCACTCCCTGCACCCTGTGCTGCAGCAGAATGGGATTCCAGAACTACCTGGACACAACCCTGTGCTCCAGGGAGACCCTGCCTGAGCAGGAGGGGTGCCTCCAACCTTTCCCATTATTCTGTGATGATCTGGAGGAGGGCATTTACAATAGGACATTTCTCTGTGGGGCTGGTTTGGAAACAGGAGCTGCCTGGAAGAAGATCTTTGAAATCAGGGAGGTTGTCTCTACTGAAATCATCAGAAATTTGGGAGGGTTGTGGCTGCCTGGGCAGTCCTGAGAAGATTTGGACCATTTGCTGAGGCCACCTGTGGTTATGGGTTTAGAGAATGTGTCACTTTTTTGCTCTGGCATCCGTTCAAAGTCCTAATTCTGTGCATCAGTGTCTTTCAGATGAAGAAAGTGAAATCCTTTCTTGCCCCTGGTGTCTGAGTAAATTGATATCAAATTCTCTAATGAAAAGACAACTGTTGTCAGCAGAGGCAAGCAACAAGAAAATCTGGGACAGGAGGTAACTTCATGATGGATTCTACATCCTCAGGGGCTTTCTAAGCTCTGAGGATTAATTTTCTATTATATCCACGTGTGGGGCTTTCCTTAAATACACTTCCACTAACAACTTAATACTTTTTTCAATTACAGTATCATAGAATGCAACAACTTTTTTCAACATTCTGCCACTTGGAGGCCAAGGCTTTCATCATTGTCATTGTTGTTGCCCCTTTTTGCTTTTCTAAAATGAAGCATCTTTTTGCTGCCCCACTGAAGCCATGGTTTTGTGGAGAAAAAGGAAAAAAACAGGAAAAATCCCCCTTGGGAACTGAACTTCTGCGGGGGTTTGCACTCCATGAGCTTGATCTGCTCTGATCATCTGATGGACTTGCAAAGTCTTCAAAAGTGCCTCTCCTCAATATTTTAGCTCAGTTGCCTCAGTTTACTTTATTGTCTTTATCTTTTTAGATTTATTTATATATACTTTATTTTACCATCTCTAGTTCCTTTTCAGTAACTCTAAGAATTCTTTCAGACAAAAAAGAGACATTTTCACTTGTCCACAATCTTGGTTGTGTAAGATGAAGCCAGAGCACCAGAGATCCAGAATGTTCTGCAGTGCAGCAGAATTTCATAGTGCATCTAAAAATGAATTTCTTGGGGTATGAGCTAATGGTTTATCAAGAAGAAGGATTTGGATAACTGCAGGTTACAACCTGTTTTAGGAGAGTGGTCAGTAGCTCAAATAGTTTGGAGTTCTCCACCTGGAAGTGTGGGGAGTTGGAGAAGGAAAAGAAGTGTCTGAAAATGCCCTTAGTGCTAAGGAGAGGCTCCAGTGTTGATGGGCGTGTGCTCCCTTTTGGAACACTGATGGATCAGTGCTGTGGTGTCACTTCTAGTAGAACAAGGCTTGAGAGGACTTTTTCAGCTGGGAACTCACAGGACCCTTTTGATTTTGTTGGCACTGAGGAGAAAGGATGCCCTGATTTCACAGGACAGCTCAGAGCTCTGTAATTTTAGGAATACTATCACAGTTGCCCCCATGTAAATCAGTATTTTTTATGATTTTGTAACCAAAAATAGATATCTTTAATGTAGATATGTGATTTTATGTTACTAAACCAGGGCAAGATTAATTGAGAAGTTGGAGGTGATAGTAGAAGGAGCTTGTGCAGATATGGAGATTCCCATGGGAGAGCAGAGGCTCCTTGTGCAGGCACAGGGCCGGCAGGGACAAGGAGCTCTGTCTGTCCCCCCAGCCAGGATGGAATTATGGAATGCTTTGGGTTTGAAGGACCTAAAAGTTCATCCAGTGCCACCCCTGCCATGGGCAGGGACACCTTCCACTATCCCAGGTTACTCCAAGCCCTGTCCAGCCTGGCCTTGGACACTGCCAGGGATGGGGAGTCCACAACCCCAAGGCTGGGTCAATAGAAGTGTTGGAAAACAAGGCTGCCCAGCTGCTTTCCACATTTTCTATCTCCTTCAGTGAGGAAAAGAGGGAAAAGCCTTCCTGACACAATGTTCACAAGGGACACGTCACCGAGTGTCAGTGCAGGGAACATGAACTGATCCCAGTTAATCTTCCCTGCTTCCTTCCACACCTCCATTTTATAAACTGAAATTGGCAGGGAATTATGGCCACAAAACCTGATTTCTGCCTCAGTTCTGCTCCTCGGCACACAACTACCTGACAATTAATATTTGTGTATACCTTTTGAAATCTGTGACCTTTGGGGAGTTGACAGAGCTATAATATTGGTCTTTGTGTGCTCGCCTGGCTTTTAAAGTCCCTGCCTGGTGGATGTAAGTTCAGTGGATACAGATCTGAAACTTGATTTCCTCAGTATAGCTGCATTAGCATTCAGCTGTGGGTATGTAAGATAATAGTATTAAAAGCAACCTTCCATCCTGTTGTCATGGATGCAGCACAGCCCAATCCTGGGAGCACTACACCACCAGTCTTTGTACAATCTCATTTTTATCTACAAATTTTGATTTAATTATACCAGAAATTCTGCAGCCATCTATAATATATGATTTTATTTTCCATTTCAAGCATAAAAATGTAAGAATTGAGCAGCTCGAGTTCTTTGTCCAGCGGTCTTTTTTTTTTTTTTTTTTTTGCATTCCAAGTATCTGTCAGTATTAGTTATGAGACTGTGTGAAATAAGTAGCCATGAAAGATGCCTGCTTTTATGACAGAATGAGTGGTTTCATGAATTTTAAAGGAGCACATTTGTATTTTCTGTTCTTGAACTACATGGGCTACTCGCAACTATGACAGAAGATAATTGTTTGAGGAATTATGATGCCTTTCAAGATTTTGCGGGATATTACTATTTTCATAATCTTTCATTTATCAGCTTCTGGGGCTTGATTTATTTATGGGTGTAATTTGGAAATTAAAGTACTCCCACTCTGGCAGCAAAGGTACATGTTTGCTTCGAGTGGCTCGTGCTCCCTCCCCTTGGCAGAAATAATGAATGTGCTAATTTTTGTGTCAGACCCTGCAGGAAGGTGTCAGGGCTGGGGGCACTCAGGTGAGATCCTGGCCCACGTGAGCCACGAGGGAAGAGCCCAAAGCCTTGGGATGAGCGGGGATTTCAATCTCCAGCAGCACCCATGGCAGCAGGCAGAGCGTGTGCTCGGTTTGTTAGGATTTAAATGAGGGCATTGTTAGCAGGGATTTTGTGTGAGCGAGTAAAGGCTTCAAGCCTTTAATTGACTCGGGAAATCTTTTTAGTTGTGATTAGAGGGACAGATTCTCAGCTGGTGAGGACTGATGGTGCTCCATTGAATCAATTTTCATACCCTGTCTGGAGTCAATGGAGCAGGGCTCATTTATAACTCTGTACCTGGCCTGCTATTATAAAAAAACCATTCCAAGCCTGGTATCTGAGTGGTACAGTAACCTTTTATCAAGGAGCTGCTTGGCTCAATTTAAAAAAATTCATCAAAATCAGGGGTAAAATCCTTGGGCTAATAAATTCAGTGGCATGAGCTATTTCCATTTGGTTGGGAATTTAAGTGTGGAAACCTATGGCTGTGTTCTATTTGCTTGAAAGCTCGGTGATGGATCTGCCATACTTTCATGTTTAGCATAAGGTTGTCTTCTTAAAGACTAAAATGAAGTATCTCTATATCTATATGAAGCATCTCTATATCTGTATGAAGCATCTCCATATGAAGCATCTTTTAAAGACTAAATGAAGCATCTCTATAGTCTTTTCTGGTTTAGCCTTGAAGTATTTTTATTTTTTTCCCTTGGTAATATTATCTCACTTTCCATCCCTTGATAACTGCATAGAAGGATTTTATTTTACGGTTAAAAAAAAAAATCTGGATATCTTTCTGTATTAAACTTGTCCCTAACATCTGAATATTATCACTGAAAATCCCCTCTCAAAATTCTGTGCACGCCCATAATTAAACTGCTCTGAAAGGTGCAGTCAGGAGAACCAGGCACCAACATTATGGAGTGAAAATTAAAGAGGCAAAACATCAGAGTGTCTACTGTATGTGCCTGCTGTTAGACACTCAAGCATGGAGAACAGGATACACCTCTATGGATGGATGGCTTTCCTTATTAAAAAAACACAGTAGGACTCACAGTAGGCGAACACACTAAAACAAGGCTTTGTAGTAATTTCCTTGAAAGAAATTTCCCAAGATAGCAACTTAAAAAAGCTTTTAATCTCACGACTGGCTCTATAGTGAGTTTTGCTGGAGCTGGGATAAAAACGGCCGATAGATTGCAGTCCGTCTGGTAGAGTTGGTCTGAAGCCTCTTGCCTCCCAAGAAAAGGATTAGTCTTTCCTTGCACCAGAACAAGGGTTGAATAGATTGATGTGATTCTGGCATATTTAAGAACCTTAAATACATATCTCTCAAGTCTGAAATGATGTGGGAAAACAGAAACCCCGTTTCCCAGCTGGAATACCTGACCAACCACGCTGCCGTGCGGCACTGAGCCGATGCGTTAGATCAAGGTTCCTTCTGCATGTCTAAATTTGAAACCACCGTCCCTCGTGATTTTGAGCTGATATTTTATTTTGGGTCTCTGAGCAGTGTCCTTTCCCACTTGGGAGGAACATAAAGTGTTTCTTATAAATTCCTGAAGAAGAATCCAACAGGACTGTGTCCTGCAGCAGCTCGTTGTGCTGTACTGGACCAGTAACTCCCTCACTGGGATTTGCCTGACCTGTTGTCTATTCTACATGACTATTAAACACCAAAGTAAAGGAAAAAAACCCCAAAATCTGGCTAAATCCCTATGCAAGCCTGCTGGAATGGCCTGTGTGTTACAGTTATCTGATAACCCTGAAAGTGCTGTGGCCGCAGCTTCGTGCTGCTCTTGCTGCCAGTGCACACGTCCAGGGCCACTCTCTGAAGTCCTTTGGCTTCTCCTCAACCTTCTCCTGGCCTGTTTTGGTGCTGTGGCTGTGGGGAGGTGGCCCCAGGGGTTTGGTAGAAGGGGCTGGAGGTGCAGCAGGAGCTGCCCACCCGGCAGCACCGGAGTGCCCGGCGCCGTGTGTGAGCATCGGCGGAGGAGAGGGAACATCTTGTACCTATCTTGTGTCAGCGAGCTGACAACAGGCAAGGAACATGTCTGATAATGTGTTTCACATTGAAATAATTAAAGAGAATTGTTGCTGGAGGGAAATGTGCCTTTAAAAATTAACCCTGACATCTCTCCAACAATTTGGCGTGTTACAAGAGATCCTTTTTTCCCCTCTTTTTTTTTTCTTTTTTTTCCCCTTCTTTGGTTTTACTAAACTTGATATGCATTTTTCAGCACTTTGGAAAATGCAGAGCCTTTGAAAACTTCCCTGTACGAATAGTCTATACTTACAAGAGCAGCCCCATCTATTTTCCACTGAACTACTCGTAGGACTGATGTTTAAAGGAATGGGGCTGAAGTAAATGACACATTCTGCAATGCCCTGGAGCCTCTGCTAGTTATTATTGTTTGAATCTCTGGCTTGATTGCATATATTGCAGTCTTCTATCACACAGGGAGCCAGTTTTGAAATCTGAATGCTGTTCCTCAAATAAGCATCGAGCAGCTCGCTTTATTATTTCTTCTTATGCTGAAAAAAAAAATCCTTGGAAATTGAAAGTAGTCATTTCCATAAAGCACTCAAAGTTTAAAAATGTTCTTTTTGAAGGGGCTGGAGTATTTGAAAACAAATGTTAATGTCTATAAACACAGTACTACTTATTTTTTTTTAAATTCGAGCTGTGGCAACACCAATTACGTTCACATTTTTGTCATCTGTAGGAAGTTAAATATACAACCAGGTATCCAAGATAGGGAAGTTTGGCATCACTTTATCATGGCTATTAAAGTTATTTACTAGTTGAAGAATTGTGCAACTTTTTATTGGGGTGAATTTCTGTATTTTCTGTTCTCCATTCGATCATAATTTGTTAGTTCAGGGGTAGGAAAGGTTGGATTTCTGTCCCTTTGTTTATTTACTAATTTGAAACTGCATTTCCAGCCTGGAAAAGGGCACAGAAGGTGGCAGGACTGGTGAGGATGCTCAGGCTGCTTTTCCTCTCCAGTGTGGCCAGAGCTGCCTTGGACCATGTGAGTTCTCCAGGCTCTTTCCCTGTGCTGGTCACCAGAAGGAACCTGAGCTGTAATTCCAGATCTGATGGCTGGAATTCTGCAATTCCCTGGCCTGAGGAATGGCTGAGGTACTGCTGAGGCACTCCTGGCTTTCAATTCTGCAACTAAGAAAACAGACATGGAAATTGTCCTTCAGATGCTGCAAAGTCTTTTTGTTTTAATTTTTTTTCCTTTTTTTTTTTTTTTCTTTTGAATAATATGTGGCCCGATGGGAGGCAAGCACAGTGCAATGTACAGGAGCAGAAACACATTTTGAATTTCCATCTGCAGTTCCCGGGCTGCAGGGCACATTCCTGGGTGACACTCTCTGTCCTGGAGCACCTCAGTGTGGGGTTTACACTGACAGAATTACCTTGCAGGACCCAAACCCTCCTGCATTCCTTAGGCAAGGAGAAGAGATTCAGCCTCATATTTCCTCTTCCCCTGAACTTTTGACAATGTGGTGATCTTGGGCACAATCCCCCAGGATGCTGAGTACCCCCATGGGCATTTAGCCAGGACAGCTGATGGTTTGTGATGCTTCCTATGACTGGGTGCTTCCTTAGAAAAATTTAAAACACAAAGTACTTTAAAAATACTCCTTAAAAACATTTTTCTTGGTTTGGGAAGGATTTTTTGCCCTTTTTATAAAACCAGCAGCTGAAGAAGTATCTGATATGTGCTATAAGCCTGGCTATACACAATATTGCTGGGATGTACTTTTTGGCTATTAAAGGCTCATTAAAAAAATTAAAGTCCCCACAATTTACAATATTTTCCATTGAAATAGCATGTTAACACATTTCTTTAATCAGTGTGTAACTGTCAGGGGAAAGAACAATTCATCTAGTATATGCATACATTAGGAAAAAAAATTATCAGATTTAATTTTATTTGTTTTATATTCAGGGCTTTTTTTGAAGGAATTCCTGCAGGGAAATGGTTAATCTATTTTTAACTAAAGCTTACTTTTGTAATCTATCCAGTGCTTAGAGTTCTGTCATTGATCTATGATTTATGTGATTTAAACCACCTCTTGGCTGTAACATTGGTTTCTATCCAAGATGCTGAGCTGAATACTAATTACGAGATCAAATTTATGCTGTTGGGCTAAGCAGCTGAAGGAGCTTTCCATGCAGGACTCCCTTAAACCACGCCACCGTTGAGCATTAGTGGAATATTTGGTGAGGGGGATGGGAAAAAAGCTGGAAAAGGGGAAAAAAAATACAGCAGGAAAGCTGAAGTGTCCTTTGAAAGCTTTATTTTTAGTTCTCTTGAATGAGTGCACAGTGCTGGATGCAGAAATTCAGTGTGTGAATATGCACATGGGGCTGTTTTTCCAGCAGAATCTCACTAATTCCCCCTAACGACTGGGAAACCCACTGAGAAAAGCCAAATGGCACCAGCGAGCAAACAAATAAATATGATTGAGGAGATTTTATTCCAAGATGTATTTTATGCCTTTATTTTGACAAGTATCACGTTGTCAGAATGATTTATGGTATTTCAGAGCATACCAGTAAATGCACTGTAGGATGGGTCCTTACAGGAAGAAAGTCTGGGTAACAATAGCTTTGCTTTACCTCTCCTTTAAAGCATTTTTGCTGAGAAATCAGCCAAGAGCACCAATTTTATAGAAAACGTAGGTTTCCCTCAGTAAGAATGAGTAACAATTCCATTCTCCTGCATCACCTTTGCTGAGGAGGTCGGGATGGCAGCAATTTTCCTTGGGGGAAAAGGAGTCAAAGCCTGTTCCAACAGCTCAGAATCCAAACCCCGGTCTGAAAAAAAATGAAATTTCCTATTGGAATGTTATTGATTGTAATGATTTTTGAGAGGAAACATGTTCCAATGCACCATTTGACTTCCATCTCTGTTGGTATAATGTTGAGGTGTTTCGTTTTGATGATGCTGAAATATTTTAGTTTGTTCAGCCTTCTTCTATTTTTTGTTTGTTTATGTATTTATTTATAGTGTAGTTTTCCTGTTTCTGAACACTTTGCCTTGTATTTTGTTCCAATTGGGCAACTGGAACATTTTCAGCCTCCCACTGCACCTCATTAAAATGGAACATTTCCATAAAACGCTTTTCCAAATTCAACTTTGCCGGAATCTTTTAAGGAACATTTGCAGAGATCTTTTAAGAAAATTTAACCTCCTGCACTGGGGAAAATACTGAGATTTCTCACAGAATTCCAGGCTGTGACCATTTCTCCTGCCTTTTTAACTGGGGAGTGGCGTGTTCTGCCCTCGGGTTTGGGAAACACGGTCTTGGCCAACGGATCAACGCGTAGGGGATGTCCTCAGACACAGAGCAGGAGAAGGATTTGGATCCTCTGCTGCTTTTCCTGTGATGTCTGCGGTGCCACCAGTGTGGATCATTGTCTGGAGCCCCAATTCGGGGGGCTGTGTCCCCTCCCCTGGCAGAGGTGATGCCTGGAGAGGCTCCCTGGGACAGAGGCTGGACAGAGTTAAAGGAATAAAGCAGGGATTTATTAAAATCCTTCAAAGGATTCACCTTCGGCAGTTCAAAAGCATGGCCATAGCTACAACCAAGATGGATCCAAGATGGACCCAGAGTCAGGAGTTCTCACACTTTTATAAGTTTTGGTCCATTTCCATACTGGGGTTCATTGTCCAATTCCAGCTCCAGGTTCTCAGTCCCACCCTCCCAGATTCTCTCCTCCATTCGCTGCTGTTTGCACTTTTTGGGGCTGGAGCTGCAGCGCTGTCCTTGGTTGTGGGGCTGGAAAAGGATTGGTTTGTGTGCCTGAGCTGGGAGGAGAACTTGGAACACTTCATATGAAGTTCAGAGTTACATTCTAATTTCCAGAATCTGTAAAATATGAAAGCTAAAACTTAAGGCATCAGAGGTTCCTGCAGCCAGCAGGTCTTCTCGCTCTGGCCGTAGGAGGCCCTTTAGTGGGGAATTAGTTTCCTTTTATCCTTATTCTTGCTCGCTTTAAAAACAAAACCCAAAGCAAATAAAAAGCCAGAAACAGAAACAAAGCAAACAGAAAACCTTGAAGAAGTTTCTTCCAAGGGTAGTTTTAGACTAATGACCTCTGGTTGTGTGTCTGTTGCTCATGATCTTCCTCGTTTATTATTTCTCCCATTTCTAATGTGGAGAAACCTATATTTCAGTTAGATCCTTTTTCCTTTTCAAAATTATATTATTTATAGTCCACTTGATGTTATATTTGCTTTTAATGTGCATTGTTATAAGCAATTTGCAATGTGGAAATAATCCACGTTGTGCACATTTGGGGAAAAGCTTTTGAATATCCATATGCACACGTGATGCTGAAGTGGAATGTGCTTGGGGACAGTTTTATTAAGAAGTGCCACAGTTCATGATCCCATTTGTCTATTTTGTTGTCCTGTGATGCCATCCTTACCTACCCTCTCTATACCTACAGCAGATTCATCCCTAAATGCTGCCAGTGTTAAGCAGAATGAATTTCCTTACAGGCTTCAGTCTGTAAAAGGGAGATTATTAAAAATCCTGGAATAGCCCAGGGACACTGGAGGAGCCCCATGTTGTGGCTGTGATTGCAGTCAGGTCACTTTGGAACTGCTGGATGTGAGACATTCCCTCACTGCTTCTTCAGGGAAATAATTTGCACCCTCGGTGATGTTGTTGATCTTGAATGATCTGAGGTAAAACAACAGAAGTGAGGATGGGTCTGGAGTTAATTGCTGTCATGGTCTGAGGGACTTCAAAGGGATGATTTTAGCAGAAGCCTCATTAAATGGGTTGGATATTTTGCTGTGCTGAACAGGTGGCTGGAGTGCTCCAAAGGGAGGTGTTTGAAGATGGGAAGCAACCCTGGGACTCTCTGTGCCCGTGGAGCTGCCAGGGCAGGGATGAGCTCCAGCAGAGACTCCCAGGGTGGAACATGTGTCAGGGGAGGCTGTGGGGTCACAGACACCAGGAAACCCCAGTGGGGTCCCCATCCTGAGCAGGAGCTGTTTCTTTGGAGCCTTGGCTGGTGGGACTGATGCTGTGGAAGCCACACAGGACCTGTGTGGCCTCGGGGCAGTGGCTGTGCCCATGGCCAGGACCCTGGATGCCATGGCAACCTTTCCTCCCTGCACCTGGCCTTGCCCTGATCTACACCTGCCTCTTACTGAGCAAAAACTCACTGAGGAGCAGAGAAATCCTCTATAAAACAGAATAAAGAAACATTCTAGAGGAAAGATAGACAATATTCTGAATATATATATATATACACACACACACACACACACACTAAATATTTGTTCTGTTTTCCTTTTCTTTCTCTGCAGCAGAACTCTTAAATCAACAATTATGGGTTTGGCAGTGAACTGAGGAGATTTCAACTGAAAGTACAGAAACTAAAATTGTAGTGATGCAACACATCATCTAAAATGTGATTTATGCCTGATAGATAAGCAGATATTTTGTATATCTTCACATATATATCAATAGTAAACAAGGGAATTTATTTCCTCAGTCATAGAACCATAATAGAATGGTTTGGGTTGAATGGGACCTCAAAAATCATCTTGTTCCACCCCCTGCTGTGCGCAGGGACACCTTCCAGTGTCCCAGGCTGCTCCAAGCCCTGTCAAACCTGGCTTTGGACACTGCCAGGGATCCAGGGGCAGCCACAGCTGCTCTGGGCAAGGTAATCATGCCAGGGGAAATCCAGATTTTTCTCTGCTTCCATAGGGATGCTCCCTAATCCCACAGATGCAAAATTGACAAGTAAAATGTTTGGGCTCAACTCAGGCTGCTGAACATTCAAGATGAGGAAAACCCACCACACAAATCAGTTTTTTGCCCTTGGGAATCCATTTTTCAGCAGCACCCAAAAACTGTTTCTCCTTAAGTTTAAATGCCAGCAAACAAACAGCAGAGAAACCCAAACCACATCAGACATTTGGGATGCCTTTCTTAAGGAAGTAGCAGCCCTGGAAGAGCTGAAGTTCCTTTAAAGCACTGCTGGGTTTTCACAGAAAATGATTACAAGTTCAGAGATAATTTATAAAAGAGCATAGGAGCTCTATAGTTTCTGCAAACCAGTGGAAATTAATAAAACCCAAGGCTGGCTATTAGATAAACCCGAGCAGACAAAGTGTGTGTAACTACCCGTAGAGGGGCTGACATGATGAATGATGATGGATCCAAACCCGTCTGAAGTTCTTTAGGAATAATAGCAGCATAAAGTCATTTCTATAGGGTACCTAAACGTGCCTGAAACAACAGTATATTGAAGGTTGCATATTATGCTAAGAAGGACAAGTACTTATGATTGAAAGGTGTCTGGGATGGGATTATCAGTTTTTGTAAACCTTTTCTTGCTTCTTTAATCTTTGATTTAAAGACCCATCCAGAGATTCAAAAAAAAAGGGCTGATTCCTGTATTGTCCTGCAGAGATAGTAAATACCCTCTCACCTCAGTGCCTGGCACTACACAGGTGTTTTCTTCCTGGAGGAATGAATGTTTTCCTTGGGGCACCTGAGCAGCAGGAAGGAGGGTGGGCAACAGCTCAGCTCAGTTAAATTAAGCTCTGTTCAACTAAACTCCTTCCTCGGATTGGGAAAGAAAAATCCTCCTGTGTGGTGCCAGTTGTGTCTAGTGAGTTTTATATTAATGCAGTTGTAAATGTTGTTGAGTTTGCTGTTTGAGGAGGGTCTTTAAAGTGTTTGTTTGTTTTCTTGTTTTTTTTAAATTTGTGGTCAGAGTGCTTGTGGTTAAACGTGGCAGCTGAAGGAAAATAATGGGTGCAAGTGTAGAGAGTGGAGAGAAATGTGTGTAATCACAAGGGGCACACAGTGGAGTTTTAGAAGTAAAATGCCCCTTCTGCAGAACTGCTGCCTTGCAGCTGTCTTTGTGCCTCTGGAGTGTTGTTGTCCTGTTCAAATGAGAATGAGAGATTTTGATGACAGAGGTTTTTCTGAGAGTATGACAAACACAACCTGTGTTTGTCTCAGGTTCAGAAGGAAAGAAACTTTCGTGCCATGCACAGACTGATTTCCAAAACCTGAGGGTCTCCAGCTTTCCCAAACCTTTGCTAACACACTGCAGCAATGTGTTCTTGTTGATTCTCCTAGGTCTGTAAGAGCCTTTGAGACAGAGCTGATTTTTTCAGCATTGACTGTGGAGATTTGTGACTTCAGATGTGAATGTCCCTTTCTCAACCCCGCTGCCAGTGACCCACTGCACAGCAAGTGTCTCACATTATAAAGTGCTTATTCACAGAGGGCTCTGACCAAGGCTATCTGGAGGGTGGGAGATGCTTTCCTGGCAATGGGATGTGAACATCGTGGGGCAGATCTTCAGCTGGGATAAAAATCCTGCTCGGTCTCTGTGGCTCAAAGGACGTCTGTTAATTCATGTGGAAAATTTGTGACCCCGGAGAGATCACAAAGTTCAGTGTCCTTGAGCAAGTGCCACACTTTGCAGTCAAGATCAAAATGTCTTTCTCCCTCGAATTCCCTTGAATTTTGTTTTTTCTAAAAGTCCTTTAAATTGTTTTATACTGAAACCTACAGTATTATCCAAGAAAACTTTGAGGAATTCTCTGTGTGTTCTCCCTTTCTTTTTTACTGAGTTACTGAATTTCCACACTGGTAGGAATGTGGAGCCCTGAAAGCTCACCTGGCTCCTCTGCTCATCCTCTGCAGAGGTTGAGCTCTGGCTTGGTCATTATCACCAAAGCAGCCATCCAGGACTTCATTTGGTTATCCTCGAAAGAGCCTCAGTCTTTGTTTTCCAATTTAGTTACATCAAGTATTTGAGGAAAGTCTCTTAGCTGGAGGATTTTGGAGGGCAGGCTGGGAGCTGGTTTGCCTGCCAGGGGTGTGCTCTGGGCACTTTTCTCTTGTGCTTTGGTGGTGAATTGAGAGGTGGGATTGCCTGGTGCTGGAGCAAATCCCCCGAGCAGAGGATTTGCAGACTCCTTGGCATCGGTGCAGTGCAGCCAAGCAGCCTCCAGGCAGTGCAGCTTTCCTCCTCTCCTTTGGAGAGCAGCAAGGCACTTGGGAAAATGAATCATCCCCTGGCACAAAATCTTTCCTCCCTTGCTGCAGGAGCTTTTTTCTTCTTCTTATGGCATCAGACTTCTGATGTTGTGTTTGTTCATCTCTCAAGGCACAGGTTATTTGGCTGCAATTCAAACCAACAAACCCACGAGGGTGAGGTGCTGTGGAGGGGAGCAGTGACCTGGGGACAGGAGGGACCATCAGCATCACTTCCCACACTTGGTTACGTAGGAGTTGGGGACAATAGCTTTTGCTATTGCCCCAAAATGCCTGTTTTCAACCAGGGAATGAGCAATTTGTCCATCATTCAGATGTGTCAGAGGATCTTTATCTTCCTTTTTAATCCCTGGTCCGTGCTGGAGCTGATGACAGGTGTGGAGTGCAGTTCCTTGTGGCTCTCCCCTCATTAAAACCTGGGTTGCTTCCCCCTTAATCCAGGACCCGAGTACAACTGAGTTCCACAGCCCTGCCATGTTTGATGGAGTCTGTTATTTCTGTGTCATTCTTTCTTCATTTATTTCTTTATTTTTAATATGTTACACAAATGCACACAAACATCTTGGAGACCTCCCCCCCTTCCCATCAGCTTCTCATGGTTCTACTGGAAGTCAGGCAAAGTTCTCTTTACTACTGTGAATTTTATCAACTTGAAATACAAACAATTAATTCAGGCAGCAAGGTGGCCCTTGAGTGCCTCAGTCAAGTGTTGCATTTATGCACTGAACTTTTAATTATTTTTTTTACATTATTCTCTTGCACTTGTTGCTTTGTGAGTCCATGGAGCAGATGAAATGATCCATTGGGAGGAAGTGTGCTGTTGGTGTACAAAATGCTGTCAAGTGGACAGAGGTTTAGTGTTTCTCTGCCCATCCCTTCCAACCTTTTTGGTTCATAATAACTTGCCTTATTACATAAAGTAACTGCAGATGTAAAAAATGGTGGAAAAGCTTAAGTTTGAAAATCTGACTGCTCAATGTGGGAGAACACTTTGCTCTGGAGAAGGTCTCTCACCTTTCCTTTGACTTACAAAGAGTTTCTCTAAAGAGATCAGTGATGGCAAGGTGCTGGGAGCATGGCTCTGTCCTGAGCAGCATTACAGATAATTCCAAGCTTATGGATAAAGAGATCTGTGAGTAGTTGCTCATAAACCATCTACTGCTCTCTGCTCTTCACAGCTGGCAGGTTCTGGCTGGGGTGAGACCCACTCTCTGGTGTGAGACCCAGTCTCTGGTGTACTCCTCACTGGGGCTGTGGTGCTCCCCCCATGGTCCTGGGAGGGACAGGGGACCCCTGTGCTGCCCCTGCCTCCCCACAGAAGTCCCTGCTCTGGACTGGGTCAAGAACCTGAAAGCCAAGACCTGTTGCTAGCAGCAAATCCATCAAATACAAACCCTGTACTTACTTGAGAGCCATTGTGTCATTAACAGATGGACTTGACGGTCTTAGAGGCCTTTTCCAACCTGACTGGTTCTGTGATTAGCAGGACTCTTAGAGCCAGCAGTTTTAGCTGTAGGCACATAAATACCCTGTTCCCAAAGGTGATCCCCACAGCAATGCTCTCCAGGCCTTTCTCCTTTTCCCAGCAAGAAGCTTTATCTCCAAGCTGATGCCAACCCTGCTGTCTCTGCCAGTTCACTTTGTGTGATGCATTTCCTAATTTGTGCTATTTTGGCCTTCTCCAGCAGAAGGTGTGGTAGTCCTTCAGTGAAGGGCTGTGGAAGTGCCCTCGGGTCCTCCCTCCTCAACCAGGGAGTGCCCTGCATGAATTGTGTCTTTTCCTCTTGTCCAAAAATCAGGATTGCTTTGCTCTGTGCTGCCCCATCCCCTGGCCAGCCAGCAGGCTCTTCTGGAGACTCAGCCTTCCTGGATTCCATTAACATTTTGTTAATGAAATACTGCTTTGTCAAAGAGTCTTGAAAACTTAAAAGGGTATTTAAGCTTCTTCCCGTGAGTCAATACCATGTAATGTCAACATTACCACGAAGGGATAATTCAGAGATGTCACACAAAGCTTGTGTTATGCCATTTGCAGTCTGGCAAAACAGCTCAGCATTTATGTTGTTTAATCCATCTTCAGAAATCTTTTGTTCTGAAAAAGTTTGAGATCAATCTTGTCAGTATTTACTGACAGAAAGCTGCTGTAAGTCACTGTGCTGCTATTGACTTCATCTGAGTTGTAACGATTCACCCCAGGCTCGAATTAAGCCCAAATTAGGCATATGAAAAACTCGATACTAAACTTTTAAGGGAAGATGGAGCTGAATGGCACAGATCTTGGAAATGAGAATGTGGATGGAAGTAGGCTGGAGGAAACAGTTTGCAATGACCTGGGACAGTACAGACACAATTTGAAGAGACTTAAGGAGAAAATAACCTTCTCTGAAGCTTTGCATTGATGAAATAATGTAATTCCCTGGCTAGAAGGAAAGAGGAAATACAGAACTGGAGCTCAGATCTGAGCACTGGCAGTGAGGCTGGGGGCATAGGGACTGAATTCCACAATGCACATGCTGCAGTGTCCTGGGCTTGTCCTGTCACAGCAATCCTGGTCAAGGTACACGAAATCTTTTTTCCATTCCTCCTCCCTTTTCTTTTTTTTAGCAATTCTGTAATCATACCCACCACAGAAGGAAGCTGTTTCATCCTCCTGGACACTGCAGTGATGCTGTTTGTTTTACCTTTGTACTTTTTAATCCTTTTCCATTAAAGCTCTCTGTAATTGATGTATTTGAATGTAGTGAGCAGTGGCCTCAGCTTGCTTTGAAGAAAATAGACTGCCTCACTTCATCCTTGGCTGAATCCAAAATGCTTTCCCTTGATTATTTCTTGGCTGTGTTAAACCTATTTCCCTTTCAGACTGCACAGATAGATGGGGTCAACTCTACAATATCTGAAGTGATGTGAAGTTCTTTAAAAATTACTCACATATTTTGGTGGCAAAGGTTTTGTGTTTCATTCACATGCAGGATTTTTGTTTCCAACCAGGCATTGTGGAAGCAGGCAGCATCCCAGACCTGTGCAGGAGCTCAGCAGGAGGACACGCGGGGGAAAATATTCCCAATTTCGTGTTGCTGCTGGTGGCTCAGGTATGCTGAGGTAATTTGCAGGTTCTTTGGGAGTAAGGGAGACTTTCTGGCTCAATTGCACACAGCAGGAATAAAAATAGTGTGAGGCTCTTCATTTGTACCTTTTTTTGCTGTTTTACGACCTGGGAAACACTCAGGGCATAAACCAATTGCTCTTTCAGCAAAGAGCATGGAGGTCTTGCAGCCTCCTTGCTCCAGGTGAGGTCAGTGCAAGAGCCAGGGGAGAGAGGATAAAACATGGCCAAAAGGAAACACGGTGCAAAAGCAGGGTAGGAAACCCTCTGGGAGCAGGTTTGAGCACGGAGTGTGTTCCTTACAGTGTGAAAGGGCCTCAAAATGCTCAGCTCTTCTGGAGAGATGCCTTGTCCAAACTGGGCTGTACCTGGGTATGTGCAGCACCAGAATAATTTGGCAATTAAATTAAATTTTAGCTTTATCTCACAGATCCCATTACACTTGATCAGGTGCTTAAAAGAATAATGCGTTTGCTAGGTAGAAAAATGTGGAAAAACCCCACGAATGTTACATAAGGAGTGGAATCAGACATAAAGTTTATGATCCATCCTGGCCTGCTGTTATAACCCAAACGTGGAGGGAGCACAGTGAACCTGAAACACTGCAGTCAGCACTGCAGCAAAATGAAGCATGGCAAGGGAGGGGATGTTTAAATTGAGGTTAAAAGGAAAACAAACCCAGGGAATTCTAATAAAAAGAAAAACTTGATATGGGGAGTAATGCAAGTGTATCTGTGAAGTGCCATTCAGGCACAGACTGTCCCAAAGGCTTTGCAGCTTTTAATAAAAATATAGTGTGAATGAGAGGAGGCTGAGAAAGCAGTGCAGGATGATGTGCATTTTAATCTAGTATATATTTAAAAAAAAAATCCTTTCAAACAACAAAATCTGAGGAACTGTTACAGATGGGAGAAACTGTGCAGAGGTGGGATTTGTGGCTGTGGTGTGGATGTTGGAAGAGGAGGGACGTGGCCACATCAGGTGTGTGATGGCAGCAGGAGCAGGGAGAGAGACCCTGCTAACTCAGGACAGTGGGGTTAAATCCCAGAGATGGCACTGCCCTGTTCCAGTAGTAAATAGGAGACTCCCTTGCAAATGCAGAGCTACTACATCTCATAAAATCAGGTGTTACAGTGATGTAATTTAAAGTGTTTTTAAAAATACCAAGTGCCTGATACAAATTCTCTGCAGATAATCCATAAAACCATTATGCTTCTCTTTCTCTTAATCCTTTTCTGATTTTTCTTACTCTTATCAATATTAAACATCTCTACCTGAACCTGCATCTCCCCTTGTCTCAGCTCTCCATGTGTAAATTTCAGACAACAGTATTTTCTTTTGTGCTTTTCTATATTTCCTTTGAAAGTGATAAATTCTGGGGCAAGCAGCTCAGAATTAGCCTGTGTTTAGACAGTATCCATCCAGCCTTCAGAGGGAGAGTCTTCTACTTCCATATTCTGGCATCTGAAGAGAGGAGGGAGACTTACATCAATTTAGAGAGAGGTAAAGATTTCATCTCCCTCTAGAAATCATGGCCATAATGGAAAATTCAGACATTTTTATTGTCCAGGGGCTTCCAGCTCTGATCATGGTAACTTCTGAACCAAGCAAACTATTTCCTCTCTATTTCATTAAAATGGGTAATTGAAAGAAATCAGTGTTTTTGCTGCTCCATCCTGTATTGAACAAGTGTTTATTGTAGTTTCCTTGTTTCAGGCAATTTGAACTGAAGCCTGTGGTGGTCCAGCTCCTTGGAAACTTTTATGCTCAAACCAGGAGGATGCTACAGCTGGAGCTAATCCATGAGTAAGTTTTCTGGAGGCCATTATGTCTCCCAGAGTTTTGAGGTTTTCTCTGAAGGAGATGTTGCTCAGTGTGTGAGGGAGAGAGAAAGAGCATCGCCTCGAGGGTTTCAGTTATCACACTGGCTAAATACCCCTTATTTTTAGTCAGGGTCTTCTGAATATGAGATCCCACTACAGGTAGGTGAAGTGACCTCTTTGGGTTTGAATCTGCTCCTCTCTGGCAGATGCAAAGCTGGGGCTTTGAACAGGAGCCCCCTCCTGCTCTGTGCAAAGCTCTTTGAATTGCCCCTGATAGGCTTCTAAGGCTCCCTGGTTGTGTGCGAGGCACTTTGAAGATGAATGCCCAGAATGAGGGAAACATGAAACAAAACTCACTCCCTTATGTCAGAGTGAGCAGCAGATTCCTCAAAGACCTGCAGCACAATGGTGCTCTTTGGTGGGTGAGAGGAAATAGGCTGTGGTTCACCAGCTTGTCAGAGCAGAGCAAAACTGCAGAGCAGGGTTGTGCTCTGGGTGGCAGAGCAGCAAAAGGAAGGTTTTGGGGGGCTCCACAATACTCAAGTCTGGCAAAACTTGGCTCTGTTGGGTCTTGCTCGATGAAGGGAAAGTTATTATTATTAATTTTGCTTCCCTCAGAAGTTTGCTGTGTGTTCGTGGTGGCAGATGGTGCCATGTCTTCTTGAGGGGGAATATTTTTCTTTGTCTCCATGAAAATCCTCACCCCAGCTCCTTAAACTCTGTATCCACCATAATTTTTTGGTACTTTTTGGTGGTGACCACCCATAGTCCTGGGAGCTGAAGGGCCCTGGGAGGAGAGTCACAGCTCTAGGAAGTTTTTTATTTGTCTTAGTCTGAATCTTTTTGTGACAATTGACATGAAAATATCCATGATTTTTTTTTTTTTAACCTGATGGATCAGTTCTTCTGGGCCCCCACGTGTGATCCAGAAGTTTTCATTAGCATCAGACGGATGAACCCATTTCTTCGAGGGGTTAATGGGCTTGTAATGCAAAAAAATTGAACTGATATCTCAGGAGAGACTGGGTGTGGGAGCAGAAGGGAAGAGAACAGGAAAACAGATTAAAAAACACCAAGGGAGATTTGTTAATAGTGGTTGGAGATATTCTTCTCACCTGTCCTGGGTGACTGTTCAAATGCAGATGTGTGAACTCCTCTAAAGCAAACGAGGAAAAGCAGAATCCTTTGGGCCATAATTCTTTTCCACATGTGATAGATCCCTCTTCCTTCCAATCAATTAATTGCATCCTAAAAACATCTATTTCTCACCATTGACTTTAAAGGGATTTTAGATGAGTGGCTCAGATATAGCTGTCTACACAGTAAGTGATTAAAGTTGGGTTAGATGAGCTGGCAGACTACACGGGGTTTTTTTTCTTCCTTCATGCCAACCCTAAATCAAAAGGCATCTCATCAGAGTATTATAAAATACAGCCTTCAGAGGGAGAGTCTTCTACTTCCATATTCTGGCATCTGAAGAGAGGAGGGAGACTTACATCAATTTAGAGAGAGGTAAAGATTTCATCTCCCTCAAGAAATCATGGCCATAATGGGAAATTCAGACATTTATGAGATTTGCTCAGCCAAGGCAGAGCTGAGAATGTGGATGTTTCTGTTTGTAGTGTTGCAGCAAGAGCAGAATAAGAGAGTATTTTTAGGGGTTATTTTCATTCTTTTTCCCTCTCTTTGATTAAGTTAATAGCCCAACTTGTGCCTGGGGAGGGGCAGACACAGTGTGTGTGACCTCACAAAATAACACCCCTTAGGAGCCCTCTGTGACCCCAGAATGGGGGTAAACTGGGGAAAAAGGCTGATGGCAGGTGTTTATTAATGGGGAAACTCCCAAAGAAGCAGTTACCAATTCACCAGAGAGGAATTCTCACAAAAAAACCATTTTCAACTTGTGCCTGGTTTATGTTTGAATTTTAAAACCAGGTAAGGTTGGAAGAGAGATGAGCAAGTTACTGGCAATTGGTGAATATTTCCCTTGGATTTCAAAAGTTGGCAAACCTTGAATATACTATAAATACCTTTTACATACCATAAATATCCATGTATTTTAAGGCAATGTGACTTCCAAGGACAAGAGAAAGCAGAGCAAGAACTGACTTAGTTTTAAATCAGAAAGCGACATGCATTTGTTTCCTCTAAATGTTAATTCCTCAGCATAATGGGTAAAGTATCAAATTATTATTTAAACCCACAAATAAAGTGCAGGTCCCTTTTTCCTTCTCTAAGTAATGTTCTCCTGCCAAAGCATAGGCATGGCTGTATTTTTTCCTAATGGAATCTGCATAGCTTTGCCCTGATAGTCCACTGCTGAATATTGATGGTGCAATAATTGGCTCTTTACTGGTATATTGTGTTTTCTTGGAGATTTTTTGACTTCCTGCAGTAAATCCTTTTCAAATTTTCCTCCTTTTGTGGTTTGGTGTTTACAAAAGTTGATAATTCTGATGGAACTGCAGGACTATGAATAAGGCTCAGGATTTTGATTTGTTGTATGTCATGTATTGGTAGCTGGTATCTCTGCTTTTATCTTTTTTAGTAGAAATCTCTCAGTTGTTGCTGTCTATTTTTAGCAGGAGAACTCAATCTCTCTCCTCTATCTGTTTTCTCCTATTTGTCCCTGGCTTGAAGGGTTGGTGGCATCAGTGGTGGATAAATGCAAGGAAATCTAATAATGCCTTTCTAATATACCCATTTATCTGTTATCATATTTTATTTTAACTCTTCATGCAACTGTGCAATCATTGCTCCATTGCTGTAATTGGATTTCAGAGTATATTTGTGCCATTTAATTACATCTATAGCTTCTCTATAAGCGCATTCAGAGTAATTAGTAATCTTCTACTTTTTAGTGGAATTATATTTTATATCAACTGTGCTCATTTTTCTCTTCAAATTCTTCAACACATTTGCTCCAGTTTTGCTTTTTGCACTGGAATTTCTGGCATAAATAATCATTAAGGGTTTTTTTTTTCTTCTTCCCCACTGTGAATGTGAACAGAGTCTAATCCAGCTTTCACTGGAGTCAATGGTAATCTTTTCATTTCCTTCAGTGAAAACTGGATCAAGTTAATAGATTGCAAATTGCATTCAAGGCAAAGTCACATCTTACTATAGAAATAGTTGTGCAGCAGCTCCTGGGGTATTGATGGAATGTTCAAAGTGGATTGTTTCCATTTTTCCTTACTGGGTATTTTATAGATTCTCTTATCCAACTTTATTAATTTTTTAGCCCATAAGTTATGGCATTGCAATAACATTTAAAAGATTCATTTTAACCTGATTTTCATGACAAATTAAGAACCTTTCCACTTGAAGATTTTTGTGAGTGGGTCTAGAACTTTGCTTTCCAGACCCCAAGATTATCTGTTCATCTCCATTAGGCTGCTTGGGAATGGGCACTTTTAAGTTTTAAAAATATTTTGTCTTGATTTTTGATTGCAAACCAAATATTTGACAATTTTTTTTGCCAGCTCTCTGTGCCACTTCAGAGCTGTGTCAGTTCATGGACAGATTTAGTCCTCTTGCTGCTGAATATGAAAACCTGCAAGCACTTCCCTCTAAAACTGTAATTCCAGCAAATTACATTCCCAAGTAGGCAGAAATTTATGATGTTCACTTTTCCAACGTGTCAATTTTGCCACTGTGGGGTGGTAACTATATGTACCAAGTAAGATCTTTATTTAAAAAAAAAAAAATATTGCAATTGGCTCGTTAAGGAGTTATTTTTCTCTCCTGCACTGCTCCCACTCTGTTGATTAGAGGTTTGTTGCTTTGGTAATGTGCTTCTCCTCCAGGCTGTTAATGATTACAGACACCTCTCTAACCTGTGATTTTGGGGGAAGGTTATTGACAAGGTGAGATGACAACAATTGTAATTGTTTCTATGGCTTAGAAATGTCCTTCATCTTTGCTGGCCACGTGTCAGGACTCAGGATTTAGAGTGAAAGTAGAGCTGATGCCCAGGATTAGAGACACTTTATCGTGCTATTTATTCCCAAATGGTGCCAGTTCATAAGGTTAGAAAGATCACTGTGAAAGATGGTAAATTGTTATTTAATTCTTAATGAAACATGGATGCAAATGGTGCCTATTCCACCCCCAGCTGAAGGTGACTTTGGTAGGTTGAGGATGGAGCCCATTGGATCTCCAAAGTTTGATGTTCATCCTGGTGTGACTTTAGAGTCTCAGGAACTTTTGTGAGCTGGAGCATCTTCAATTTCAGAAGGCAGGATAAAAATCTATTTATTCATCCAGCCCTTTGATTGAAAAGAGAGACATTGAACCATTTGTATTGGAGACTTCACTGTGTTTCCAGCATAGGAAAATTGTTTATGAGCCTTAAATGGAAAAAACCCCTTAACTATGATAATAGTTACAATTATAACTCTATAATAGCCATAGAGTTACTGTGTAACAGTAATGAACAGTAATTTCATTGCTAATCATTTGAATGGAGCAGCATGAGCACCCATGCACCTGAAATTCAAACCTTGAATCCTTAAATGCAGATATTTGCATGTCCTGAGAGGTGCCTCACCACTAATGGGAGCCACGTTCCCACATCACAGGGACACTCCTCAGCAGAGTGGATTTTTCCAGTGGTTGCCTTTGAGCACTTTGCACTGAAATTTTGTCAAAGAATGACTGGTGTTTTGCCACTTTAAAACCATGGAAACATCACAATGTTCTTTTAGGAATGACTCCGGGAATTAATTGCAAATGACTTATTAATGAAACAAATATTCAGCTGTCACTGGAACCAAACTCCACGATACACTTAATGATTATTTTTTGAGAAAACACTTTTGTGTTTGTTTGATCTGCCTCGTGTTAACAGCAGTAGGAAAAGAGGGAAGCATTTGGTGTCAGAATGGAAACTTGAAACTGGCAAAAAAGAGAGGAAAAACATCAGCCAATGATTGGGAAATGGTTGGAAGCCCAAAGAAAGAGCAGATCCCTAACAATTATGTTGGAAAGCTGTTCCCCCAGGCAGGTCTGGTTGGGTAATAAGGATTAAATCTGGGGACAAACAGGGGAATCTGGAAGGGAAGGGTTTCACTCTAACATTAATTTCACCACATTCCGTGTCTGGGAAATGAGCATGAAAGAATTCGCCTGGTATGGGGTGGGCAAATGTTTGCAAACTGCAGAGAGACTCTCAAATGAATGTGAAATATCAGCTGTAGCTCTGCAAATGACAATAAAAATAAATGCTGCTAATTAGGGAATGTGCATTCCTCATGGCTCTGGCACTGGGATGCACCACCAAACTTCCCTGCCCAGAACTCTGTGCTGGACCCATGGACCTTCCTGGGTGTCCACGGGCCACCCAAGGGACGTTTTTCCACAGGCAGCTGGCTGAAGCCATGCATTTTTCCAAGAGTTCTCCTCTGCAAGGGCCAGATATAAATAGGTAATCGAGCTTTTCCATGGCTGCTGTTTACAAGAGCAGGAACACGGGGCAGGACACGAGCGAGGCGGAGCCGCCCGCCTTGGGAACACATCTCAGGTGTCCTTCTGCTGGTGCTGCTAAATTATTTACCACTCAGCAAGCGTGTGCCTGCCTGAGATATTGAGAGGAGGGAATCTGAGGTGAAACCCCATCCATTTACCCAGAGCTGACGCTGGAATATTCATTATCACATTAAATCCAACCGCAGTGAAAATGAAGGCTTCCGTTGATTATGTGCTTGCATAAAAGGCCTCTTTGGTGGCAGGCCCATGTGCCAGACATCTGAATATAAAATCAAGTAAGTGGAAACCATTTTTTAATGGTAAATTTGCCTCCTTGGAAGTTATGGGATTTGGCAGGTTTAAATTATGTTTTAAATCTGCGGTGGATTATGTGATTTTTCTAACTGGCCGCAAGCAATACGAGATGAGCACATCCCACCCCAACCCCAGCCACAGGCCTGAGCCAGGATTTCCAATGCAAATAAAAAAGAAATGCTGATTTTTATATGCAGGGAATGGTGCATATTTATCTCAGTGCAGTGTTGGTTTGGCAGGGCTGGTGAGGAGTTCTCCTCTTCCCAAGTGCTGGGTCTGCACTCACCTGCCTGTCCTTGTGTTCCTTCATCCTGAGTTTGTGCTGGAGCAGAGCAAGAGCAGAGATCAAAGAGGGGATTGAAAGAGCCCATTGGATTTATGATGGTGGGAAAGTACAGGAAAATACATAGGATTGGCCAAAAAAAAGCATCAGGTTTTCCATCCATCCATCCATCCATCCATCCATCCATCCATCCAGTGCTTGCTCCTTCCCTGTCTTCCCCCTCCACCAGAGATCCTGTCGAATTTGAATTAAATTTTCTTCTCTGGGAGGCAGAAGAAAACTCAGAAATGCTGAGATGAAGCAGCACCACATGATGAAAGGCCACCTCTGGAGCAGGTTGTCCCACCAGGAAGGAGGAGAGCTGGAGGCTCTGGGTCACCTGTGGCTCTAAATGAGCTCCCAGGAAATTTGGCACAGCGAGGGCTGGGTTTGGTGGTCGTGGGCATGTACAGGGATGTGAGAACAAAACCTATTTCTGTTGGTGCTGAGAACGAGGATTCGCCCACAATTAGTAATTTATTGAAAGGTGTGACTGATTGCATCAGCACAAATAATTTAAAACTAGATTAAATTAAAAAAAAAAATCAGTGTTCTCCATCCCATAATACTTACAGAAGACTTTGTAATTTGGCAAACAACAGGTAAGAAACCAGATGATCAGAAACCAGATTTGCCTGTTTCAAAGATGGAGATGGATAAATCTTGATTTGGAGCATGATTGAAGTGAAACCATCATCTTCCAAGAAATCATGAGCTTTTTTCTGGGAATGCTGGAGATGCTTTGTGGCACATTCTTCCCTTTCTGCCTCCTGTTTTCATCTGTACTTGGAAATGTATTTTGTGAGAGAGAATAAAACAAACATCCAGTAGATACAAAAGCACCAAGAACCTTCAGCTTTGGCTAATCCCTGCAGACAGCACAGAGAGAAACAAAATGATCTGTAGCTATAAATGACACGCAAGAAAAAAAAATCTATGTTTAATAAACATTTAAAGGTAGAATTACATGTGCCACAAATCCCCTTTTATATTACACTTAAAATCTCCTTACCTGCCCTTTAGTTTTCATGGTTTTCCTTATCTTCAGTGTCACTTAATCATATTTCAACAGGATTTGCTTCCTCGCTGCCCATCTGCTCTTCCTTTCTAGTGCAGCATTAATGCCACAACACCATCCCAGTAGCTCCTTCTATGCCACTTTGATGTCAGACACCTGGGGATTCAGGATTTTTTCATTCAGGTTCAGACAGAAAAGAAAAATACTTGGTTTGGGAGAGTGACAGATCCTGATTTCAAATGGAAATGTCCAGAGCAGGGCAGGGGAGGAAGGGTTGGTGAACGAAACTTGGACTCCTGTGGAATGTTGGGATCCAGTGGTGATCTGTCCTGCTGCTGGCCATGGGGAGCTTCTCCTGGCCCTGAGACTGCTCTGCTTCAAGTCTGTGCTAAAGAAGTGTCATTCCCTGAGGATATTAACAAAATTAATTATTGAGTGCAGAGCGCAAGGCTGGGCTCACCCCTGGACACCCACCTGGTGATCTGTGTTTATTGAGTTAGAGGCATCATTTGGAGAGTCTTCATATGGTTTATTAATCCTAAAAGCATTGGATTAATAATCTTTGTATTTCTACCTTTCTTATTTTCAGAATTATGGAAGACTTTGTGAGTTGTGCCTCACCAGTTTAGGAGCACAATGGTGTGGGAAGGTCTCCTGCAAAGGGGAGAATGTTTTTCTTTAGTGTTGACAGGAGCTCTCCCAAAAAAAGTCATGTGCTGCTTTTTGCACTAAAAAATGTGAAAAAAATATTAGAGAAATCCATTTTAATGCCTCATGTAATTGTAAATTAGTCCTTAGGTCATTGATGGGAACAGGTCTGTGGTACAGCTGGGGATATAGTTCTCTCTCACACCACTACCTTTGCTGGACATTAAGCTCTTATGATAATTCATAAAAACCCATTTTTAAAAGTAATCTGATGCCTGCAGTGATCAATACTTGAACCTCTATTCTTGAAACATTTTAAAATTAAATATCAAGTTGGGGTCTTTTTCTTATAAGAAAGTGACCCAAAGTGCAGTTAATCCAAATTCTGAGGCGTTGGTGCCAGCAGAAGTTACTCTTGATATTTCCAAATAACATTTTTCTGAGATCTCAGGAGGCAGAGCAGGGCTTGGTTGGCTGCAGGATTCCAGGAATTCCTCTGTGAGTGAGGATCAGGCACAAATGATGCTCATTCATGCTCAGTGTAAAGACAAAATACAGCAGAAATTGGGTGTGCTAAAGCAATGCCAGAGGCTCTGTCCTTCCCCTCCTGGAATTACTCTGGACTTGCTCCTTGCTCAGGCTGGGGTTGCCTGAGCTGGTTTTGGTGGGAACAAACTAAAATGAGGTGGGGCCACCTGAGTCCTGTCAAGGAATGGTGCCCAGGAGCTGACAGGGGACAGAGGGACACCTGGGACACACCTTAAAGGACAAATTTAGAAAGGAAGGAGGAAGATGAAAGTGCTTTTCCTCAGGACACAGATGTGACAGAGAGAGAAGAAGGCAGAAGCAGGTGAGGAAGCTGAAGCAGAGGCTGAAACCTTCAACAATGAGAGGAAGGAGTTTGTTCCACTTTGGTTTGGTCCATTGATATGTGCAGAAGACAAACGAGAACAGATTGATTATCTGAGGGAAGAGGTTCTAAGAGAAAATATGGGGCAGGTGTCTGAGGCAGAGGAGAATCCACCACAAGGTTGGTCATGGGACTGGCACAAATGAAAGGTTAGAAAAGGAGGGGTGGCTTTAGCAGTGGAAACAGGAATTAGCAAGAAAATGGAAAATCAAAACCACTCTGAGCCACGTGGAAAGCATTGTTTATTGTTGTTATTATTAACTATTGTTATTGTAATTATGACTATTATTGTATTAACTAAAGGCTGACTTGGATCTTACAAACAGCTTCTGTCAGAAAAGGAGAAAACAAGTTTTAAATGTTGACTTTTAATTCTACCCTGTTTATTAAGGACTGTTAGTTCTGTTTTGCTTGTAAGTAAACAGAGGGAGAAAATTCAGTGGGATGGAGATGATAAAGATGATGAACCACTGAAATTTGGTTCCACACTGGGCACATAAGGGAGAAAAGGATGCCAATTAATGCATTACTAAAAGAGAAATGCTACTAGAAGTAATAATAATGATTCTCCACTATTTATGGTTGATTTTAGAAAAGAGAGAGTCCATGTGTATCCCAGAGCAGTCGACACGAGCGCTGAAGGAAGAAAAAAAGCCCTTTACCCAAGCAGAAATTTCAGTTGTGAGCTGTTAAAGGAAGTTGAGCTGAATATTGAGGAAAATTCAAAAAGATAAAAACGACTTCAATTTGGTAGTTCTTCGCTGGTTCTGCAGTTTGGCAGCTGTCAACATCTCAAAATATCATCTCACCCAAACTGTTGAAAGAAAGAAACCCTTTGATTTTTCCCTTGAGACTCCCAAGCTGAAAATGGACTCTTTGTAGTCTCAGCCTCATTTCAGACAGTTTTTTTTTTAAAAAACATTCTTGCTGGCAGAAACAACTAATTCATAAATAGACTCTCTGTTAATTAAATAAGTTTTATCGTTTTAACTTGCCTTTTAAAATGAAAAAGAAAGTAAATCTCTAACATTTCCTGCTTTATTATGAATCTTAAGGGACTAAGCATCACATTTCTTGCATCATTAATAATGCAAATTAGTTTTTGTTTGTGTCTACTATAAGTTTATAGTTAGGAGTAAATATTTAATGCACAGATCTGGGAAATCAAACCATGGCTAGTGGAAATTTTCCCTTAGAGTTATTGAAAGGTAATGTAAGAAAGATGGGAGGCACTGTGGTTTCTGTTTATTTAACCTTTCTTGCTCTTGCTTTCCTTTCAGTAGAACTCTTTGTGACTTGTCATTAAACACTTCTCTATTCCTGCAATATCTGTTTTTATTATCTTTACAGTAGCCAGAGAATTCAGCTTTTAATACCATTTAAAGGAGAGGTTAAACACATCCATAGCCTACTTAGGACTATAAGGATTGTAGTTTTGGTCCTAATTATTGGCAGGAAAACCAGCTGATTATTTCTAATAATATTTAAAAACTTGTTGACTTTGTAGCAGTTTTTCTTCATTTGCTTAATGAAGCAATGGTCAAATCAGATTAAACTTTGCCCAGGCCCTCTACATCGTGCACAGAAATGCCTTGGGAGGGTGAAATACTCTGAGCTGTTTATTTGTTAGCACAGGGCAGACTGAATTTAGTGTAAATATCCCATATTGGGCTTTCCCCCCTTTTTTCACACAGTATTCTTGCAAATATTGTACCACCCTCCATACGAAATGTCCGTAGGAATGAGATTATTGCAGACAAATTACAGCTGTTTCCCCACCACATCTGGGGAGTCTGCAGTGACTCTTCTCGTGTGTGTGTGGTGGATAACAAAAAATAATAAGTATCCTGTTATTTTGGGCGTGAAATCTGATAGTGAAAAACACACCAGGGAGAATTCTTCGGTGATAAAAATTTAAATAGACCCATTTATCAATATGACAGAGATTTGACCTGAAAGTTAAAGTGTTTGGAAGTTAAGTGGGGTTGTGTAAAGAAAGTTGAGGCTGCGCTACAGATAGACCGTGGGGTTTGTAAGTTATTAAATCAAAAGAAAAGGTATTGACAAACCAATAAATTGCCTGGATCACCCCCTCTAATAGGTTCTGGGAGCACTAAATACATTCTCCATGCTAAAGATGTGTGAAGCCTTTTCCTTGCTGATACTTTTGTTCTTCTCCTTGAAAACATTTGCACCGTGGTTGGTTTTATAACAGACTTGGCACCAAAGTGGGCCTGGGGATGCTCTGCCAGGGAACTGGCTCAGAGCAGGAGCAATCCTCATAAACCAATGGGATTATTGGACTTTGCAGGTGGGGTACAGATCACTCTCTGGGGGATTAAAATAATAATAACAAACCTGATATCTTTACTGGGAGAGGTATTTTTACTAATATCTTCCGGGGAGAGAGCACTGCAGTGCTCTTTGCTCTCCTCAGCGCCATTTCCATGCTGGAAATCCGTGGGATTCAGAGGGGGAGCAGCATCTGGCAGTCCGTCCCAGCAGGGGTGTTTTGGGGAGCAGTTAATGCCACCTCCTCATGTCACCCCCTAAACCTTTCACAGTGACCATTGTCTTCCTGGGAGACGGGCTGGGTTTGCTCACGGAGGAGAAGGAAAATACCTGTGGGACAAACAGGGATGGAAGGGTTGGGAGTGGGTGATGGGGCAGCTCTTCACTCCCAGAGCCACCAGCTGGGCCCTGCTTTCCCCATCTCCACAGGGCTGGGGGTGAGTACCCCCTATCTCCAGCTTCCCTGCCGAGGAAGGAATGAGGCTGGCTCTGTTTGCCTTGAAAATGACACAGATTTGAGACTATTTCCCCTCCTGCAGATTTCTCCGTTGAGAGGAGCATGGAAGACATTACTATTTATAGTGCACAGTACGTGTGCCCAGCGGGACATCCCCCAGCAAACATCCTACCAGTTTGGAGGTGGGATGCTTTCCAGCTCCGTGGCCCCCAGATGCCCTGTCCCCTCTCCCAGGGAGGTGGGAAATCACACAGGGGCACCACCCATCTCCCCTCATCTCTGCCTTTCTCTCTCTTCTGCTCAGATGAGATGAGATGCTCACCCCCTGCCGCGGAGCCGAGAGTGATGCTCGGAGGCAAAGCAAGTTTTCAGCACAAATAATGCAAGTTTTAAAGGAGGGGAAGGGCCCCAAAAAAATGAAGGCATAAGGGGGCTGCAGAGCATCTGCATGGTCTGCTTGTGTGGGAAATGAAGATGGAAACTTGGTTTAACTAAAAGGGTTTGGGAGTTTCAAGGGGATGAGGACCAGCAGTGGGACCTGGGATCTGTCACTGCCACTCCCTGCCTGACCACCTGGGTGTTCCTGTGTGGGTCTGGGATAGCAGAACCTCTTCATCTAAACTTAATCCTGATATGGAAAAGATAGCTGACAATGGCAATAAAAATAACAGTAAGCAGTTGGAAAGGCCCAGCTCAAATCGTGCTCTGTCAACAGCTTTGCAATCTGTATAAATATGAGAGGAAAGACAAACAGCTGTGATTTCTCTTTAAGAATGTGAGTATCCATTGTCATAGATTTAAATTAGGAGGTTTTACTTGTACTGTATGTAAATTCCTCCTTGGCAAATAACCCATGTCCACTAATGTATGTGTATTTTGGGTCTGTATAGTTTGGGTCTCTGTGAAATACAATGAAATTTGATAGCACACAGAAATACTTGCATGGAATGTCAAATTTTTTGTGTGTGCTTCTCATATATCCATAAATGAGTTTACACATTTCTAATTACTCATTCAAAAAGAGACTTTACAGCACTTTCAAAAGAGAGCCAATTTTTTCCCCACTGTGTTCTGTTTTTACAGCTTGTGGAAAGCTTATTTAACGAAAGTTTAAGTAATCAGCGAAAGTCATTTCTGAGCAAAGACTGACAGATATGAAGCCTCTTTTCACACTTCATAAGAGGTGGAGAGGGTAGCCATAAAATTTACAGCTGAATAGTACTCTGTTCAGCTTAAGTTATAGAATTATTAGTGTTCCAGGCATGTGAGAGGTTTTAGGGGGATGAAGTGTTTAAAGTGATTCTCTGTGTTTTGTGTAGCTGAGCTCTGAGTGCAATACTAATAACAACCCACCCCTCCAAAGGCAGCGACCTGCACATCCCATGGGGCTGATGTTGTGCTAAAAATATGTGTTTGCAGCTAACTGAGCTTCATGATATATTAATAAAACCCCAGCAACGTATTCCCTTTGCAGAGACTCACCTCTGGCTATGAAAGTACGAATTCCCAGGATATGGAAATGAGCACATGGGGTGTGGGGGTGAGGAAGGAGTGGGGAGGGACGTGGCACTGTCATCATCTCTGTCCCAGCCCCTGCTGCACAGGGACAAGGTTTTGCTGTAGGAGAGACCTGGATACAGAGTGGTGGACAATCAGTGACTTCTGCAGGTTGTGACCAATTGTGTTTAAAAGGGCTCAATGAAAGAGGAAGTGCTGTCTTATGAGACTGAGAAATGGGAAATCTCTGTTCCAGCTGATAAAAATGAGCATGGCTTTTAGAGGTATTTATAGGCATTTGGGTGTGAATTGTTCTAAATATCATGAGGTGGCCACATATGTAATCATGGGTATTACATACAAATATTTTTCATTGAATCAGAGAATGGTTGGGGGTGGAAGGGACCCCTAAATGCCATCCTGTCCAAACCTCTGTCATGAGCAGGGACATCCTCAGCTAGACCAGGTTTCTTAGAGCCCTGTCCAAGATAACTTTGAATGTTTCCAGGGGCGGGGCACCTTCCACCTCTCTGAGCATCCTGTGCCAGTGTTCTGCTACCTTGGTAAAAAAAAGCCTCTTCCTTATGACCACATTAAGCAAACAAAAGCAGTTACTAAAGGAGCTTCAATATTATGCTTGGTTTTCCATCCTTTCAACCTGTTGGGTTTTTGTTGATTATTCTGTTATGCTTTAGCTGTACCTGCTCACCCAGCAACAAACAACAGAAAATCTTTCAGAATTCTTTAAAACAAATTGTGTGAGATGGAATCAAGTGTCACTGCAGCCAACTTTGAGGTTGGCCAAGAATTGAACTGGGGAGGCATCTTCCAACCTCACTGCTCAGCCCTGGAGAACACAAGGAGGTGACCCAGTGTACAGCTGCCATCAGTACATGGTTTAAATACACATAGTGTAAGGTTTATACTTTTAAATTCACTTTTATGTGAGCCAAATACAAGCAGCCTCATAAAGCTCACGCTTGCACTAGATTAAAGCAGTGTCTTGGTAGCATTTATTGATGGTTCATAAATCATGGTGGCACTTTGTCACTGTCCACAAGCTGGTTCTGCTGTTAAAGGTTTCAATCATGAAGATGTACAGTATTATTCCAGGCATAGTTGTAGTCCTACAGAAATTATGCTGGGGTGTTTTTGGAGGCCTGAAATTTATGGAAAACTTGTGTGTATGGAGTGATGTTGGAAAGCTGAGACATGGGGTAACTTTAGTTGCTGTGTTAAGAAGCACTTTAACTAAATGCATGGAATATTGTCCTGTGTCTTCCTGCAGTTCAGGAAAATCCCTCATCGTGCCAGAGTGCAAATTCTCCGGGCTGCCCTCCAACATCTACTTCAACTCAATTTAAGGTTTTCTGGGTGCTGAACACTTTGATTTCAGGTAAAAATCTCAGTTCCAGGGGCAGTGCTGGGATTTTTCAGGCTCTCCAGGTTTCCAGTTTGGGTTGTTAATGCCAGCAATTCCCAATCCTATTCCCTTGACTCCAAACTGCATTTGGGAGGCGTTTGGTGC
This sequence comes from Rhabdornis inornatus, assembly GCA_013397075.1. Lineage (NCBI taxonomy): Eukaryota > Metazoa > Chordata > Aves > Passeriformes > Rhabdornithidae > Rhabdornis > Rhabdornis inornatus. Next base: position 189,323 of record VWZS01001110.1, on the reverse strand, counting down.
TCCTGCATTCAAACAGTTAATTTTCACTATGTTCTGTTAAAGAAAAGGAAAACTGTCACCCTGTCATTTTAGAGTCTGACACTAAGCTTGTCAAAAGAGACAGCTGTTAAACTGAATTACTGTTGACATGCAGAGAAACGGCCCTTGCCAGATGTAAAGGACATCTGCGGCAATGAAGTGGTACAGGGTGGCTTTTAAAATGTGGTCATACTGGTATTTGAATGGAGCTCTATGGCATTAAAACGTGGCCTTGACTCAGACAGTTTAAGGCAGCGAGGCAGAGCCAATGCCAAGCACAAAGAAGTGCTGATCTGTTGCTGTATCCATAACTTAGGCATGAATATGAAAACAGTGCAGTGTCAAAGCTATTAAGCTCTTATCGTGTATCCAGGAGGATGTGGGTTTAAAACACAGTAGGAAATATTTTGTATTTCTGGCTCCTTGGCTGTGCGGGTAGGTGAAGTGGAAATTCATAAGGTGGATTATGCAGGGAATGAATGGAAATAAGTCGTCTTGTCTTCAGCTAACAACTGCTCAGACAAGAATTGCAAAGGGCATTAGGCTTAGGAAGGGAGGCTGGATGTGCCTCACTGGTGTTCCTGATAAAGCTCCAGGGATGTGGAGCACGTGGTGGGTGCTGGGGAGGTTCCCCTCTGGAGAGGGGAACCAACAAAAATGCAAATCATTGAACAGAGAGACCTGTACAATTCTGCTTGTGTATCTTCATGTGCTTTTCCTTAAAAAAAGAATCAGGATACCAAATTAATATTGTAAAAAAAATAGTTATTGTGAATATTTTAGAATTTAGCAATTGAACCAACAGTAGGGCATTCTGTACATTATATGAGAGTGCAAGTTTTTGATTTGCATGTCTTTAGTGTAGGAATAAAGCTGTTTGGGAAAAAAAAGTATCGGTTAAGCAATTTTGCTAAATGTATGAAAAAATGAAATGTTATGAGATGAAGCATGTATTCATTATGAAATTAAATTGATGTTTGAAGCTAAAAAAAATATTCAGGCCAAACATAATTTTGAAGATGTTAGCAGATCATATCTTGATTTAGTTGTGTGTCTAGTGATAGCAGAAACCAAACAGTTTCCATCTGGAGGGAAGAAGGCAAATGGTATTTCCAAATGACACAGGTTAACCTGCTCCTTTCTGCAGGAAAACAACACCACCAGACACAACAGTTTGCTCTAGACAGGAAAAATGATGGAAGAGGTGGGGCTAAGAGGGGTTTTCTTCTTCAGAAGAGGAAATGTTGCTTTCCAGGCACCTGTATGCTGAAATGCTGATGTCAGGTGGGGTGGACTCATTCCTCTGCAGGGTGGTGGAAAGACCAGGGTTTGTTTAGGTCTTGGGGTGATTTGGGCTGGTGCTCTGGATTGCTCTGAGGGCATCCCATTCCATGGAGAATACCCCATTCCCAAGGAGAACACCCCATTCCATGGAGAACACCCCATTCCCACACCCCATTCCCAAGGAGAACATCCCATTCCCATGGAGAACATCCCATTCCCACACCCCATTCCCATGGAGAACACCCCATTCCCAAGGAGAACACCCCATTCCCACGGAGAACACCCCATTCCCACAGAGAACATCCCATTCCCAAGGAGAACACCCCATTCCATGGAGAACACTCCATTCCCATGGAGAACATCCCATTCCCACAGAGAACGGTCAGCATCCCACGCTGCCAGTGCCCACCACCGCAGTGCCAAGAGGTGTAAGATCCATGCTGGTGGTCCCAGTCCCATCTGGACTGGGAGCCTCCAGATGGCTGGAACAGGAGTTCAGTGTGTGATTTATGGAGGGGCTCTGGCCAGGGCTGCTGCTGCCAAAGGCCACCAGCACGTGTGGCCAGCGGTGCTCCCGCCATTCCATATGGCTGTGCTTGGCTGGGCCACAGCAGGAGAGGGTGTAACAAGTCCAAATATCCGTGATTGAACAGGGCCCATCCTGAAATCTCATTTATCAGCAGCTGGCAGAGCTCTGCCATGTACTCAGGAGTGTCAGGGTTTAACCCCTGTGGCACAGGCAGCAGGCACAGAGTGTTTGAGCAGCCCCCAGGAGTCAGAACATCCTGCTTTGTCCCAGCTGGGAAGCACTGGAGAGGAGCAGCCAGGACGAACGTGCTCCCCTGGGATCAGAGAACATGGATGTTGGGAGAGCTGGTTCCTCAAGAATAACTTTGATGAATAAATTTTGAATGCATTTTAGTCTGTGGAATGCAAGGGAGCAGGTGGCTGCCCAGCAGGACCATCCCTGGGAACCACTGAGGCTTCCAGTCTGGTGGAGTAAGGGCAAGACAGATTTAGGAGAAAATTCCTTTACAAAACACTGGCACAGGCTGCCCAGGGAGGTGTAGATGCCTCATCCCTGGAAACATTCAAGGTCAGGTTTGCACAGGGCTGTGCTAGGACAGGCATAATCCTCACCCTGCCCAATACAGGAGTTATTTGGGCAAAACCTCCTGTTCATGTCCAGAAGGAGGTTTTATTTTGCAATAAAAAGGGCTGAAATCTCCAACCCCCTTTTCACAGCTCAGTGCTGCAGATTTTAGCCAAACAGCCTCACCTATTCCCACAGGTTGAACTTTGCTGTAATGATTAACTTTTTACAAACAGGCACAAAGTGGAACATTTAAATAAACAGGAACAAGCTGCTTATTAGATGGCAGGTTTTTATTTGCTAGCTCGTATAATGTCATCGTTAGTTTATTAAAGCTTACCATGAAAAATCTTTCTCCTAATCTAAGCTCTTTCATACAGCTTCCCACTTTGATTGACACCAAAATAAAATAACTAACCTATAAATTATAATGTACGGTTTAAATGATGGATAAATGCATTATTGTAAGGCATTGTGAGGATCAACATATGCAATTTCTAGAAAATAAAAAATATTTTATGAAGATAATTATAGGGCAGAACTCAGCTCTTTTTGTGAATGTTCTCACTGCATACTGGTATTAGGTGATCCTTAAGGTCCCCTCCAACCCAAACTATTGCATGATTCTAGGTTATTTTTTAGTAATCAAACAGATCTGGGAAAAAAGCCTGATGTTAACAGCCATTTCAACATCAGCATCATCAGTCCCAGGTGAAAAATCTCAATCATAGAATCACAAAAGGGTTTGGGTTAAAAAGGACCTCAAAGATCACTTCACTCCAACCCTCCTGCTGTGGGCAGGGACCTTCCACCAGGCCAGGTTGTTCCAAACCCCATCCACATGGGGTTTGAACACTTCCAGGGATGGGGCACAATTTCTCTGGGCAGCCTGTGCCAGGGCCCCCCCACCTCTGCATTCTGAGACACCCCAACTTCATGAGTTCCCAGTTAGAAAATTTCTGTCATTGATGTCACCCCAAAATCCACATCTATAAATGCATTCCTACTCACCTGTCTGCTGATGTTGGAAATGCACCATTCCCATCTTTTCATGCCAAGGAATGGAACTCCCTGCGCTCCCTGGGAGAGGCTCTGTGCTGGACAGGGCTGGGTCAGTCCAGCTGGAGATGTGTCCCCAAGCTGGAGTGTCCCCTGCAGTGCTGCAGACACGGGAACTAAGTCATTTACCAGCAGAAAATAATACACAATGCCTCTTTATAATCTGCCTGCTTGTTGGGAAAACAGGGATCTCCAGGGAGGGAAGGGCTCCTGGCTACTTTTTACACACCCTATTTTAAATTGGGGTTTTTAATTCAGCTTTTATGTAGCCTGATAACTGTTCCTTACTGGAAGAAGAACCTTGGATAAATGGAATTTGCTCTGTCAGGGCTCTGCTTTTGCTCAGTGAGGCCACCTCGGAGCGCTGGTGCTTGGTGAGTACCATTAATGGGTTTAAATTTGACTCTGCAAGTCCCAACATGGAAAATGTGGCTCTTGTCCCCAGAGTTTTGCAGCTTAAAATGAGTTAATAGCACATCTCAGACTAGATCTGAGTGCATATTATAAATGACTAATTTACTTCTCGAATTTAGCATTTCCCCCGCTTAGATTGTGATTTCTATGAATAATTACCTGTATAAAGTTTTTTTTTTTTCCTCTTTCTTCACGGTGTGAATTGAAGAAATATTTGGAAATTGAGGTGGTTGTTGCCTTTCTGTGCTTGGTTTTTCATGGAGTGTTTCTGGCCAACACCTAAAATTCAGTTCCCAAGGCTGGAGGCAGCAAAAGGCAAATTTTGTAAAGACAAAAGGAGACCAGTGGAAAGAAGTTTCCTCCCAGCATACTGGGAACCCCTCTTAACAATAAAAACCACCAAAGGACCCACGATGTGTGTAGATGTTGTAGCTCTGTGTTCAGTCCAAATACAAGGCAACATTTCCCCTGGATTTATGGAGTTTAGCACTGCAGGGAGTTTGGGACCTTCCCAAACTATAACCCATATTTTAGTGGTGCCAAATCTTTTGTGATCCTGGCTCGTTCGTGGTGGGAATGGGCTCGAGGTAAGGTCATGAGGAATTATATTGTTTCTTTATTTCCCCTGTGTGGAATTCTCAAAAGCCAGTTGCTGACTGGATTGGTGAATCACATCCTACATAATTATATTGATAAATACCAATTTATCTTCAGCTAAGAAGAATCAGAGATATCCCAAGGAGGAAAATTCTCCTTTTCCATCTTTGTTTGCATTGAAGAGGTTTCTTGTTTCAATGACTTTTTCCTCAGAATATCTTTTTGGAAGCCCTGTGAAAAGCCAGGTAATGCATCCTTACATATCCTTAGTCCTGTTCCATGCCCATGTTTTAAGATTAATGTCACAGGTACAACCAGTTCTTCCAAACATCACCTTTTTCTCTTTTTGACCTTAAATCTTAATGTACTCTTTCTGCTTTATTTTCTTCTCAGAAATTCTGTATATTACTCGAAATGGACATGCAGCAAATAGAAGTTTTCTCTAAATTAAGTGGGGACTTAATTTTTTGCATTTATTTCCTAATGTAATTAGCTATCAGGTTGGTAAAGGGAATCTGATTTTCAGCAGAGGAACAGATTTTTCTTGATTTTTGCTTTATCTATAGGGATTTTTCATATTGTATAAAAGCTGTAGGTGTAGGTAAAGACAAGGAAAGAGGAGGGCAGGTACTGGTGTGCTCACTGAGTAGCTGATTTAGAGAAATGGGGGTCCCCTGGGCATTGCAACCAAATGACCAAAACACTTTGCCTTTTATTTATTTATCCAGCTACTTAACACTTCTTACTGTTTCTCTTAAATGAATTAATTTACCCTACAAAGCACTCCTTGCAATAATCAATGACTCATTACACTGAAAGCCCGCAGGAAATACTAATTAAATGAAAAATGTGCAAGAGGAATGTGCAACTTTTGTATTTCTAACGACCCAGATATTCAGTGCTTTCTTTTTTTTCTGAGTTCTCATAAGTTGCAGGAGAGGTTTTTGCCTTCAGCACAGGGAGCTGAGGTGGCTTGGAGGGTGGTAATATTTCCCAGACATACTAAATCCAGTTCATTTATCATCAATATCCACAGGAAATAATAATCTGTTTATACATCACATTTCTCTGAGCTCTGCGAGGTTCTAGTTATGAATTCCTTCCAGCTGCTTTTCTCATTCCCACAGCAGAATTGCTTGGGAAGGGTTATCCCTTATCCATCACTTACTCCAACAATTATTGACTGATAGCCACTGGTAATTCCAGCTCTCTGACAATCTTTGATAAAGATTTTGTGTTGTTATTATGCTCTAAAATGTCTCCTCACCCATAAAGGCTTTGAACTCCTGGCTGGGTAGTTGACACAGCCACCTTTTTGGGATCTTGGAGTAGGAAGAGCTTAATAATATGGAAGATGAAGGTTTTATAAGGATAGAAATGCTGAAAATGAGAGTGGGTTCAAACCTCCAGCCTCCTGCCCCATGAGAGGAACTGAGTCCTGCTCCCTTTGATGGAGGGATGTCTGGAGCAATTGAGGTTTCTTTTATCCTGGTCAATGATTTTTGGAGAAACTATGTTAAGCCAAGCCATGAAACAAAGCAATCAGAACAAGCTGAAGAAAAACCCCCAAAACCACCCCCAGCACCAAAAAAACCCCAATAAAGACAAAAAATACAAAGCAGTGGCCAAGCTCCTTTCCTTCAGATCCCTTGCACTGCTGGCTTTGTAGGATACCAATTTTCTGTTCAGGTTTGTTCCCCACCAAATCACCCCTCAGATTTGTTCCTCCCTCTAAATTTGTTGACATTTTTTGCAGATTTATGTTTTCTTGACCATCAGTCCAAACCTGCATTCAGCTGCATTCAGGTATTGCTGCTCCCATTTAGTTCAGCCTGGGGCGCTCCCCATCCTGGAAAAGCTCAAGCCACAAACACCAGAAATAATTATTTTGCTTTTTAAGTGACATGGGAAAAGAGGGACAATAAGAGAGGAATGAATTCCCTACTCAGTTTTAAGGCAGCAAGAATTTAAGTCAATTTAGCTCCCCGTGCTAATTAATACTCCCAAAGAGCTGTAAAATGTAACAGTGGAGAGGATTAATTATTTAAAGTGGAGGTGACCAAGAGAAATCTGGATGAACACGACCCTGCCTCTCCTTTTGGTTTTCAGGCAATAAATTGCATTAAAAATGGTGGCAATGTATTGAAGATTTTGGTAAAACTTTGTTCTCAGCTGTAAGGAGTTGTGTTTCTGTAGAAATATCCTGTGCTGCAGGATGGGGAGGGCAAGGCTGGAAGGGTAAATTAGGGAGAAAAGAAGATTTTAATTCCAAAAGGATGAAACCTGAGATAGAAATGCCTGTTTTAGCCCCAAACTCTGGATTTTTAGAGAAAACAAGTGGTAGTAGTAGTAGTGCACTGAATTTATTTATTCTGTAAATCAAGAGCTGGATATTTTCCTTGCTCCTTTGTAATTTTACTGAAGAAAAATTATAGAAATCTTTTCAGTGCTTCAGGGGATTGATACAGGTTACCTTCCTGGCTTTCAGTCTAGTTTCTCCCTCGCCAGCCTTTGGAATTCAGTGGGACTGATGGATTGCATCATTTCAGGAATTAGACCCTAAATTCTGATGTCTACAAAGCATAAAAGAGTTTGAACTGTGTATATTTTGCCCTTAACCTGCAATATATTCCTTGAAGACAATAGAAAAAAAAATCATGTAAAATCGTCTCTTTATTTGGAGGTACTTTAATATCAGAGGAGATTTGCTTCCAGCTAAGAAAACATTTGTTACAGAACTAAAAATGTTTGATATGCTGCTGTATTAGATAAAGTTTGTTAGTGCACAGTGGCACAGTGCTGGTAATTGAAGAACTCGCAGGATTTTCGGCAGTAAAAGATCCCCAGTGAGTGCTAAGCTCAGTGGGAAAATGTGATGTATAAATCTGCAGTGAGAGCAGAGGAACAGGAGGGGAGCAGCTCTGCACTCAACCCTGGGAACCCCAAACCACCACTGAAGGACGTTAAAGAGAAATAAAAGGGAAGAGATGATATCTTGGGGCATAAAAGCTGTTTTCAAAGAATTTTCTTGTTAAATATAATGTTGGACAAGAGCCCACGGAAATTCTCGACTCACTGGAGACTCCTGCTGTCGCTTGGCATGGTCTGGTCTAGTGGAGGAATCAGCCTCTAACCCTGCCTTGTCCTGGAATTTCGAATTCCACGAGGAGAAGTCGTCACTGGAGATATTGGGAGAGAAGGGAAAAGTCCAGGCAAGACAACCACAGCCAAGGTTGATGGATAAATTGGTTTTGTGTGATGGGAAGAGGAACATCAGCTTGTGAAGAACTGATGGCCAGCATGAAGGTTTGTTATGTCCTGAGTTTGCCAGCCCTGGATGGTTTCAGAAGGAATGAGGAAGGTGAGCCTGGAAAGAGCCAGAGACGGAACAGCAAAGCCACCAGAGGAATGTGACAACAAACTCCAGAGAGCAAAGGCAGTGCCATGGAGGGGGAGGCTGCTCGGGCACCTGTTGTGACAGCTGTGACTAAGCATACAATGACCAGATCAGGGTGAATAATGAGACAATCTGCTCATTTAAGAGTGGATATACAAACCCAGCAGGGACATTAAACTGTTTTGCTTTGTTTTACTGATAATGTGTTATTGGAGTCATGTCTCTGGCTGTGTCCTAGAGTGGGTTCAAAACAATTACTTACATAACACAGGATATATTTAAGTCAGGGAAAAGCAGGGAGGGTGAAATGTGTGTATCTCAATTTCTGGTTAAGAAGGAAAATGAAATTATGTTTTTCCGAATAGATTTATTGATTCCCGTTTTTCCAGCACAGGGATCTCCATCTCAAGGGTTGGATCCTCCTTGAAAAACTTGAACTGGGAAAGTAATCAATGAAGGAGACTAAGCCCTGTATCCACCCTTTCCCAGCTGCTGGTTCCTACCCTAATAATCACTAATTATTCTAATAGCAAACTCCTTAAAAATAACTCAACCAATGCATTCCCCAAAAGTTGGAGCCCATCTCTGGATGCCTCCAGCCTGGTCCATGGTGGCCAGGCAATATTTGGTGCAGGCCCTGAAGTGATTTTCTCTTGTAGTGCTCTCCTTTAGGAGTGGTCAGGTGTCTTCTGGATCAACTTTGGGGTTGATTCTGATGGGGAAAATGCTCTGCTTTCACAAAATTTCATCCATAGGTGAAAGAAAATTGTGTTTGCTGCTCACAGAGCAGAGTAACATGCAGGACAACAACAGGAAAACAAAACGAAAAATTAAACTCCCAAAGCCAAGAAACAGCAAAGTCCAGGGCAACTGCCCATGCTGCAAACCTGATTCACAAGTAATGGCATTCCATGGAAAAGTGACCACCCCTGCTTTAACTTCAAATGAAAACCATATTGAGAAACTCAGAATACAGAGACAAGATTTGTGGAATGTAAATACCTGGTGGGTGCAGCCATGCAGCACATAATATCTTTGGAGGGAGCAGGAGCTCAGTCCCTGCTGGAGCTGCCTGTGCCTCCAGATCATCGTGTACAGGGAGTAATTACAGCAGGGTTTGTCAACTAATTTGGTGGAGGGATGAATTCTTTATCTATTAATCAATGTAGAGAAGCATGAAGCACCTATAAACCATTCATCTCACTTTAGCTTCTTGTTTACCTTTAATTAGAGTTGTTCTGATTTGATTGGGAAAAATGGAGGTACCTTGGAATAGAGAGGTGTCAGCTGGAGCATCTTGGACAGCACTTCCTGCTGTGGGATCCTCAGGGAAATGGGTCAACTAGTTTGGATTTTTATTTCCAAAATCAGCACATAAATTGCTCACAGGGTAAGACCCCTGAATCAGAGGCAAATAAAAGGGTGGTTACAGTGCCAGACCCTCACCAATGAGAAGGAAGTTTGCAGCAGTGTGAATTAATTAATTTTTCATTTACACCTGCTGTGGGTCACCCCTATTTTCTCACTTTTCCCATTCCCTTATTGTTATATGTATGCACAAGGAGGATATTTATTACCAAAATTTCATTTCTTCACCTATTTCTTTATCTGCAGTTGAAACAGAGTGAGACCTATGTTTTTACTATTATTATTTTATTTTATTTTTTTCCCTTTTAAAATTGCTTACCTTTTCTCTCCAGAATTTCCAGGAGGATTAAAAGGTAAGGCTGTAACACCTCTACAGAGTTATGGGATGTTTTATAACTGATATGTTGTGTGTGATGCAGATAAATGCAACTGCAAGCATAGGAAGTCCCAGTGAGTCACTTGCATTTCATTTCATTTTAGCTTGCCTTTAAATCAGTGCTGTTTAATTTATTTTTATAAGAGAATTCTTTAAAATGCTTTTGTAAAATGAAAGGTCCTGGTTAAGCCTTGGAGTCCTACATGCAAGTGTGGAAAACTGCAGCTTCACTAAAAACCGTGCAGTAAATGTGCCATTCTTTGGTGCATGCTTATTATGGGTAAATATTGTTCTCTGGGTAGTGCCTAGAAATTGTAATTAATTTCAAATACGCCCTCTTTTTGTCCACGTATGCAGATTTCAAATCTGTGCCTCTGCTGGTTTTGACACCGTGCAATGAAGCATCCGAGCTCTCAGATGTCTGGCTCTTCTGAGTTGTGAAATGAGAAAACAAACAAACCCAACCATTCCAGCCCTGTCAATCTCCTTCTCACTGGACAGATGCCCTGGTGCCAGAAAAGCTTCATCCCATGATCCCACACCTCTTGGCAGTGCCAAAAAAAAAAAAAGAAAAATCCAGAGATCTACTGGACGCAAAAGCACGACGGTTCCTCACCTCAAAAAATGGTGTTTGTGGCCACACTGGAGCTCCTGGGTGAGACTGTGTGGGGAAATGTGTGCAGCATCTTGTTCTTGCATTCCTGGGCTCCCAGATATTCCATCTGATCTGTTCCTGGAGCAAGGTGCCTCTGGACAGTGATGGATTCACTGGTGAGGGTCCAGGTTTGTGCCAGGTATGTCAGTGGAGTTTGTGGATTGCACTGTGAATTAGTTAAATGGTATCGTTAATTGTGGTTATAAATATTTTATTGGGTGCCTATCTGGTGGGAATTGGCTGAATTTTCTAAGGAAAATGAAGAGTTTGGGTTTTAACAGAGATAGTTCTCTGAGCTGTTTATAGCCATGTCCCCTTGAGGCCACCACTGGAGCTCTCAGGTCAGGTGTCCTGTCAGGCACAGGATTTTTTGGAGGGGGATGAGGCTTCAGTCTGGTCTGTCCAAGCAGTCCAGGGGACATCTTGGTGTGCACAGTTCCAACAAAGCTCAGCCTGGTGCTGCCAACCCCCCCAAGATGCACAAAACCACCCTGGAGGTCTTGCAAGGTGGGTTTAAAACCCTGCAGGTCCCACTGAATTTATTGCACAGCAAACTGGCACTGACTGAGCCAATGGCCTGCTTTGGTACAGACAAGGTTTTCTTTCTGGCTAACAATTGGTTTTTAGTGTCACATGTGGCATCCCAAGAAGCTGCAGCATTCAGGCCTTTTTAATGAATTCCTGTCCCTTGCATATTAGTGGGAATATTTCCACTGCAGCAAACACCATAAACAGTTTCCACACTGGGGTGTGTTATACTGCCACCAGAATTGGTTCTTCTGATGGTTCATTTCTTTTATGCTGAGAATTCAGGACCAATTCAGCTCGGTTTTATGCATCATTAGAGATTTACAATTACTTTGCTATAGTTTCTTTCTGGAAGCCTATCTCTCATGGTTAATGCTATGGGAGTCCTGTTGTGTAGAAGCTGCTATGAGCTACCTTATAGCAATAAAGCATTTGAGAAGGATTTGGAATTATGAGTGGCTAAATTCTCCATGCAGTGCCTGTAATGCTGTTATCCCTTGCTGAGCTTGGGTTGAAACCCTTTTTTCCTCTTCTCCCCGAATTAGAAAAAGAGAGTGCTGTTTCTTTGAGAGGTTTTGAATCATTTACATGTAATTTTTTTTGTTGAACTGCTGCAGTCGGAAATGAGGAATTGTGCAAATTTCCATTTGGATTTCATGATCCTTAAAATACATTTAGGTTGTATTAGTATATAATGAAATAAGGCCTCCTCATTTTTTTTAAATCTCACTTTTAAAATGTCTAATCATTATTTGGGACTTTATTTTGGTTTTTTGTATTTTATGTGTGTTGCTAAAGCCAGTAAATTTCACGAGCTTCGCTCTTGCACAATAAGCAGTGGATCTGTACATGTTATAATCCACATAACTCACATTTTACATAAATACACTTTTGCACTGAAACAAACATGATATGCAGTGAATAATATGGGCCTGATTTAAAGGCCATTAAAATCAATGAAAAGATTTCAAATTAACTTTTATAGCCTTTAGATCAGGCTCTAAATGGGCAAATTACAGTTATGGAGTTATCCATTTACATACCTGTGTGCAGCATTTAATGTATTTTATGGAATTGAAATTACTTGGTCCTCTTTTTCATGCTTTTTTAGGCTAAGAATTTGCCAAGGGCATCAACAGCAGTTTTCCCAGGCTCCAGCACAAGGATTATGTAGTCAATCCACAAATGACTCAAATCTTTGAAGAAAAGGACATGGTTATCAGAGAGGCTTTGACGACAGCAAGGACGGGAGTGCTATCTGCCTTTTTCCATCACAGATTCCCATTCCCTCTCATTAACATACTCAGGACATCAGCACAGCCATCGAGCCCGAGGGAATCCCATCCAACTTTTAAGGGAACATACACAAGACCTCGCCCCTGCGCTGTTTCAGACAGATCAAACCAGATTTGCCTCGTGTAAGGTGAGAAGAAAGGCTGGGGCACAGCTGTGTTAGGGGAGGGATTCAAAGGTTGCAGGGAATTTTCAAATCCATTGTTATATCTTGATAATCTTTCTTCCTTTACAGGGTTCTTCAGCCCCACTGAGGATGTGATGTGGAAGCTGCTGCTGCTGCAAGTGGGAAAAGGAGATGCCTCTACCTGCTCTCTCCCAGAGCCCTGCAATGAAAAATGCTTTTGGAGCAACACTGGAAATAAGCCATCAAAATATCTGATTAAACCTCTTAGGAAACTCTCACTAATCACCTTCTCTGCTCTTGATGGAATGTATTTATGCATTATAAATATACTTACTATGTGTGTGTGCTCCATAAATCACACCCAGCACTTGTATATGATGTATAAGCATATTCTATAGAACACACACAAATACAGATGCCAAGCTCCCACAGAGTTCATCACTGGAAAATGTTTGAAGGATTTGATCCTTAATATTTAATGAGCAAGATGCTATTTCCTTCCTCAGCTTTTATCTCTGGTTTGGCATAGTCATTAAATTTGTTGTTTCCTTGCAAGATTATATAATTTATGACCTAATTTTAGACTTTTGTGTAACCGTGCTGAAACACTCGTGGCGTATCCCAATTTCTTCCAGCATTAGACACCAGCTCCAACACGACTCCTGAGAGCTGCCCATCAGCAAGGAGTTACAGGCATGAAAGGAAAACAGCCCAAAAATATTCAGGCAGCATTAGAAGATGCGTTTTTGGGGGGTTTTGCCCTGCAAAAATATGATTTAGCAGCATTTCCAAAGCTGTCTGCAGTGCTGGCAGGAATCCCCAGGTAAAGACAGGCAGCACCCAGCAACTCCTGTTACTGGAAATATTTTCATGGAGCTGCTTCTGACTTTCAGACTGCTCTGGGACAGCAGCCTGCAGTGCAGGGAGGGTGTCTGGAGGTGGGGAAGGATGACACTCAGTGCTTTAAAGCCACTGCCAACCCCTCACCCTCTGGAATTTCCTCCCAGCACCAGCCTGGCTGCTGGGCTGATTTTTTGCTGCACAAGATGTTGCTGGATAACTCCAAAATGAATTATTCTGAAGCTGCAGACACTTTTTTATTTGTGTGTGTGTTTTGTGTGTGTCCAGAGTAATTCAGAGATGCTGTAAATAGTGCCATGAGCTTCAGGTATTCTGTCAATTTAAACCATATTGTTAGGACCAGTCTTTCATCAAATTTAATATATTGGCTGTTGCATTAATGCACTTTGAGAGCATTTTATCCTGGTGTTCCATAGGGAAGTGGCTCGTGGTTGAGGAAGGATTTGATGTTTCCTTTGTGCCTGCAGTGCTGTTTGGAGGAGTTTTCCTCCTTTTCCACCTTATCTTGAACATCCAACAAGGATGGCAGAGTTGGGGTGCTGCATCCTCAGATCAGCAGCAGGAACACAAGGGACACCCCTCTAACACAGCAGCTTCATGTACAGGGTGAGGGGGGTGCCTACATGAAAGAAAAAACATCCTCATGAAAAGGGGACATTAATGCTTGGATTCAATAAAATTGGAGAGTTTGTCTCTTTGGCTTTAATGGAGCAGTTCCAGGAAAGCAGCAGAGAACAAAGTGTTTTCAGTATCACATAATTCAAGAGTAAAATCATAATTCCAATTACCATTGCAAGCACTTCTGGCCTTGGGAAACCTATGCTAATATTTATTATTATATGATTGACCTCTGATTTCTTCATCATTTACATTAGCAACCCTGATATTCTTAGTAACATCCTTTAAATCATAGAAGCAGGTGTCAACAGTGCATGATGAAGTCACATCCTGCAGATATTTTATTTACTTAGTCCATTTTTTCCTGGTTAAATAACATAGTGAGATGCAGAATCTCACCTCCACAGGGTCTCTAGGGGTGTATGTAATCATGGAATGCATTTTCTATAATCTCACAAAATGAGTCAATCCTATCAGAGGTACAGTTTTACAAAGTCAGTATTTCACTCCCATCACTGCCTGACATCATCTTCCACACAGCACAAGAAAATATTTACTTGGCTCTTTGACATGAATTGCTGCAAAGCATTTGGAACAAAAACCAGAAAGTGAGAATTAAAATGGAATAACTTGACTTCATGAATTTAGCCTCTTTTCTGTGTGCTGGATTTAGGTGTCAGATGATTTCTTATAACACTTGGGATGGACATGGACACCTCCAATCCCTGTTCTTCAGTGAGGTGCCTACATATGGATCACAGGGTTGCCCAGAATATTCAAAGCTGGAAGCTGATCCTCTTCTCCATCATCTAAATATTTTCTTTGCATAAGCAAGCATTTCTCTGGATGAATTAAAACCCTGCATTAATTTTCCAGGTGCAGGTGAGGTGCCAAAGGCAGCCTGGGGCTTCTCACTGCCTTCAGCAGAGTTGATAAAATTGTATTTATCCACAAAGAGAGTGAATATTTTTTCAGATTGTTCTGGGGATGAGTCAAAAAGTTTAAATTCTCTGTCTACCATATCCACTGCTCATCTTCCTGCCTTGGTGCAGCTCCTGCTGCTGTTCATTTCCAGAGAGCACAGCCAGGGGCTTTTCAGCATCTCCTCGGGAAATGTTCCCCATCTGGAGCTGGGGAAAGTGGCACCCACCCAGAGAGGGCTGTCCTTGATCATCCTTGCCTCTCATCCATCTTTTTTTTTTTTACTGAAATTAGATTCTTCTGAACTTACATTGCCTTAAAGGGTTTACCTGGCTCAGCAGGTGATGGGATTTGGGATGCTTCAGATAGATTTGGCATCATTTGGGACAAATTTTTAAGGTTTGTGAGCCTTACCCAGTTATCAGGCAGGTGGGTCCTCTCCCCCTCTGTGGTCACGTAGCCCTAAAAGCACCCTCTGATTTCTGGGTGCCAGGGGTCAGAGCAGTCCCAGAGCCCGTTCCTGAATGCTGCCAGTGTGCAATAATTTCTGTAATGACACAAGTCACAGCCAGGGCCCCAAACACCTGCAGGGAAACTCCTCGGGCGAAATTCCCCCCGGCTCCAATCAGGATTTTTCCGGAGCTGGGAGCGCTCAGGGCGATCCTCCTGCTTCTGGCTGAAGAGGCTCTTCTAATCCACTGCTAAGAGACTTATTAGCAATGTAAAAACGAATGGGAAGCAAGGAAAGCGTTCTTCCTGGCAGAAATGTGCTTTGTAAAATTAGTTTTGCTGAGAGGAGTAATTGGGTTAAACTCCTGACTGTGGGTGCTGTTTGTTGCCCCTTATCTTACCCAAGCAAAAGGTACCAAACACTTTGAACTCTGTAAATAATTGTTTCCAAAGTGCTGGATTTTTCTTTTCTCTCTGTAAATTCTTTAGAGAAAAGCTGGTTTCTAATCCTTTCTCTGCCTATGATTTTACAGCCTCTTCCCACTCTTAGATTTATTTTCTTTCCCCTCTTTAGATTTTAATATTTCTTAGATATTATAAAAATCTCTTAAGGGGGAGCGCAGAGCTTTTGCTCAGATTGGGAAAATCATTCCTAGAGCTTTAAGAAAGTGGAGAGAGAGAGAAAAAATATCAAATAGAAGAACTTTATTGTGCAATGTGGCAGATGCTGGGCTGTGGTGTGATGTGTGTCCAGTGTCCAGTGCAGGCTCCTGGACTTCAGGCTGGCTTTTTCCCACTCCAGATTCCTGGAGAGTGAAGGGGTTGGACCTTTCACTCCTTCTGGGCTGAACCAGAGCTGGGATTTGCTCCTCCCTTCCCAATCCCACCCTGCCGTTGCTCTCTCCCTTCTGTGCTAAGGAGTGGAGCATCTTTTTCTTGCAAGCACAATTTTTTCTTGGTTTTATTTCACTTCTGCACCCACAGTAACAAATATTAATGCAGAAACAGGACAGAAACTGTCCCAGAGCACGCACAGACTGTGCAGTGTCAGAGCCTGCAGGAAACCCATAAACCTGAATAAACCCAGGCCAACCCAGGGATGTGGGAAAACTGAAATGCTGGAAAAGCAAGGCATTGTTTTCTCCACCATCCTGAAAAGTTGTATGTGAATTCTTTTAGTTATCTGCTATTTATTTCTTTACTTATTTTGGCAAAAGACACAAATAATTAGAAATACCTCACTGGAGCCAGGCTTCTCCAGCATGGGGGAAGTAATCCCTGAGGAGCCCAGCTGGGACATTTCCTTCTTGTCCTCAAGTGGTGGCTCAGGTCTTCCTTGATGCCAGGAGGCTCCCACAAAGACTGATCTTCCCTCCTCCTCCTCCAAAGCCGGAGGTTTCAGGTCCTGGATGCCACCAGCAGATCTCCAGGTGCCTGGATGATGGTCTGCTTCCTGCCCCAGCTGAAGCAGGAAGGAATTTAAAATTTAGAATCATGGAATCATTAAAAAGGGAAAAAAACTTTAAGGTCGTTGAGTCCAGTTGTCAACTCAGCACCACCCCCATGTTCACCACTAAGCCATGTCCCCAGGTGCCACATCCACAGGTTTTTTGAGCACTTGCAGGGATGGTGACTCCATCATTGCCTTGGGTAGCCCATTCCAATGCTATACAACCCTTCCCATGAAGAAAAATTCTCTAAAATTCAATCTAAGCCTCCCTTGGTGCAACTTAAAGCTGTTCCCTCTCCTCCTGTCCCTGTTCCCTGGGAGCAGATCCCAAATCTCCCCTGGCTGTCCCCTCCTGTCAGGGAGTTGTGCAGAGCCACAGGGTCCCTCTGATCCCCCTTTTCTCCAGGCTGAGCCCCTTTCCAGCTCCCTCAGCCCCTCCTGGGGCTCCAGCTCCATTCCCAGCTCCATTCCCAGCTCCATTCCCATCTCTGGACTTGCTCCAGCTCCTTCAGTTCTCTCTTGCAGCGAGCAGCCCAACACCTGACAGAGCATTTGAGGAGGGGCTGGTATTTTTTTTCTCTGGAAAAAAACCAAAAAAACCCAAACACAAAAAAACCCCACCAAAACTAAACAAAACAAACAAACAAAAACCAAACCAAAACAAACGCCAGCAACAACAAAAACAACAACAAAAAACAACCAAACCCCCCCCCCAAAAAGCAAAAAAAAACCCCACACCAAAATGAAATAAATCTCTGATTTTTGAGGAGGCACCTTCCAGCAGAGGCTGGGTGGGAATGTTTGCTCTCC
Source organism: Rhabdornis inornatus (assembly GCA_013397075.1). Lineage (NCBI taxonomy): Eukaryota > Metazoa > Chordata > Aves > Passeriformes > Rhabdornithidae > Rhabdornis > Rhabdornis inornatus. Next base: position 172,004 of record VWZS01001110.1, on the reverse strand, counting down.
ATGCCATCCATCAGGGCAGCAGCAGCTCCTGGGGCTGTGCTGGTGGCCAGAAGGAGCTGTCAGGGCCAGCACTGCTGGCACTGCTCCCTCTGCACGGGGGATTTCTGCTCTGACAATTTTTGGCTCCTTTAGGTTCCTCCAGAGCTGCATGGAATATGTAATGCCCTGCACTGTGCTGACAGGGAACTTCAGTGCAGACTGAAGGAGAGATCCTCTCCCTGCACCACTCTTGTGCTGCTCTAAAAGCATTTTCCTTGTTCCTGCAGCTCCTGTAAAGCCAGAAAAGCTCTCTGTGTATTTGTTTCCCGAATGCCTTTTTCTCCTCTGCTTACAGCTATAAAAACAGCTTTTCATGCTCCAAATCAGAGATAAATGGAAATCTCTGCTGAAGAAATAAAACACAAGGCTAATCAAATTGTGGCACAGGAAGCAGCCTTCAGCCAGTGCATTTTTGAGAGCTATTTTTAGGCTACATTTTTATTTTGTCACTCCATATGGGAAGTTAAACCCATATGGTTTGGGAGAATGGAAGGTTGTGCTTTTATAGTGATCTCACAAACTATCCCAGCTCAGCTTTTTCCTTAAACTCGTGCTTAAATCCAATTGTCTGAGTTGGGACTGCAGCACATCAGCTGCTCCTGAGGTTGTACCAGCACAATTCCCTCCTGAGGTGTAAAACTATTCTACATTTGTTAAACCAGCCTCCAGTTAACTCAGCTCTTCTTAGTTACAACTTTTCTCATTCTTACACCTTCCTTTTTTCCTTTTTAAGTTCTTCATCTCTTCTCCAATGTTCTGATGCCCTGCTGGATGTGTTTGGTCCAGCACCAGCCAGGATGCAAAGCTGAGCATCCACAGCCATCACCCTCCTGCTCTTCAGGCAGATGTTGCTGTCTTCCAAATACCCAGATTAATGTGATTTCGAATGGGACTTTATCCTGCCCACAAAACCTTGACAAATTCTGGGTACCCTGATGAAGCAATAATTGTCTAGAAAAGATATTTTCCTTCCGTCACCCTAAAGGTATAAAATTGGAAATGTATCCTCAGTGTTTTCACCCACCAGAATATCCAGTTTATTAGTGTTAAAAGTTTTTCATTACACTGAACCAAAAATTATGTGTCTTTTAAGGAATTTTGTGGCATGGTTAAAAACACTGACAGGAAGTTTCTAACATGGTAAATTTCAGAGGATCATTTAATGAGTTTTTCAATTGTAATCCTGGAGTTTCTTCCCTTTGCAGTTTTTCAAAAGGTGGAATTAAACAAACCCAAATGACAGGAAGATGCAGCTGGATGCTTTTATAGTTAAAATAGTAAGAGGCTCAGAAATGTGGGTGATTTGGTTTAGTGGATATGGTGGAATTGGGTTGGGGGTTGGAATGGATGATCTTGGAGGTCTTTTCCAGACTTGATGATTTTGTGATTCTGTGTGAATTACAAAGGCTCAGGATAGCAAACACCCCGTGGAGCTGCTCTGACTTAGGGAAAAGTCATTTTCTATGTTAGTTTGGATTCCAGAGTCGTATTTAACCTCAGTGCAGAAGCAGAGCTAAGGAAAGAGCAGGGCATTTGCAGTTAATATTTTTATGCCTTTTTTTTTCTTTAGGAAACAATTCTCCACTTTTTGAGAGGATAAAGTGCAATGGGAATAGGACTGCTCAGTGGAGAATTCCTTGTGGCAGAAGGATGGGCAGCATGGAGATTTCTGAGATGGTTTGGATGTCACTTCCATCAAGTAGAAGGAATGTTATGCTAAAACTGCTCATCAAAACTGAGACCTCATGGATTATTTTGTTGGAAAGTCAAGAAAACAGCTACTGATTTTTTCCCCAGGGCAGAGATTTTGTGTTAGAGGAGAAAATGAGAAAACAACCAGGCCCCAAAAGAAGGGAAAAGGAAAAAACCTGAGGTTAGAGCAGAGAAAAGGTATAAAAATTTGTAAAAATAAGTTGATGAAGCCCTGATTGTATCCAAAATCCATTCTTGTTTTGAAACCCGAAGAACTCCTGTCACATTATTTGTTTGGAGGGGCTCTATAGTCAGAAAATCCTCATCACTTGTGTCCCACCTTCAAAGTACAGTCTGTTCCATTCTGAAATACCAAAAGACAGAGAAAACACCTGGATTTATGGTAGTAAATTTGGGAGTATTGGAATTAGATGCAAGCAGCTGGGTTGTTCTGGAATGTTATTCTGGAATGTTTGAGTAACACAAATCCTGGCTGGGGGTGTGATGCGGGTGCAGGAGCACTTGAGGTGGACTCGTGATGTCCCTGCTCTTCCTGAATGTCCCTTGGCACCTGGCTGGGGTAAATCCAGCCAGGAATCTGCCAGTGACTTCAGCAGAGCTGGAATTCCATCCCAGTGTGACACAGGCTGGTGACATTGGAGTGATGTCAGGTCACTGATGTAGAACTGGAAAGATTCCTCTTCACAAAACTGATCCCATCGGGTTCCCAAATTTCGCTTGGGATTTTTTACAAAGTTTCCACTCCCATTGCAAGTATATGGATAACATGTTTTGGCATTATCCTTAAAAAAGTAAAGAAATAATTTCTCTAAGTGATGGATGATCTGTAGAAGACATTTGTGTAATTTTGCATTCTAAATGTGATTTATATTTAAAAATAAATTTGCATAAAATCTCTAGCTCTCGATGTCATAGTTCTATTCTATCTTTAATTCAGATGCTCAAAAAATGTAAATTATTTTTGCAGCTAAATAAAAGCCATACAAAGCTGCCAGGAGAGAATAATGAGATACACATTGTGCCATGCAGCCATGATAAATCCAGCAGCACCATGGTTACAGCCAAAATGGGAGGCCATCAGAAACCAGGGAATATCAGCAGATTCCTTTGATTTTGCAGACTAATCTGAACTGGGGGAAACTCATGGTACAGGTTGGTAAGGGAAAATATTTACCTGCAAGATAAACAGGCCCCTAAAATGAGGAGGAACAGTTGGTTTAGTTGGCAGGGGCTTATTATAGTTTTTATGTATATATATATAAACTATAAATATATAGGAGGTTATTATAGTTTTTATATTATTTATGCAATACATTTATCAGCCATATTTGGACCAGGCTCTGTATAGATGCAAAATAAAGATACCAGAATTCTTGTAACACAGGGGGAGTTTGAAAATAATTGAGGAGGGTTTCCCAATGGTGTACAGGCTTATAAAATATGGTTTGGCTACGAGGATGGGGGGAGGGATATTGGGATCCCTCAGTCATTGGGATCCTTAGTGAGTAAAAAGCTCCAAATGCCACAGATCTGGATTTACCAACAGATTAAAAACTGAGTCCCCATCACGAGCAGTGAACTCAAACATGAGGAGATAATTATCCCAAATGAGGGTGTGAAAAACCTTGACTGATTGTAGTCACAGAAGGGTAAATAAAAGATGCAGAGAGGGCTCAGCTCCTTTCCTGATGAAGGGGCTTAAGGAATAAGTGACCTGGATTTTCAAGAGGACGAACCTTGCATTCTATGACTTGCTGTGGCTGATGCAGGTAGATCTCCTCATTCTCTGGTTTTATCTCATCTCTGATTATGTCTCCCAGTAAAACTGGGATTTTTTTGCTGTTTGTTTGCTGCTGGAAACATCTAAATCCACCCTGCTCTCCAAAGCTTGTCTAAAATGCACTAAAGCTGATTTTCACAGCACTGCTGACCTGTTTGCTGAGTTATGGTGGTCTTGCTTTAATTAAGCTCAGTATTAAGGTCAGACAGGGTCAGGACTAAGCTTGGTATTAAGGTCAAACACTCCAGGAGTCACTTGGTGATTTTGGAGGTCTTTTCCATCCCTGATGATTCCAGGTTTCTAGGAGTGGCTCTCCAGGAGCTGGGTGGCTGCTCCAAGCAGGAGTGATGGAGGGATGTGTCCAGTGTTTCTGGATGAGTGACCACAGGGAATTCTTGGAGGAAGCACCTGTGGCAGGCTCTCCTGCAGAGCCTAAATTTTGCAGAATGTTTGTTCTAGAGCTGCCACTTTCCAATTTCATTTTGTGGCCAAGTGTGTACAGCAAACTTGTGGGTTTGGGATGTGCTGCTTTTCCCTTTGGGTTTCCTCTTCCACACAAAACAAAGAAGCACTGGTTTTGTGCTAAATTTTAAACTGGCACGAGCCAGCGGCACCCTGTGTGATTCTGAGCATCTCTTTGAGAAGGTGCTGAGCTGTTTCATCCCCTCCTGGGGGAGGATGCTCGGTGCTCCCAGGCTGTGGACAGTGGTGGCAGTGAATGGGGACAGCCCAAAACTCCCATCCAAAGCTGAGCTTTGTGCTGCTGAATTGGGCACTGAGTGGTTTGGGTGTCCCAGAGAGCCTGGCCAGCTCCTAAGGAGCTCTCGTGTGCTTTAATTGAGGCAGTGCCCGAATGCTTTAACTGGGTGGGATCAGCACAAACATCCCTGAGTGTCAAGATCTCTTCTGAGTCTGTTTTATAAAGCCAATGACCACCAGGCATTAAAAACCCAGTTCTGGGCTTTGGAGATGCTGAGGCATCTTGTTTCCTACTTGTAAAGGTAAATGCCTTCGACTTAAAATAAAATGTCTTTACTTCCAAGATGTTGGAGCACAGGAAAACAGAGTGCTGTGAACTTAATGCCCTTGGAAGTTTGAAGCTATATTAAAATGTCCATAACTTTAAGAAAAAAGAAAGAGATAATGTTGCTTAGAAATATTTTAAAACAAAAAATCATGCTCAGCAGACAGCTCTTATGACAAGGCTCTGCCCAGAGTGAATTTTTATGCTTGAGTTATAAACCCTTGAAAAATGGGGATCCTAATACAAAAGCTGACACAGCTTTAACTAAAGCAGCTCTAGTAAGTGCTGCTATAATTATTTGCTCATTAATTACAAATTTTGCAAGACATGAGAGTAACACAAATTGGAAAATAGGAATAATTATCAGTAATAACGCCACAGAAGCTGGACACATTGAAAGTATCTTCCTCTTTAAATTTAATAATAGCAAGACAGCTAGAAAACTAATAAGAAATACATAATTGAAAATTAACCTTGCAAATCTGCTGTTAATAAACCATGGTACTCTTGCACTACAATAATTTTACACAGCTCTTAATTTGCATTTGAAGTGTTATTCCAGGTAGTACTTTGTGCCTTCACAACAATTAATGTGTCTTTGAATTAAAACAAAATCACCAAGGCTGGATTTGGGATAGCTGGGGAGGAGGGAATGTTGTATCCTGTAATTTTTAGCAGCTCGGAGCTGGGATGGCTGGAAATCAAATGGACAATGGGGATTTTTGTGCTGTGATGCCTCAATGCTGTTTTGTTGTTGTTGAATTCGGGCATTGTGGTGTTTCATCCTTCCCTTGTGTAATCCACCAGTTGGGCTCTCGGATCACTCGCGCTTTCTCATCCTCCGAGGTGTGAGGCTGGATGACTTGGGGATGATTTAAACACCCAGGGCACAGGGAAGGGGGGGGGGTGTGCTCCTTGAGCTCCCCTGCTGCAGCACAGCTTTTCCCAGCGAGTTTGAGTGCTTTTCATGGATCTAATGGGGGCAGTGCTGGAGGCACTGGGATTTGCTGGGCAGGGAAAGTCAGTGCAGCCTCTGCCTTAATGAAAGGAGCTGCTGGCACCTCGTGCCTGAGGTTTTTCTTCCCCACTCAAAGGGAAGTGGCACTTCCTTATGAATGTTTTATATCTGTTAGCAATTGACAAAAGCTTCCAAAAATCTTAAATCAATCAATTTGCATGTAAAGATGAAGAGAATTGTTTACTCAAAACGCAGACTGAGTCAACTGCTCTTGCTAAGTATCTCCCACTCACAAAATAAACCAGATATATATCTATGCCTGCACACAAAACTCGGAGCCAAGAAGTGTTTAATAATTTTGGAGCTCATATCTAGTGAGTTCTGAGTGCTCAGCTGAAAGAAAGGATAGATTCTAGGACAAAAATCATGCCTGGCAGCAGACTTGTATTATATTGCAATACTAATGGCAGTGGAGGTATATCCAGGCACTCAAAGCTGTGTATGACCAAGCAGCTTTAAAAAAAATAAAATAAAAATAGAAAAAATAACCCAGAGACCTCCAGCATTTGGCATCAGAGCGGAGGAACATTGTACACAAACAATTGGGTTAAGAGTGTGCACTCCAAACAGGGTTCCTGCACAATTCCAAACTCCATCAAGGGCTGCATGTAAAATGTTGGCTTCTTTGTGCAAACCCACAAATCCTGGGGAAAAGGCCATGCAGGGTCAGCAATTCAGCTGTTTGCCTGCTCACTTTATGTAAGAGGTTAGCAGCAGTGTGCTTTTTGTCCCAAGCCAGCAATAGCAGGAACAGCTTGTTTCTGAAAGGGCTGGGGCTCCCCTTGTAGTGCTGGAGAAGGGGTCCCGAAATAAACCTTGGATGTGGATAGTCTTTGCTTTGACCTCTTCTCCATTTATTTGGCTCTGTGTGTTTGACTCCTGTTGCTCCCCTCAGCCTGTAAAGCTCAGACACCACCAGCACAGGTATTTTCCCTTTGTTTCAATGCGTTTCAGGGAATTTCAAGAACATGGTAATGTGGGAAAATAAAGAATTTTGGGTGTCCAAGGTCTTCCCCAGGAGGAGCCTGAGGGGTTGGATGGAAAACAAACCTTCCATCTGCTCCCAGCCTCTGGGTGAAGTCCCAACAGCATCCCAGGTCCCTGTGGCTTCAGCCCAGGGAGGAGAGAGGATTTCTCCTTCCCAATACCTTTGGAATTGGGTACATAGTAAAAAATAGAAAAATGAAAAATTTCTTGACAATCTCTTCTGCTTTGGGGCAAAGCTCTTTGAGCAATGGAATAGAGCTTATTTTAGGGGTATGAGGCCTGGCACAGGGTGCCCAGAAAAGCTGTGGCTGTTCCATCCCTGGCAGTGTCCAAGGCCAGGCTGGATGGGGCTTGGAGCAGCCTGGGATAGTGGAAGGTGTCCCTGGCCATGGCAGGGGTGGATTCGTTGCTATTTAAGATCCCTTCCAATCCAAACCATCTCATGATTCCATGATTTGTGTGAATTCAGTGTGACCAAGCTTAAACTTGCTGATGTGAAGGAGATTTCCCTTGATCCATCAGGATTTGGAAATGGAAGAGAGCAAGGATGGGAGTCCTCAGCTTAACCCTGGTCAGGGCTTAACCACTCCATTTGTGAATGTGAGAATTGATGATAAGGGCTGTGGAAGGCTGGCTGGATAACCCTGCACTTCCATGTGTGTCTGTAGATCCTTCTGAGAGTTCCATGCAAGCCCAGAGGGAGTTTTGGGGCTGTGCTGGATTTGGTGTGGGAGCTCAGAATCTCAGCCCATGGCACATCTTTGGCAGAGACAGCCTTGAGAGACACGTGGATGAAGAGGAGCAGGGAATGGGCAGCCACAGAGCCAGTCTTGGGAAAAAGAAGATGGAAAACACCCTCTGCTTCTGAAAACCAGCAGGCTGGGGGAGAAATGTGCCTCTAATGCAGCTCCTGAGGCTGCCTCTGCCAGTGAATCCCAATCAGTATTCTGTTCATCCCTGCTTTCTCAAGGAAAGACATAAAGGAGCAGCGTAGCCAAAAGGAAGCTATTTTTAGAAGATGGAGAGATGATTTCCCCCCCCAAACCATTCTGCTGTTATTTATGTTGTGTGGTTCTTGAGTTATTTATTTCAGTGGGAGTTGATGCAAAGTGGGATGGGGTTTAATGTGTGGAGGGATGGTGAAATCCATCCTACAGCTGTCCTTGCTATTTCAGGGCTGGCTTGGAAAGTCTTTCCAACCTGCAAATTGGAAGGTGGCTTTTTGGATGTTATCAAGGTGTTGCTGATGGCCAGGGGTGTTTGTTGTCCCCAGTCCCTCCAACTTCCAGTGCACTGACCGCTCTCCTGTGGCTGGCACTGCAATATATTCAAACCTGACACTTAAGCCACCCATATGCATTTTTAAAACACTAGAAAGGATCATTCCGAGTGTGCTCCAAGGTAAAACTAAAAGATGTTAACACTTTTCATCGATCAAAGCTAATTTATGCAAACTGGGCTCTGCTGGCAACTGCAGCAAGGTATAAATGGTGACATCATGGAGCGTGAGCTCTGCCAACCTGGGTTAGTGCTGGAATGACAATGGAGTGATTTAGCTATTATGAGCTCACTTCATATTTCATACTTAAAGTGGAGCCTAACCTGCAGCTCAGGGTTATGTGAAGTGCACGTTGTGGAGTTGTTTCAGAACAGATTTTGACACAAACTTTGCAGTTAAGGGAAATGTTTGAGTGGCACACATATTGCATATGCTGTTACTCTGCAAGGCTGGTGAAAATCCTTCCAGAAAGGAAAACTTACTGGGGAATGTTTTCTATTTTCTATCTATGTGTGCATGTACATAGACACATGCACACCAAAGGGTGGAAAATCTGGAATGTTGTCTTAAGCTTTCTGCTATGAAATCATCACAGGAGAAGAAAATCACTTGGATCATACAAATATAGCTGCAGTTTTTAAATCCCAAATCCTGTCACTCTCCCAACAATGACAACAAAATACTGTAGATGTGATGGGTCATGAGTTTGAACTTTTAACATCCATTTGAGATTCCAGCCTCTTTTACAGAAACAGTGCTGAAGTGACCTCCCATTCAGTGAGGGAAGTACTGCAGCTGGTCTGAAAAAACATCAAGTAAAGCACCAGGAAAAGAAAAGCTTGTTGTAGTTGATGCTTTGGCTCCCCAGGTTTTCAGCTGATGAGAGAGGATGTGCTTCTCTCCAAGCCTCAGGGGCAGCCCCTGCACTGAGCCTGGGAGCTTTCTGTTGCTCTGCTCATCTTGATTTTTAAAAATGTTATTATTGATAGTCAGAGAATTGGAATTACATTTGGAATAACTCGTTTTCCTGCTTAGTGCATGATGAAAAGAGGCAGAATTTAGGCTGTGTTGGTGAGGAACAATATCCAAGATAATTCTGCCCAGGCTGTAGGACAGTGACAAAAGAGAAGGTGGGAACTGATATTCTTCCAGCCAAAACCATAGGGAGGATGCTTTTATATATTTGTGATAAAACACACGGGTTGTAGGAGGGATAACTTGGTAACCTTGGCCACTGCAGCAGGAGGTTGGGACAGCTGAACCATGAGAAGGTTTTCATATTTATTTCATATTCACATTTTTGTATTTCATATTAGCCACTTTTCAGACCCTTTAAAGGACAGGAAGGAATCCTTTGGGATTATCCTAGGAATATGATATTTGCACCAGCAGTTTAAGTCTAAGACTGGCAAAGTTTCATCCTTGATGACCTTAAGGACCAGCTTGCTGCTGTCTTTTGGAGAGAACAAGGACAATGAGGATCCCAGAAGAGATGTGGCCAAACCCTGAGCCTGCAGAGTGCCTCATTGTCTGGAAAAATGACTTTTTTTACCCTCTAAGTCTGTCAGGTTCATCAGGTTCTGTGTCACAAAGCCAGGGCTGGTTGCACATTGTTGGCCACCAGTAGCCTGTGTTTGAAAGCACATTTTGGGGGTTACTCTGCATGTCTGAGACATTTCATATTCAGGGAAGGTGCTAATGGTTTTTGTACCCACATTTGAGGCTGTTTTGCAATAACTGTTTGCAATATCTTCCATAGCAGTGAAATGACCATACAATACTTATCCAAAGCAATCATTATTAGTTCAAGTGTTTAAAATATAGTGACACAATAAATATTCATCAGTATGATTCTTTAAGTTGAATTAGAACAAGACAGAGAAGTGCAAATCCAGAAGTGTAGGATTTTTAGTTTGTTTAAATGCTACTTCAGGATCTTTTCCTGCCCACAATGAATTTCCACTGTTCCTTACAGCTAATTGAAAATTTTATGGTTTTTCGATCAGAATTAGTTCAAGCCACTAGAAAACATCCTTTGTTCCTATATTGATAGGAATGCAGTATTGTCCTTTCTTCCTGTTTGGCCTCCTCTGCCCTGGATGCAAAGGGAGTAAACACAGTGGAAGGATTTGTATTCCAACAAAGAAGAACAATTGCAGCACTGTTTAAATTCACAAGGTTTGAGGATTGTAATTGGAGTTTATTTAAGAGTGGGGGGAGGAAATGTTTATCCCACTTCATTTTAGAGGCTCTCCCTTTGCCATATCCCTGCTTATCACAGAGGGACAAACATCTTTCCCTGTAATGGAAATAATTCTGATTCTATTCCAAAAAGCAGCCTGGAAGCCATGGGATCCCAGGAATAGGCTTCTCCCTCTAGTGGCAGCAGAAAGGGAGATGCAGAACTCTTGGACCAGGTAGTTTCCTCTATTTTTTTCCTCCTTTGGGAAATCATATGAGCTGCTGTTTATTTACAGCTTCAAAGAAATAGGAATATGGCACAAAATATCTGCAGCTGCCTCCTGGTTCTCTTTATTAATTGAAATACTTTAAGACCAACACACCGAATGGTGTTTCTCTAATTTTTAAGAAGACCTTAAGGCTCAAAGTACAACAGAGACAACTTGAGAAACAAACTCTGGTTAGTTTGGTGTCCTGCTAATTCCTGGTGGCAGAACCATGGAGAAGATGCTGTACTTGGGAATAAGTGCTGGGATTAGTTCAGCATCCCTCCCTGCAAGGCCTGGCACTGGACAACCTGCAGAGAGGGAGGGCTGGGGATATTCAGAGAACTGCCTTGGGGAGTGTTTGAATCACATCTGGGGCTACTGTGTTTATTTGACACATAAAATACAAACCCACACGCTCTCAAGGACTAAACTGCCCTTGTGCCCCTGTAGGAAAAACAAATTTGTATCTATAAGGAGGAGAGGCTGAACACCACCTGTAAGTCAAATAATAAGCACAGTGAACACAGAGAAGCTGTGGCTGCCCCTGGATCCCTGGAAGTGTCCAAGGCCAGGTTGGATGGGGCTTGGAATAACCTGGGACAGTGGAAGGTGTCCCTGCCCATGGCAGGGGATGGGATGGGATGAGCTTTAAGGTCTCTTCCCACCCAAACCATCCTGGGATTCTACAAAACCTCTTCTGTCCTATTTCTGCTGTTCATCTCCTGATGGTGCTTTAACTACCCAAGAAGAGCATAAACCCACAAAAACTTGTTTTAGAAAGGTTGATCTGTGGAGGGAGCCTGAGTGAAACATTTGTCCCTGGCTGGCTTCTGAATCTAGCCTTGGTGTTTTAGTCCCCGTGACTCAGCCCCTGCTTCTGGTGAGGATTTCAGTGTAAACTCTCACTTTAATAGACTACACAAATGAAAGGTGGAAACAGCATCTTAAATCCAGGGAGAATGTGTCCTTCAGGCTCTGGTGCTGAAAATAGAGCCAAAGGATGTTCTGTTATCAGCAGAACACACAAGATGCCCTCGTCCCCAATGAGATTGGGGTGCAGCTCAGGTCCCCTTTGATGTGGGGCTGCAGAAGAGGTGCCCTTGGCTGATTTGGGGATAGAACTTGTGTAAACCCCCCCTGTGTCCTTGGGAAGCTCCCCCTGGCTCTGGGAGTGGAGGGCTCTGCCTTGGGATGACCTGAGGAGGAAAATATGGCCTGTAGTGACATTACTACATCTTTGGGACACAGGAAAGGGCTGCCTGGCCTGGGAGGTCACATGGAATAGTCCAGGAACTGGGAAGTCTCCCATGAGGGAGGAACTTGGTGACTTCAGAGTGAAGTGCAAACTCTGTTCCTTCCAGCTGGGATTGATAATTGTCAAGGCAGCCAAACTCCAGCTTCTTTCTTCAAAACTTGGTGATGTTTGTGTCCTTTCTGAGAGTGTTTCCCTGGCACCTGTTCCATGTCAGGACTCTCTGGGAGGGGACATGGCACAGGGACTCTGTCAGGGCTCAGAGGGGTGGTGGTGGCTGCCTGGGCTCACCCAGGTTGGCAGATCTTGTCCATGGGTTGTGTTTTCCTGTCCCCCAACCCTCAGGAGCAGCTCAGCTTGTTCTGGTGTTTGCCCAGGAGCGCCCCTCAGGCTGCCTGGGGGGTTCCTAAATTCAGAGAACTCTTTGGGATTTATTTCTTCCATGCTGCCTTCTGTGAGATGGTTTAAATTTTAGTTACTTTCCAAATCACAGAGCAATATTTTAGACTTCTAGCACTGTCACTTCTTTGGGTAACACCTTGTCCTGACTCTGGCAGATACCTGGGCTGCTTTTCCAGCCTGTTTCCTTCCTGGACCTGAAAACTGTTCTAATTTTATTTTACCTCCCTGTAAAGTTTCTTTTCATTCACTGCCTTTGCTTTTCTTATCACTTTTTATGCTCTCAACTTCATTATGCAATTGTTCCAACTCTGCTCTGTATTTGATGTTTTATAACTCGTGTCTGCCTTTTCTTCCACTGTTGATTACTTTTACATTTTGATGTTCCTTCACACTGGCTTTACAGGAAAAAAAAATAGAAAAAACAACTTGAACATTCCCTGTGCAATTACTAGGAGGTGGCACACACAACCCCCGGGCATACATTAATTTATCTTTGAACACTTTCTATTTCCTCTGTGTCCTTTCTCTCCCCAGCTTTATCATGTTGAATTTCACCCTGCACTTACTCTCCCAACTTAGCTCTGCTAAAATCTAATCTACTTGTTTTCTAACTTCTGGTTGAACATTAATCCTGGTGAAATCCTTAAGGGCTGAGCCCAGAGTCTCCCCCACACTCGCATCCACTCATAACTGCTGGTTATGCAGGAGCGTTGCTCAGGAATTACTCCTTAGAAAAAAGCCACCTTCTTCCCAGACATACTTCAGATGGTGGAAAAAAATATGTGGAGGGACCCCCTGCACAGTAAAGAAATGTTTTGTGCCCAGATCCCCAGGTCACATCTTCTCCCCCTCTCCAGATTCATCTTTCCCCTTGACCTGGGCTCAGCTGAACATTTCAGCATCTGCCTCATTTTGACTGGAGCATGAGTCTCAAGTGCTGCAGTTCTGATACATCCATAAATTTCTTTCAAAAAGAACCAACTTGGGTTGCTAATCCAAAAGTCTTCATGCTAATCAGCAGAAGGCTTGAAACACTCTGGTTGAGCCTGGACTTTTCTAGACTCTTTCTGTAAAATTGTTTTCAGGATCTCCTGAAGGTTATTCCCATTAAAAGCACTTCTTTATACTCACATAAATTCCCAATGCATATAAAATTCAATCAGGATGGAAACTTTGAGTGTGTTTGTCTTGTTCTTCCATATCTTTATCTAGTTCTTATATTGTATGTAATTAACACATTTAATACTGACTTTAATTGACCTCATCAATGTCATGGCTTATTAAGCTTTTTATCGTGTAACATTCTTTCTTTTCTCTCTATTGAATGATCACATACATTTGTTTATCAAAAACTGAGTGCATGTATTTTGGAAAATAAAATTGAAATGCCAAGTGCTTTTCAGAAATTCTTTCAAGCTCAGTGAAAGAGATACCTGGGTGTAGCTAAATTTTTATAAAGTGCAACATGAAAACATGTCTTTACCTTCATTGCTTTTTCTGTTTTCCACCTACTGCTTTTTTTTCCCAGAAAGGCAGATGACAAAAACAAGAAGGAATATTTCTTCTGTTAAATGGAAACAACTTAAATCTTTTTATTTATTTGGTATTTAATCTCAAGTGGAAACTTGCAATCAGAACCTGTGCTTTCTGTTCAAACTGGGAAAGTATTCTTCACAAATAAGTGTTTGTTTGGAGGGGGAGAAAGCTCTAATTGTAACTGTTGGGTCTCACAATAAATATTTCTGTAGTGAATTTGAATTGATTAATCTGTCACTTTTTTCAGTAAAGTGCAAAATCAGATCAGCTCCCATCTTGCTTATTTACACAGTCAGCTTTAATTTGTCATTAGTTCTATTGAGTAGCAAAGCTTTTAGTGCAGAAGATACCTCTTCCACTTAATGGATAATCATTTAGTGGAATATAATTTAAAAGGATTTATCTGGTCTCTCTGCCATGGCTGTAACCTAACCCCAGCATGATAAACTTTCTCCAGGAGAAGGATTAGCACTTTCTGGTGGCTTTTGCTTGGGAATTTGTTCAGTCATTAGTTCAACGCCCAGCTTGGCCAAAGGGCCCTGAGAGCTGCACTTGGGGACTTGGCACAGTAAAATTATTTCTGGGTTTGGCTGCACGTTGCATTAGACCACTTTGTGTCAGGTGATTCAATAGGATTTCAATCCACATCCCTGCCTTGTTTCATTTGGAAGATAAGAGCAAAAAATTCAAGGCAGAGGCCAAGAGAGTTGGAAGGGTTTTGTGTGAGGCAAGAAGCCAGGAGCTCTACCTGGAAAAAAGAGGGAATAGTAAATGAAAACAAGTTCTTGAGCAAGTTATGGAAAGAGATTGGACAGATCATAAGAATTTGGGCTTGCAGTGAAGGGCCACAAGGGGAAGAGCTGTTTTTTTTCTCAGGAGCTGCATTTCTGGGCACCAGAGCTGTATCCCCCCAGCCACAGGGGTGGGAATGTCAGCCCTCCCAGAGAAACACCATTAATTAGGGATGCAAGATGCTGTAACTTCTTGCACTCCTGGAATCTCAAATGATGAAGAATCCTGACTTCAATTTTGTTTCTTCCCCATTGCTGAGCTCTGGCACTCCCAGAAGGTGACAAGGGTGGCACTGCAGTGTTACAAGCTCCAAAATCAGGGCAATCCATCTTTGTGCCTCTCCAGCACAGGGCAGCTGCTGTGACAGGGGGAGTTTGCAGTAAGGAGTGAAGGCTTTTCACAGGAAAATCTGCAGCAGGAACAGAGGAGCACTGCATAGGTCCAAGTATGACATTTTTTTTCAGGGAGTGTGTGAGGATATTTTCAGTGGTGTTTGGACTGAGCTTATGGAACAGTGACAGCTAAAAGCTGGGCCTAGAGTCACCAAACTAAAGCTTTAGGGCAAAACCTTTTAATTAATACATCATTAATAACTGAATAAGTACAGCACTCCTCACCAGAATGGATTGACCTTGCTGTAAGTGCTGGGTGTGGAAAAAACAGGCTTCCCAGGGCTTTAATTTGGTTTTGCTTCATTTAGCCTGGGCCTGCCTGGGTTCCAGAGCTGTCACCACTGTGGAATTGGATCACTCCAGCTCCTGCAGAAGCTCTGTCAGTAGGGCATGGCCAGGGTTGATGGCAGATGTGACAAGTTTTGGTTTTGATTTGGTTTATTTTTTTAACCTGCTGCTTTCCTTGAACTCTTCTATTCCTCTTATTGCTAAAAGAGAAGTTTTAAACTCCCAAATAGCAAAAAACAAACACCCACAACACCCTCTCCAAAACTCCATGTTGTGTTTTTAATGATCTCTTATGTTTGTGTAATAATCCAAGGCAACATTTTGAAGCTTCATTTTTGGAAGGGATTAACAGGGACTGTTTTAATCTTTCCTGTAGTGTATAAACTGCTGGAAAGCAATCCAGCAATCCAGAGGCAGTTATGTTTTCACTGATGCCTGGAATTGAAATACTCGTTGATTTTTTACTTTTTTTTTTGGCAACATTTCTACTTGAGGAAAGAACTTGAGTGCAATCAATTAAAGAAAGGATCTGATTTGCTTTGTAATTGTTTTTCTGTCTCTATGAATGATGTAAGGGCATTTTGGAAGAATTTACTTCACTACTCTGTCTTTTCTAAAATAACAGGTTTACTGGTTGATTTATGGGTTGTTTGTTTTGTTTTTGTTGTTCTGTCTGTAGGTGAGAAAAAGGTTAATTTGCTTGAGAAATCATGTCTATGCCAGAGAAGGTCAACTTGTTCCATCATCGTGTTCTGCCATTGGAGCTGACCTCAGCCTGAACACAGTGCTTTAAGGCAGGAATTAGCCATCCTGTTTTTCTCCATGCTTTTCCCAGCATTTGTTTTCTCATGTTGTCGTAGTTTCTCAGAAAAGGCAGGAGGGTGTGACTCCCAGGAATGAATTCTGTTCCCTCTAAAGTCATGGTTTTGACGTTGTGCTTCAAAAACTTCAGTATCTGCTGTGGCTGTGCCAAGCTGTGTCAGGTGTGACTGCCCACGAGCCAAAACACCAACAAATCTACTTGGGAATCGTGTCAAAGGCAGGAAAAAACTGTGAAAGCATAAAAATTGGGAAAGACTGGGAGTATTAACTTTGTCAAAGTTAATGTCCATGGATTTCAAAGCATCCCCTGTGGCTCCTGGGGATGTCCCAGCTCCTCTTCCTGTGTTATTTCCATGACTCGTAGGATGCTGACCACAAATGATGGACCAAGGCATCCAAATCCTGCTTCTTGGAGCTTGGATTCAACTCTTATCAAGGGGAAATGTTTAGGAAGCGATTAAGAAAGATGAAGCAAACTCTCAATGTTTAGCTGCAGAGTTTAGGAGAGGTGGTGCAGGAAATGTTTAATCAAAATGTTTAATCAGCCTGTAGGATTCACTCTGGATGTGTCAGAATTCATGTTGGCTTCTCCCTATTTCAATTTCTTGTTCAAAAGTCACCAGAAGTTTGAAAATTGGCTTGGAGGTTGCACCTCTCTCGTTAAATGTGGCTTGGGGATGTTGTGCAGCTCCCAGTCTGTGGTGCAGGAGCTGGTTTGGTTTGGGGAGAGGACAGGGACAGCACAGGGACTAAGAGCTGGATCTAGTTGGGAATAGCACAGGACAGGGCACTGCCAGAGGAGAGGCTCTGGCTGGAGACTCATCTCCACCCAGACCCAACCTCTACAGTAGTTTTGGGAAACTAATGTGAATGAAGTTTGTGACAATTTAGTGATAAGGTGGTGGTTAAGAGGGTAATGTCAAATTTGAGATGCAAGTCAGCAAGAATCTCTGTGTGTGAAGTTTTGGTGTGTTCTATGTTGTTTCCTAGAAGATCCACATGGAAAAAGAAGCAAATCATTAAATTAAGGGGTTTTTTTCTAGTTAGTCTATACTTGGGGTGATATTTTGCTTTTGTGGATATGCAATTGCTATTAAGATACAAGGGATGCTGCAGTGGGGACTGGAAAAAAAAATAAGCTTTTTTCCCCTTTCTTTTACTGGATAAAAGTGTAAAATGAGATTGGAGTTTGTCAGCATGGAAACAAATGTCTGAATTTACTTGCAAGTCTTTGATATCTCCAACCTTTTCAGGTGTAAAACCCCCTGCAGTAAAAGGCACGTGCAAAGGATTTTACATAATTTACTATTTTTGATGAGAAATCAAACCAAAGTGACACCTGAGGCACCACATCCACTGCCCTTTGATAAGAGATGGAAGCTGGTCAGTCCTGTTCTTGACATTTATTAGTGCTGATTCCCAGGGCCAAGGAATGGCAGGAAGAGTTGGTTATACAGTAACTCCTGAACTGGAGTGGCAGAGCTGGTATTAAAGATTTGGATTTGCTTTAGGCTTCCTGTACATCAATATAAAGCTGTGGTGGCTTCTTCATGCACTCAGAGGCCAAAACATTTGGTTTTGGGTTTCTGGGCTTTTTTTTTGTGTGGGGCGTTTTTTTTTTGTGGTTTTTGTTTTTTGTTTTTTGGGGTTTTTTTCTTTTTTTTTCTTTCTTTTCTTCTTTTTTTTCTTCTTTTTTTTCTTTTTTTTTCTTTTTTT